>VDFB02271358.1:543081029-543537190 GCA_007258455.2 Sequoia sempervirens | reverse complement strand
ATGTTTCAAAAAAATCCCCTTTTTCATTGAGACTTGAATAAGTTACCCCAAAATTCCATTTGGAACCAATCGCTTTAAATGAAACTCACCTTATATGTGAGATCAAATGGTTGAATATCAAAGTTACATTATTACAATTTATCAAAGAAATACTCAAGCTAAATTAGTTGGTTGAATAATTATGCATAAAAATGTCAGGGAGGAAAAAGAAACAAATTAACACTATCTAAATTGATGGATACCTAGTCAAACTCCTTTCAGGGAAATTTATTCCACCAAAGCATGGTAAACTTGGTAGTCCTATGATTATAGTGTACATTAGTGGAATTAAAATTCCAAATACACTTGTGGATTTGGGAGCTAATATTAATGTCATGATTGTAGATGCAATAAAAATATTGTCATTAAAACATCTACAACCTACAACTACTATTCTTCAAATGATATACTAATCTATTTGCATTCTAAAATGAGTCTCAGAAAATTTATTGGTCATGGTTGAAACTTTGGGATATCCTATATATTTTAAGGTTATTCAATCACGTACCCTTAAAGATAATTATTCATTGAAAATGGAAAGACTCTGGCTAGCTATGATTGTGACCTTGATATAGTGTATATCTAGAGAGGAATGACTATTTCTAATGGCATTAATAGTAAACAACTATCACTATATCCTCTTTCCCAACTATCTAAAAACAAGTCTAATCATAGATGGGTAGATGAACCAATTCATACCTACAAACATAAAAAATAGCTTCTTTAGAAATGGTTGTAATTAAACAACATGGTGATGGATTACAAAATGATCTAGAATTTGATAGCAGTTCAAGCACAAATAATGAAGATAACATTGAAATAGATGTCTCTTTAGAGCCTTATTCAAACAAGCATAGTGGAGTTTTCTCAAAACAAAAAGGAGGAAACTTTCTCACAATTCCATTATCCCTTAGCCAATTTAATTCCAGTAAATGAGTGTTTCTTCATATATATAACCACCTTTCATATGATGTAACCTCATAGTTTCCTCCTTAATTCTTTGATGAGTTAAATCTATATGGTCTCCTCTAGTCACCCAGGAACTAAGTCAATCATGATATTACTTGGTAAAAAATTAAATATCAACAACTGGCTTATAGAACAATAGGAACTCCAATTATTTGATGTTCTAGTAAATTGATCTAAGACTTTTACCTAGGATTATAAGGGATACATCTAAATATTTACACTCATCATATTTATACTAATAATATTAGCTCGGTTTGCTAACCACAACGAAGGCTTAACCTTGCACTTCAAGAGATATTAATATAGAGATTGAAAAACTTCTACAAATATTTGCACTCATCATATTTACACTAAGCATGTTAGCACAATTTGCTAACCACAGTGTAGGAACCCTGCACTTTGAGAGATAGTTAAGACACGAATTGAAAAACCTCTACAAATATTTGTACTCATCAAATTTATACTGAGCATGTTATCCCAGTTTACTAACCATAATTTAGGCTTAACCCTTCACTTGGAGAGATAGTTAAGACAAAGATTTAAAAACTTCTACTAGTGTGGTTTAACCTCTTAAGGTTGTACCAAAGAAAGGTTGGAAATGGAAAGTATAAGTGGATTATGGGGAGATCAATAATGTTACACCTTGTTGTGCGTTTATCTATTTACTATTACTATGATTGCTTAAAATACCGAATAAATGAATGTGCTTGTATTTCTAGATGAAAACACGTGTTTGCACTTTGTTTATATATATTATTTAGAAAATGATGAATGAAAGTTAATTTTGATTTGATGTTATGTTAAAATTAAAAGTAGAATGAATGTTGATTTAATTTGGCATTTTGATTATGAAATGAATATATATGTAAATGATCGCTTTGATGAATAGCTAACTAGTATTGTAATGTTCTAAGTTGAATGTAGATACATGGATCAAGCCTCTGAAAGGGAGAGGAAGTATCACTCAAGAGAAGTGATTGGTCAAGTAACCCTTAATGAAGCCTAATTGAGCCTTTTCACACACACACATATAGAATGGTCTAGTTGAGTCGTAGTTCAGGAAATTGGTAAGTCACCCCCTTAGTGTTGTTTATGTTTGAATTATGATTTTGATGTGAATGTTCTTATTTGTGATAATTGTTGAGTCTCCTATGCATGTGTGAGTTTGTTCTTATGTGCTCTTCATTCAATTGATGTGATATATATACATACCTATGCATGCTCACAGACGGATTGCTCGTGGGCATGAGAGTATTGAATGGATAATAAGACATGTATATATATAACATATGCATTTATATATTTATCATTGAGTTTGTGAATATGTACAATTGATTGTATAAGAAAATGTATATATGGGATATATACATATATACACACATATTGAGTATATTGATATATGTATATATACGTATATATGTATATAGGTATATACATATGGCTTTATTTATAAAATGATAACATGGATATATGCATTCAAAATACCGAATGATATATATTTATTATTGTGTGAGTTGATGGATATATATATGTATGTATGCATGCATGTATGTATGTATGTATGTATGTAAGTATGTATGTATGTATGTATGTATGTATGGATATATATATATATATTATTGATAAGTGATATGTTTAAATAAAGCATTTTTTGAAAATAGAGTGCTACTATTTAAAGTAATAAAGCGTATACTATATGAAATATAGTGTGGAATACATATAAATGATTATACAACAATAATGTGCGCTTAAAAGGCAGCTCTACAATCATACCATATGCATCGACAAGCTTGCAAATACAACACAATGTATAAGAGACTCGGTCAAAAGTAATAAGAGATATTTGAAAGAGCATTTAAACGTCGACTTGGTCACTGAACAACAAACACCAAAAGCACGATAGAAGGTTTTAAGTGGCGCCAAAATATGAAAACTGCATTGCAAATAGAAGTCTAAATTGTTAAGCATTGTCCAACGATGGAAGACAAAGTAAAATATAGAACAAGTCAAAAAGAAGCTGGCATATAATGAGTTGACCTATTTGATCTTTCACCTTGCATTTTTGGAACACATTCTTGTTGTCTCTATTTTAATCGACCTACTACTCTATTTTGATAAGTATTGATTTTAAATGCTTCCACCCATTGAGTTTAGTTGTTGAGTCGATCTTAGGAGCTGAGAAGTGTCATTCAAGATAGCTTATTTATAGGCAGCTAAGTCTCATATTTCTGTATAAATAGGGGAGAAGATCACATCATTTGGATGCATTATTCATTTGCATTCAACTATTTTTAATCAGAGTTATTCGTGTTTGAGTTGAGAGTTGTTTGTGAGGAGAGTTAAGAGAGTTGTTATGAGAATTTATGTGTGTGGATTTGAAGAATTACTAAAGAGTCCTGGAGTGGATTGAGCTTGGAATTCAATTCATTTTATTCAAGAATTAGCGTTTTACAGGCATGCTATTTTTTCCTCTCATGTTTTATATGTTTTTGGAAAGATTGAATGTTGATGTTGTCTTGTGTGTTGAAATGCATTTGATTTGCTAGGTTAGGGAAATATTATATTTTGAAAGAATCTTAATCTACTTAATTCTTATGAACCTTACTTGAATGTTTGTACATACTCCATATTAAGGAATAGTTTCATTCGTTAGTATTATATACTAGGAAAAGAGGAAGCTTAGAATGGCTTATGAAGTATTGGTTTTCAATTTTTTTGTGTAATCTGAACTATAGAAATTTTATTGATTACCTTGGAATTAGATTATCTCATGAAGGAAGTAGCTTATGTGTTACATTTACGTAGTAGGAAAGTTATAGTCATAGGTTGTTCCTAGGGTTAAAGACTACCTTAAGAAGAGAATTGCCTATGCATAGTTTATTATAAAAGAAATAGGTTGTTCCTGGGGTTACATATTACCTTAAGAAGGGAATTTCCTATGCATAATACATGAATGGTCATTAACCAAATTGAGCTAAGGTAGTGGGTGAAAAGATTACTTTTATATGAAACTTTGGCCAAAGTAGTGTAAGTAGCCACTGTTTACACTATCAATTCACTATGATCCAGTATAGACATTCTAGTTTGGGATTTTCATACTCGTAGTTGTAGCTACCATATGATTAGGTTCTAGTTTATAGGACACAACACTAAGCTCAAGAAGCCTATTTGTTATGGGGGTTTCCAACCAATCTCTTCATTGAAGGGTAGGGCCATCTTTCCATATGTGGCAGATGTGTGGGGGACTGCATTAGAGTCCATGGTTGGCAGAAAAGCACTTGAGTGATGCTTCTCCTCATCAATTGGCAGTCGAGATTTGTAGGGGATTTCCTAGACCATTTGTTACTACTGCTAATGACTAGCTCAGGGAGCTATGTATGTTTTCTTATATCCATTTCTATGGAAGTTGTAATGAAAGAAACGTTTTCTTGAGATTTTAATGTTTTGGAAGGATTGTAATATTCAATTATAATGCAAATGGAAAGTTTGGAATATGTGTTATTTCAAATGTGCATGTAGTCTTTGAGTTTACAAGAAAAAATTTATTGCTGAGTTCTTGAACATAGATTATTTACTTGAGGTAAAAATATAGTGAATTTACTTTCGTTGAAAAATTGGCATGTTAAAAATAAGGCAATTTATAGAGATTATTTCCCTTTACCATTTATTGACCAAGTCCTTAATAATCTAGTTGGAAAATTTTACTTTTAATTTTTGGATAGGTTTAGTGGGTACAATCAAATACAAGTGGCTCTAGAAGATTAAGATAAAACCACCTTCACTTTCCCATGGGAGAATTTTGCATATCAAGTTCTTCCCTTTGGGATATGTAATGCTCTATCCACTTTTTAAAGAGCACAATTAGCCATCTTCGTAGAACTTTTGAATGATTGTGTACAAATCTACATGGATAACTTTATAATTCATGGTAACAACCATGAAAAGGCACTTCAAATTTTAGATAAAGTCCTTAAATGGTGTTCGTGTGAAGAACACCATTTATCCCTTAGTCATGAAAAATGTCTCATTATGGTTGAACAAGGGATTATGTTAGGACATCATATCTCTATTGAAGGAATTAAGGTTGATCCTAAAAACATCAAAGTAATACAAAAGTTTGAAGCACAAAAAGCTTAGATACTTGTGTGAAGTTTTCTTGGACATGTTGGTTATTATGGTAGGTTCATTGATAACTTTAGCAAAATTGCAACTCCCATGTTTTCCCTACTCTAGAAGGATATTGATTTTTCCTAGACTTAAGAATGTCAAACCTTGTTCAAACTCACTAAAGAAAAATTAACTACTCTAGTATTATGTGGACCTAACTAGAATTTACCATTTTATATTTATACAAATGCTACAAATTATACCATTGGTGTAGTTTTAGGACAAGAAGATGAATATGGAGGAAAATATGTTTCTTACTTTACTAGAAAAAAAATTAACTCCTATAGAAAGGAACTACACCACTACAAAAACAAATTTTCTAGTTGTCATGCTTGCTTTCAACAAATTCTACCATTACATTACACATTACAAGGTTATTGTGTATACAGATCACTCAACCATTAAATAGTTTTAATGAATAAACTTGTAGAAAGTAGATGAATAATTAGATGGTTGTTACTTCTCCAAGAATTCAATATAACTATCATATATAAACCTAGAACATTTAATATAGTAGCTAAAATTTTATCTAGGATATATTACTAAGATAAAGAACATGAACTAGTCAAAGATGAATTCCTACATTAATTGTTATTTGCCATATCCATGTATACACTTTGGTTCATAGATATAGCAAATTATTTGGCTATAAGAGCATTTCCACCATATTTTTTTACAAAATAAAGGAGGATATTAGTGAAAGAAAGTATGGATTTCAAATGGCTTAATGGTTTGTTGTGGACCTAATTTGTTTTTTTGTAGGTATGTAAGAATTGATGAAACCTACAGTATCTTGTGAGATTGTCATGACGATCCTTCAGGAGGACATTATTCCACAAAAAGAAATTCCTATAAAATCTTAGGTGTTGGGTATTACTGGCCTTCTATGCACAAGTATGTTAAGAGATATGTTTGGTGGTGCTATGAGTTTCAAATAATGGAAAGATCAACACCATCCAATGAAATTCCCCTCCAGCCTTAGGTATGTTTTCTCTATAACAAAATGTTTCTTATATTTGAAGCACCAAGATCTATTGTAATAGATCAGGGAACTCAATTATAATCAAAATTTATTTTAATCTTCATTAATTGTTTCTAGGTAAACCATTACAAAAAAAATTAGTATCAATATCAAGAAAATAGTTAGGTGGAAGTAACTAATTAGGAGTTAGAGAATATTCTCACTAAAAAAGTTTCAACAGGTTGGAATAATTGGACCAAGAAACTACATGAATTCCTTTGGACATATAATACTACTTGGAAATTAACTATAGGTTTCACACCATATGAACTAGTATTTGGAAAGAAACCCATCCTACTTATTGGATTTGAACTCCAAAAATTAAGGTTAGTCATGGATGTAGGTTTAGATCTAACTAAAGATCAAATAGAATGAGTTCTATAACTGAATGATTTGAATAAGTGTTGATTGGAGGCTATACAATAGACTAAATTAATGCAACAAAAAAGAAAAGCATGGAATGACAATCATATCAAAGAAAATAAGTTTCACAACTGAGACCAAGCATTGTTATTTGACTCTAGATACAAATACCTTATAGGAAAACTCTAAACATGATAGTTGGTACCTTATGAAGACGAAAAAAAATTGATAATAAGGTTGTGCATTTGAATCCAATTGATGGTGATACAAGAACAATTCTAGCAAATGGTCACAAATTATGTTTGTACAAAAAACTAGTGAGCGATGAATAACTCATTTAGATGATTGAAGAAAAGGCTAATGTTTGTTGTGTGAAATGAGTCTTTCATTCTCCAAAAAATAAACTGAATAAGTAAAGTATGAATAATTATTTTGTGTTTCCTTCAAAATCACCATTTCAATGATTCTCCCAAAGGTTATTCACATTTCCTCTAGAAGCATCCTTTCAATGATGCTCCAAAAGGTCATTCATGTTTTCTCTAGAAGCATTATTTAAATAATTATCTTGAAGGTTGTTTGTGTTTTATCTGGAAGCATCCTTTTAATGACATTCTAAAAGGTTATTTATGTTTCCTCAAGAAGCATCATTTCAATGATGCTCTAAAAGATTGTCCATGTTTCCTCTAGAAGCATCCTTTACACGATTTTTTGGAAGGTTGCTCATGTTTCCTCTAAATGCATCCTTTCAACAATATTTCAAAAGATTATTCGTGCTTCATTTATAATCATCCTTTTGATGTTTCTCTAAAAGGTTGTTCATGTTTCCTCTCAAAGAATCATTTTAATGATGCCTTGGAATATTGTTATGTTTCCTCCAAAATCATCCTTTCAACAATGCCTCTAGAAGTTTGTTTGTGTTTCCTTTGAAGTTATCCTTTCAACGATGCTTTAGAAGGTTGTTCATGTTTATTTCAAAAACATACTTTCAATGATGCTCTAGAAGACTATTCATGCTTCCTTCAGAAGCATCCTTTCAATGATGATTCAAAAGGTTGTTCGTATTTCCTCTAAAAGTATCCTTTCAATGATTCCCTAGAAGATAGTTCATATTTCCTCCATAAGCATCCTTTGTTCATGTTTCCTCTAGAAGTATCCTTTCAATAATTATCTAGAATGTTGTTCATGTTTCCTTCATAAAGATCCTTTCAACAATGTTCTAGAAGATTGTTCATGCTTCGTCTGGAATAATCATTTCAACGATGCTCTAAAAGGTTGTTCATATTTCCTCTAGAAGCATCCTTTCAATGATTCCTCTAAGATTGTTTGTGTTTCCTCTGCAAGCATTATTTTAATGATTCTCTAGAATATTGTTCAAGTTTCCTCTAAAAAATCCTTTTAATTATGCTCAGAGGATTGATCATAATTCTCACCAAAAGCATCCTTTTAACAATGCCCTAAAAATTTGAAATTGTTCATGTTTTCTCTTGAGTATGATGTTTTGAAGCCATTCATAAGAATTTGGATCCTTGTTTTTTAAAACCCTGAAGCAACATGTGCCATCTCTCTAAAATGACATTTGAACAATACTTTCAAAGTTTTTGCCACCATAAAAAGAGTTATCTTTTCTACATTTATGGCATAAAGTACAATAAATCACTTACAAGATTGGAAGTACACAATAAAATCAAATCTTCATCATGATTTTGACATGTCACATATCTTACATCATGGAAATTTTGATTGGCATAAGTAATGGTGACAAGTACATACGTCTATTCTAAATTAGGTAAGTAATAATTACTATCATATAATTAGAATATTCTACATAATTTTCCTCAATTGGTAATAAATCAACAATTTATAAATGATGTCATCCTACTCCAACTACCAAAAAAATACAGTGAAAGAATAGTCCACATGAGTAGCCATTATGAAACCATATTGCCAAAAATTAATGTAAAACAAGTCTAGTTGCTTCTATTATTTCAAATTTCCTATTTAACTACTCTTTTTCCTACCATAACCATCTACACAATTGAACTCTATAAATTGTGAACTAGATCTTTCTTACAACAACATTTTTATTCACCTCAAGCAAGCAAATAATAAACCATGGGAATCAATAGAAAAGTAGAACTTGATTCTCTTAAAAAATTGTCAAAGGATCAGACATCAATTGATGTGTTCTAGGATGTGGCTAGTTGAACTTCCTACAAGAATTTGAAGTGTATAATGTAGATTTTGTAGATGAATTTGTCTAGAACTTCTCAAGAAACTATTCACTATATCTTGTAGATGAATTTATCCCCTTCATTATCAATAAATATTCATGGATATAGTCTCTTAATACTATCAAATAAGTTGATGATTTCTAATGGGATGTGACTCATGGGAGTTACCTATTTCATGAGAGGTGGTCATAGAGCATCATTTTTTGAGATTTTTTGTAGTGTGTCATTCACTATGGATGTGGGTACAAACTTGGAATCTTCTTCCAACACATATTTTTATATTCTTCCAACTCATATTTAACATTTCTAAAGATGTTAATATTAGAAGAAGCATCAATCACATAAATTTGATTAGTCCTTTTGAAAGGGAATTGAAAGGGTTCATCTTTATCTAATGGCACTATTTTTTTTGTTCATTTTCATAGATATGATCATAACCTATTTTAAACTTTCCACCTTTTCAAACATGAAATTTTCATGGTCTTTGATTGTTTTCCTAGTATCTTCTCTAACTCTCAAGAAAATTATTTGTGACATGGGTTCAATGATTGTGATATGGCTTCATGGACTGTGACGTTATTTGTACATAAATAGTCATCCATGATCGTCCCGAATCTCTATTTATTCATGTGTCTTTCTTGAGCATATTGAATGGCTTGATGTCTCCTTTAGTGACATAAGTCTTTCCTAAATGTAGGAACCTAATTTATTTGCATAGGGTAGAAGTAATTTCCTTGAATCCAAGGTCTTCTTAGTAATAGATTATATAGTGTGTATTTTTAATGACATAGAATGTCATGAGAGTAATTTTTGGGTCTAAGGGTGAATAGAAAAATGATTTTCTTGATTGTGATAGTATTTAAGTTGTATCCTTGTAAGGTGTCTTGACAAGACATTATATTTATTTTATCATACCCCATTCTTTGTAGAAAGGAGAATGGTATGTTGTTTATTATTGTTGCATCATAAACCAAGGACAATTTAATGCATGTATCATATATCCACACCTATAAATATATAGTGCAATATCATTATCTAATCAACTCAACTACTATGAGTATTTACTTAAGGTTAATGAAGAATCTTTTGTTATGTAACTCAATGTTTAGTTGATTGTTGTTTAAATCAACCTAATTATTCTACTCTTAGGGAGGTAGAGTTACATGGTTGAGATACTTTAGTCTAATAGCCTATAAATATTTTTCAATGTGCTAGAGAGTTCTTCAAAATGTTTATAAATGATATCTCTTCAAACATCCTTTTGAGGTCTTCAACAAGATCATAAGAGAAAACTAGTTCTCAAGGAGGATGGATTATTGAGGCCACATGTCCTCATTGCTCAATCATTTGAGTTACTTAAGGATTTTGAATCTCATCATCCTATATTATTTTGATTAACCCCAACATTTTTCTACCCCTTTATTCCTATTTTAATGATGAAACTTGTTCCTTCTAAGATCAAGCTAATTTTTAATCTAGATGTAGAAGGATTGGAGGATATAGGCTAGTTTAAGTTGTTTTCATGTTGATGTGAGGGCAATATATCTTGATAGATCTAGATGTTGACATTTTGGGTGGTAACAAATCCCTATTGAGTAACATTATTTGGAATTTCTTGATGACGAAAGAACATGTCAATAAAGAGACATTATTATTCCTTGAGAATTTAAGAAATAAATCATTTTTCATCTTGACATGTTTCAATATCATGTCCCTTAACTTTTTCTTGGGCCTTTAGTAAGGATTATATCCATAGTATTCAAAGTTGTTCAACAACTAGTTATCACTCTAGTTATATTTGCTTCATTGAAAGCAATCATTTTTGGGGAGTGTAGACACCTAAATCTTATCCTTATACTAAATAATCAATTCTCTTCATTAATCTTACACCCTCTAGCACTGATTAATTGATAAATTATTTAATTAATTAGTTTTCCCCTCAATTAATTATATAAATTATATTTATTTGATTAAGTCACACTAACAATAGTTAATTAAATAAATGATTTTATTTAATTAACTAAGATAATGTCCACCATTCCCTCTTCATTTAAAAAAAACCAATATTTATCCAAAATTGATATCATTTATTGATCTAATTTAAATTCCTTAAAATCCTAACATAAGTCAATATTTAATCCTAGCCAATCATCAACTCAATTCTATCCATCAAATTCCAACTTCTAATCAATAAAAAAATATTTTAAATACAAATCATCAATCTAAAATAAAATCAACATTTAATCCTTGCTATCAAATCAATCAACCAAATCCTAGCCATTCATATCCAACTACCTTCAATCAAAATTCAAATTAACTTTTAGTATTAATCATCCACTTAATCCAATCAATCCAAACCCTCAATACACCAACTATCTACATTTAATTCTCTCCTCCCTCTCAAATTCAACTTCCAAATTTATCTCTTTTAATGCAAGCCATGAATTTTAAATCAATCTCAACTCTCCATTCCTCCCATCCTTCATCTATAAATCAAACCCCTATCCTCAACCAAATTAGAGAAGAGAAGAATCCAAGTGGGTACATGTTCCCATATTAAGGACTCCCACAAGAAACACACCATGAATCACATAATGAGCACAACCACACATACACTGGATTTGTATTGGTTATAAAGTTTTAATTCAAATTTGCATAGTTAGTTTTCTCAATCAAAGGTAGTGATATGATTTGAATTAAGATTAAATTTTAGTTTTTTCCTTTGTTTTCTCTTCATTTTTTTTCACCCTGCAAGGAGGATAGTTGACACTATTAGCCACCACATGAAGTCCCTATTTTTCTTGGTTTAGGTAATTATTATTCACATTGTAATTGTTGTTATTATAGTTGTGATTATTATTTCTACAACTATTGTTCTTCATAAATGAAGTGTTTATGACCTCATATGTTGTCATATTTCTACATTATCTAAGATTTTAGGTATGTAAGGCTTGTTATTGTTGTTCTTTGCATTTTGGTTGTTACCTGTGTTACTAGTTATTTACTTTTATCTAGTTGGGTGAAAATGCTTTAAATAGGTGTATTTATGTTTTATGTGTTTTGGAAATATGATGAATAAATGTTGATTTAATTTGGTGTTATGAAATGATTCTGAATTGTGAAAAATATGATGGAAATGAATGTATTGTTTTCAGCTGACTACTGTTGCAATGTACTAAGTTGGATGTATAAATTGAATCAAGCCTCCTAAAGAGAGGGGAAGTATCACTCAGGGAGAAGAACTTGGTCTGGTAACCTTTGATAAGACCTAAATTGATCTTTCACACACACACACACACTTCTAGATTGGTCGAGTTGGGATAATAGTTTGGGAAATAGTAAGTTACCTTTAGTCTTGCTTGTGGTTTTATTTGTGAACATTCTTGTCTAGGGGTTAAAAGTGTTGAGCCTCTTTGTGACGTGTGAATTCTTCTTTTTGTGTTTCTATTTAATGGATGGGATATATACATAATATATATATGTATATATGTAGGTATCAATGATAAACTCATACACATGAGTAAATACACACATAAGTTTATGTAGATAGACGTATCTACACATGCTCATGGACGAATTACACATATGTATGGGAATGTCGAACGAGCAAGGTAATATATATATATATACATTTCGTGTCTATATGTCGATCAATATGATTGTGTAAAATATGTGTTTAAAATATCAAGGCATGATAAAATATATAGTATATGAGTATATACATATATATTAACATACGCGTATGTATTGACATAATGAAAATGTACATACTAGTGTATATATATATATATACATATGCATATATATGTATATATACACATGCATTAATATATGAAATATGACAATACATATGTGTATTCATATATCAAATAATACAATTCTATAAATTTATACGTTGAGATATATATACATATATACATGTATACATAATACGTTATGTATATATATATATATATGTTATATATATTAAATATATATATATGATAATGATTTCTATAGCGCTGAATTATTTATCAAGCGCATAACATAATAAACATAGTATTGCACAAAACATATAGATAAAGAGAATAACGCTTAAAGTAGTGCATAAACATAAGTGATGCTTAAAGTATTTAATTATGAGTTAAGTGAAATATTGACAAAACTATGTATAGCACATAGTATCAATGCTAAACCAACGTGTAATATAGTCTGCAAAGACTAAGTCAATAAAGCAAAGGAAAATGAATACTCCAACATATGAAACTTTGACTTAGTCATTACTAAACAACGACCAATAGAATAGGGCGTGAAATGCATAATGTGGCGCCAACTTGTGAGTAGTGTAAACCAAATGGAAGTCCAAACTGCAATATGAATTCCAGATTATGAAGCAATTTGAAATATGTGAAATGGTCAAATGTGAAGCTGGCTAAAGTAAGTTAACCTGTAGAAGACAATAACCTTGCATTTATGATTATCATTCTTGCTGTCCACTTGAATTAGCGACTCATTCACTTTGGTTGTGCATGTTTTTACTATGCAACAGTCTTAGCTGCCACCTTTTCTTAATCTTGTTGAGTTGAATCTTTTGAGATGAGAAGTGCCATATTTGATACCTTGTTTCTAGCCTACAGTTGCTCACCTTTTGTGTATAAATAGAGGTGCTCTCTACCTCAATAGGATGCATATCTGCATTCTTGTTGTGAAATTTTTGAGTTGTTATTTTTTTATTTTCTGAGTAGAGAGAGAGTTTGAGAGTTGCGAGAGGATTTTGAGAGTGAGATTTTGGTGAAGAGGGAGAAGGATAATTGGGAATTGCTTACTAATTTGGGAAGGTTGTGATAGGAATCCAGTTTGATCAATTGGAGCATTGCATAAATAGGCATGCTGATTTCTACTCTTCTATACCTTTTTGTGTAGATTGTGTGACATTGTTTGTCTTGTTTTGGGAAAATATTTCATTTGCTTATTAGGGAAAGATTGTTTTCTTCTTATGTGAAAGTGAAAGAGTGCTTGATGTACTTAGTGAAAGGACCAGTATTGTTTGAAGTGTTTGTACATATTCCATATTAAGGAATGGGTGGATATAGTGGGATTAAATACTATATTATGGATAGAGCTTATATAGTTAATGTTTAACCTAGTTGAGTTTTAGAGTTACTTGAGTTTACTTAGTAGATATGTTTAGATAACTTAGAGGTTATAGGTTATTCCTGGGGTTAAGGTTACTCCATGGTGTAAGGGGATAGCCTATGCATAGGTTATGAATGGTCAATACAACTCGAGCTAGGAAGGTGAGTGAATTTTTATGACATCCACTCCATAATTTTGGTTGATAAATACTTTGGCCAAAGTAGTGTAAGTTACCACTATTTACACTATCAGTTCACTAGGATCCAAATTTACGTACTAGTCAGGGAATGTCATACGAGTAGATTGTAGCCATTGTATGAAAGATCTAGAAATGTTTAGGACACGCCACCAAGCTTAGGGAAGGTCATTGTTATTATGAGTTACCAAATCTCTTCGTGGAAGGGTAGGGTCATCTATGAGTTTGGTAGATGTGCGGGGGACCACAGTTAGTCCAAGGTTGGCAGAAAAGTGTTTGAGTGATGCTTCTCCTCATCAGTTGGTGACAAAGATTTGATGGAGGATACCTAGACCATTCATATATCTATTGCCAGTAAGCTCAATGGAACCTTGTTTGTATTTTTGTATCCATGTATATGGAAAGATTGTAAAAGAGAAATGTTATCATGTAATATTTACTATGAAATCAATACAATAGAAAGTTGTAATACTTTGATATAATGCAATGGGGAAAGTTTGGAAAGATGTTTATTTCAAATGTGCAAGTTATCTTTTTATAGGAAAGGAAAAAAAATTATTGCTCATAATGTTTAGATGCTTAAACTTTTACTTGAGGTTAAAACATAGGAAAATTATTGTGTAGAACAATGGGCATGTTACATGTGGTATCAGAGCTACCAGGTTTAGCTCTGGAACCCATGTGCTCGCTATTATTTTCCTTCCAACATTATGAGTCTAATGTTTGAAAATTCTTGTGCCAGGATGGTGCATCTCAGGTTAACTAAAAGAAAGTCAGTGATAAAAAATGAGCACTACTTACGAGCCAAGAAGGAAAGAGAAGCCCTTGTTTGTACCATAGAGGGAACCAACCATGACAATGCCATATGGCTAAGTGATACCAATATGATCAGTCATGCTTTATCACAGATAAGTCTTGAGAGAAAAGAAGGATGAGAGATGATGCCAATTTCAACTACTTATCATCTATTTCTCTGACCAAGTCAGACTCATTACCACTTTCTAGGGATATGCCCTCAGAATGTAGTGTCAATCCAGCGTTGATATTTAGGAACCCTCGTGTAGTACACCTATGGATGAAGTTATTGTTATAGCCTTTAGTTGTGAATCAAAGGGATATGTTCCCCGAAGCTATGTATTAGAAGATAAATCTGAGGGTTACTATCCTTTTTGGGATAAAGATGAGAAAAAATAAGAGGGTTACATCCCACGTAGTTATGTATCTTAGAGTGAATCCAATGGATACTCTCCTCTTGACTATTTAAATAGTCATTCTATGTAAAAGAAAGGATATTGAAATCCTTATGAATAAATAAAAAGTTATGTTTTTTCATCAAAACTTGTGTATGAGATCCTCAATGAAAGTTTTTTGTGTATGAGTATTATGCTCTTTTTGGAAAGTTTTCAATATGTAAAGTAAGCCATGATAGGATCTAATTAAAGATGAACCTCCAGGTATATATTTACTTGAGATAATGGTTAGGACAAGAACTAATCCCAGAGGGAGTCAAGAAGTTGGACAAGGTCCGGATAATGCCAAAGCTAAGTTGTACCATCTTCTAGAAATCATGGATGAAACAAGAGCAAGGATAGAAAACCTTGAACAAGAAGTGAAGGGAAAAGAAAGAGAGGAAGAAGAAGTCCCACACAATGAATAAGAAGAAATTTACAACAATGAGGAAGAAGGGGAGGATTGTCGAAACCATACTAAATCTAGTGATCAAGAAGGTGATAGGACACAATCATATTTCGAGGGAACTAGGAGGAAGTGATTAGCAACTGAATTATCTAGGGATATGGAAAGATTTCCCCTCCTAAATTCAAAGGAAGCACCAGCGGAGAAGAAGTCGAGGCTTGGTTAATTCAAATGGAGAAATACTTTAAGATAAGGAACTATTCAGAAGTAACTAAAGCTATATGGGGAGCTTTCCAGTTAGCAGGAGAAGCCTCTAACTGGTGGATGAACAAGAAGATGGAACTTGGAACCAGTTCCTTAAAGCTCACCTAAAATGACTTTGTTGAGATTTTTCGAAAGAGGTGGCTACCTCAACTCTTCTTCGATCAAAAGCTCATTGATTCTAGAATCTTAAGCAAGGAGATATGTTAGTGAATGAATACTGGGAGAAGTTCACTCATCTCTTGAGGTATGTACCAATGTACCAAAAAGATGAGCGATTTCGTATTAGGAATTTCATTATGGGTCTGCATGGCCAAATAGTTGGAGAGGTGGATGTACATGGTCCATCCACTATGGACCTAGTATAAAGAAGACAATCAAGCAAGTGCAAAACTCAAAGCCATCTCGAATTACCGAGAGAGGAATCAAAAGAAGTTTGAAGGGCCTCATTTTAATCAAGATCCAAAGAAGTTTAATGAGGGGAAATAATTTCAAAGGTAAGGGTAAGTGCAAGAATATGAGTCCACGAAATGTGGAAGTTTTTGCCTTAGGCAAAAAAATTAATTTGGCTTGCAAAAAACGGGATCCTGCTTTTTAATAAACGGGATCCCGTTTTTAAAAAGCGGGATCGCGTTTTTAAAAAGCGGGATCCCATTTTTAAAAAGCGGATCCCGAGCCTAAATTTAAAAAACGGGATCTTGTTCTTCAAAACGGGATCCTGTTTGAAATTTGTTTTGGAAATTTTCAAAACGGGATCCCGTTTTGAAAACTTTCTATATTTGAACTTCCAATTTCAAAAATGGAAATTTCCGTTTTGACCGTTTTACAAAATGGATCCCGTTCATAGAACCATAAAAATGGTTTTATGAAACGGGATCCCATTTTTTTATGAAACGGGATCCCGTTTTTTAAATTATGAATTTTTGGGTGGGTTTTTGGCTTGTTTTTTGGTTCGGGAAATGGCTTGGGGACCCGAACCTAAGCTTTGGACCTAGTTTGACCTGCAACTTGAAGGTCCTGTTAATGTCACAGGAAAATAATGACTTTAGACATATGTTTGAAGACCTATTTTGCAGATTTTTTTTACGAAATTAAAACCCATTATAGATGGGACAGTGCATATTCCAAATATGTAATTTTTTTAATAATTTGAATATTTTTTCTATTTTTCAATTAATTTTTAATGAAACTAGTCCATAAACTTGAATTATCAGGTTTTTTTAGTATTTTAATAACTTTTGATCAACATAACATTTTGACGAACGGATTGCATGAGAACAAACTTCAAACAATTTTTAGTTTTAAAAAAATAAAAATAAAAAAATGATAAGTTTAGGTCATCTTATGTGTCATACACAACGATTTTTCAAAACGACAAATATGCCTAATAAAAATTTAATAAAAAAAAAAAAATTCAATAAAAAATTACAAAAAAATATCGAAAACAAGCTTCAGTGAGTCACAAATCTTTTCCCAAAAGGATTTTGAAAAATATGATAATTTAGGTCAAAATATGGATGTCGTACACATTCATGGTATAGTATAAAAAAGTGACTTTTAAACAGTGGTTTTTGGAAACACCTATTGAAACTCAATTTTTACAATCTGGGTATTGAAATAAATTACATATTTGGAAACTAGACTCCGAGTACTACATTTTATGATTAGTGACTTTTTTGAAGATTCCATCTCTAAGTGCTTCAAATTTTAAGGTCAATGTGTCAAATTCTGAAAATCAGGGAAAACACTTCCACTTTTTGGCCAAAAAGTGGACTCAACTTTTTGCACACACCCGTAAGGGGACCCCACAATAATTATAATGAGCTAAGGAAGGATTGTCGAGGAAACAACTTGAACAATTTCAATAGTGGTAACAATAATAAAACTAGAGGGAATGGTGGAAATTATGAAAGGCCAACAAAAAGGAGAGGACCAGTAAGAGGATGTTTTACATGTGGTGGGGATCATTTTTATAATCAATTTCCCAACAAACCATCAAGTTCGCAACCACATGGTATTTCACTTCCTCCTCAATAGGCTGCATTTCAGCAAAGGATCCATGCTACATGGATAGTCGATAGGATGAATACCAGATCATCCTAGTGGAAACTCCAGGTACTTTGTTTGGTTTACCTATTTCCATACTTATTAATACTAGAGCGACAAATTTTTTTGTTTCACCTAAAGTAGCTAACCAAATTTTTAAGAAGGCTATTTTTATGGAAAAAACTTGGGTTGTAGAATATACAAACTAGGAAAGAGCAATGGTGAACCAATGTTTATTTGAGGCAAGGGTTGAACTTCCAAGTTTCTCAATGGAAGTAAACTTGTATGTAGCTCCCTTAGGTTCTTATGATGTCATCTTAGGTATGAATTGGCTATGGAAGCATAGAGCTAAAGTGGATTGCCATGCTAAAACCATAGAATGCTTAGATGATCTAGGTAATCTAGTGTCTTTGTATGGAACACCTAGAGAAGTAAAACTACAACAAATTTTAGCTGTGCAAATGCGTACGGTGAAAAAGAAAGGTTTCCAACTCTTCGTAGTTAAAATGGATAAACTAGACGATATCATGAATTGTGAACCTCAAGATTCTCAAGAAGTTGAAGAGGGAGAAGTGGTGAAATTTGGAGAAACATATATGGAGAAGTATCCTATCTTATAGAAATTTGTGGATGTCTTTCCAAAAGAACTACCTGGACTGCCTCACAAGAGAGTAATTGATTTCTATATTGACCTAGTACTAGGGTCGAAACCTGTATCAAAAGTACCTTATATGATGACTACAATGGAATTAATGAATCTTAAGGCACAATTGGAAGAGTTGTTGTCCAAGGGATTGATAAGACCTAGTGTTTCACCATGGGGACCGCTAGTGATCTTCATGAAGAAGAAGGATGGTACACTATGCTTATATATAGACTATTAGATGCTTAACAAAGCTATGATAAAGAATAAGTACCCATTGCCACGTATTGATTATATTTTCAATTAGATGCGAGGAGCGGCAATGTTTTCAAAGATTGATCTAAAATCCGATTATCATCAACTAAGGATCAAAGATGAAGACAATTTCAAAACTACTTTCAGGACTAGATACAAACATTACGAGTTCACAATCCTACCCTTTGGACTTACGAATGCACCTGCAACATTCATGAACCTAATGAAAAATGTATTTAGAGACTGCTTGGCTAAATTTGTATTAGTATTCCTTGATGATCTCTTGATCTATTCCAAGAATGAAGAGGAGCAATTTTAAACATTTAGAGATAGTTCTCCAACAGTGAAGATAGCACAAGCTATATGGAAAAATCTTTAAGTGTACATTCTTTTAGAAGGAAGTACAATACCTAGGTCACGTAATTTTGGCTAAAGGGATTCCAGTTGATCCATCTAAGATAAAGGAGGTTCTTGAATGGCTAGTGCCCAAGAGTGTACCAGAGGTTAGAAGTTTTATGGGTTTGGCTGGTTACTATAAGAAGTTTGTTGCAAAATTTTATAGGATAGATTTTCCTATTACTTCATTGTAGAGGAAGGGTAAGAAGTTTGAATGGTCGGAAAAGCGTCAAGAAGCATTTGACCTACTCAAGGAGAAGTTGAATACTGCACCAATATTGAAGGTACCTGATCCAAAAGGAAACTTTACTATCATAACATACACATTAGGTGAAGGATTAGGAGGAGTTTTGATGAAAGAAGGGAAAGTTATAGCTTATGAATCTAGGAAGTTGAATCCCTATGAACAAAATTATGCCTCGCATGATTTAGAGTTAGCAATAGTTGTCCATGTATTGTAGTTGTGGAGACATTATCTGATGGGAAAGCCTTTTGAATTGAAGACCAATCATCATGGTTTGAAGTATTTATTTACCCAACCCAATCTAAATGCATGACAAAGGAGGTGGTTGGAGCTCATATCATATTATGACTTCAACATTAATTATGTCCAAGGAAAAGCGAATTAGGTCGTCGATGCCCTAAGTTTTCGAAGGAATATTGCCTCAATGGTAGCAATGCAAAGTGACTTTAAGGGGCAGGTGTTGCAAGAATCCATTGGTGATGAATTTTATGAGCAAGTTAAGCAAGCACTCATGAATAATCCACAAGATGCAAGGTACGAAGGTTTTCACTTTGAACCAAATGGATTACTAAGGTTTAAAGGGAGAGTTTTGTGCCTAATTCAGAGGAGTTAAGGAACCTGGTGTGGAAAGAAGTTCACTATGCACCATACTCTAGACATCCTAGTGTGACAAAGATGTTGGTAGATGTGAAGCCAGTATACTTTTGGAAGGGAATGAAGGGGGATGTTGCAAGATTCTTAGAATGTCAAAGGGTAAAAGTAGAACATCATCACCTTGGATGTCTTTTGTATCTGCATGATATTCCTGAAAGTAAGTGGCAAGTCATTAGCATGAACTTTATGCAAGGTCTACCTATGTCAAGGAAGAAGCACAATGCCATTCTAGTGGTAGTGGATAAGTTAACTAAGGTAGCACATTTTATTCTGGGGAATTTAACCCATGGAGCTCCTGTCATAGATCAAAAATTTATTCAAGAGTTGTTTAGGTTGCATGGAATTCTTGAGAAGATCATTTCGGATAGGGATGCTCATGTGACATCTAGGTTTTGGAAAACCTTGTTCTCCTCACTTGGAACTAAGTTGAACATAAGTTCAACGTATCATCTAGAGACAGATAGAAAAACTGAAAGAGTTAACCAATCGCTTGAAGATCTACTAAGGATGTATTACATGGATCAACAATAAAAGTGGGAGGATTACCTTCCTTTGGTTGAGTTTTCATACAACAATTATTATCATTCTGCAATCAAGATGGCTCCATTCAAAGCTTTGTATGGCAGAAAATGTCAAACTCCTATAAGTTGGGATAAGTTAGAGGATAGGATAAGTCTTGGGCCAGAGATGTTATTAGAAATGGAAGAGCAAGTAGGAATTATTAAGCAGAGGCTAACAGAAGCCAATGATAGGCAGAAAAGCTATGCAGATTCTAAACGGGTACCCAAAAGTTTTGTAGTTCAGGAAAAGGTGTTGTTGAGGGTTAAACCTCATAAGAGTTCCATCAAGTTTGGAAATTCATCCAAACTAGCTCTGCATTATGTAGGTCCTTTCAAGGTTCTTGAGGAAGTAAACCATGTCACTATCAAATTACGTTGCCACCAACTCTTGCCAAAATGCACAATTTATTTCATGTCTCATACCTTAAAAATTATATACCAGGGGATAACCATGTTATTGATTGGAATGCTTTACAGGTACAAGACCTAGGAGTGGTAACAATTGAGCCTCTCAAGCTGCTCGGAACACGTAAGCTTCATTTGCGTAACAAAGAGGTTCTGCAATGCAAAGTCCAATGGGACCAGTATGTAGAAGATTTTTCCACTTGGGAAGACTATGTTGAGATTAAGTAGAAGTTTCCTCATGTCTTACATGCTTTTGAGAGTTCTTGAGAAATAATTTTGATGTTTTTATGCTTATAGTTTATGTCTATATCTGCTACTTAAAATCATCGGGGATGGTGATTCACAAGGGGGGGATATGTTACACCCTATTGTGTGTTACTACTTATTTACTTTTACCTAGTTGGGTGAAAATGCTTTAAATAGGTGTATTTATGTTTTATGTGTTTTAGACATATGATGAATAAATGTTGATTTAATTTGGTGTTATGAAATGATTCTGAATTATGAAAAATATGATGCAAATGAATATATTTTTTTCAGTTGACTACTTTTGCAATGTACTAAGTTGGATGTAGGAATTGAATCAAGCCTCCTGAAGAGAGGGGAAGTATCACTCAAGGAGAAGAACTTGGTCTGGTAGTCTTTGATAAGACCTAAATTGAGCTTTCACACACACACACACACACACACACACACACACACACACACACACTTCTAGATTGGTCGAGTCAGGATAATAGTTTGGGAAATAGTTAGTTACCTTTAGTCTTGCTTGTGGTTTTATTTGTGAACGTTCTTGTCTAGGGGTTAAAAGTGTTGAATCTCTTTGTGACATGTGAATTCTTCTTTTTGCATTTCTATTTAATTGATGGGATATACATAAAATGTATATATATGTATATATGTATGTGTCAATGATAAACTCATACACACAAGTAAATATGCACATAAGTATACCTAGGTAGACGTATCTATGCATGCTCATGGATGAATTACCCATATGTATGAGAATATCGAATGAACAAGGTAACATATATATATACATTTTGTGTATATATGTTGATCGATATGACTATGTAAAATATGTGTTTAAAATATCAAAGCGTGATATATATATAGTATATGAGTATATACACATATATATTAAAATACGCGTATGTATTGATGTAATGAAAATGTCCATACTACTATATTAATTTATATATACATACATATATATAAATATGTATGCATTAATATATGAAATATGAGAATACATATGTGTATTCATATATTGAATAATACAATTCTATAAACTTGTACATTGAGATATATATATACATATATACATGTATACATAATACGTTATGTATATATGTTATATATATTAAATATATATATGATAATGATTTCTATAGCATTGAATTATTTATCAAGCATAGTAGTGCATAAACATAAGCGATGCTTAAAGTATTTAATGCCAAGTTAAGTGAAATATCGACAAAGTTGTGTATGGCGCATAGTATCAATACTAAACCAATGTGTAATATAGTCTGCAAAGACTAATTAGAAAAACAAAGGCAAACAAATACTCCAACATATGAAGCTTTGACTTAGTCATTAGTAAACAACAACCAATAGAATAGGGCATGAAATTCATAATGTGGTGCCAACTTGTGAGTAGTGTAAACCAAATGGAAGTCTAAACTGCAATACGAATTCTAGATTATGAAGCAATTTTATATATGTGAAATGGTCAAATGTAAAGCTATCCAAAGTAAGTTGACCTATAGAATACAATAACCTTGCATTTTTTATTATCATTCTTGTTGTCCACTTGAATTAGCGACTCATTCACTTTGGTTGTGCATGTGTTCACTGTGGAACAATTTTAGCTGCCACCTTTCCTTAATCTTGCTGAGTTGAACCTTTTGAGTTGAGAAGTGTCATCTTTGATACCTATTTTCTAGCCTGAAATTGCTCACCTTTGTCTATAAATAGAGGTTCTCTCTACCTCAATAGGACACATATCTGCATTCTTGCTGTGAAATTTCTGAGTTGTTATTTTCTAAGTAGAGAGAGAGTTTGAGAGTTGTGAGAGGATTTTGAGAGTGAGATTTTGGTGAAGAGGGAGAAGGATAATTGGGAATTACTTACTGATTTGGGAAGGCTATGATAGGAATCTAGTTAGATCAGTTGGTTCATTGCATAAACAGGCACACTGATTTCTACTCTTTTATACCTTTTTGTGTAGATTGTGTGACATTGTTTGTCTTGTTTTGGGAAAATAGTTCAATTGCTTATTAGGGAAAGGTTGTTTTATTCTTATGTGAGAGTGAAAGAATGCTTGATGCACTTAGTTTAAGGACTGGTATACTTTGAAGTGTTTGTACATATTCCATATTAAGGAATGGGTGGATATAGTGGGATTAAATACTATATTATGGATAGAGCTTATATAGTTAATGTTTAACCTAGTTGAGTTTTAGAGTTACTTGAATTTACTTAGTAGATATGTTTAGATGACTTAGAGGTTATAGGTTATTCCTATGGTTAAGGTTACTCCATGGCGTAAGGGGATAGCCTATGCATAGTTTATGAATGGGCAATACAAATCGAGCTAGGAAGGTTGGTGAAGTTTTATGACATCCACTCCATAATTTCGGGTGATGAATACTTTGGCCAAAGTAGTGTAAGTTTCCATTGTTTACATTGTCAGTTCACTATGACCAAATTTACGTATTACGCAGGGAATGTAATATGCGTAGGTTGTAGCCATTGTATGATAGATTTAGAAACATTTAGGACACACCACCAAGCTCAGGGAAGGCCATTGTTATTATGAGGTTACCAAACCAATCCCTTTGATGAAGGGTAGGGCCATCTATGAGTTTGGTAGATGTGTGGGGGACCACAATTAGTCCAAGGTTGGTGGAAAAGCGCTTGAGTGATGCTTCTCCTCATCAGTTGGTGACCAAGATTTGATGGAGGATACCTGGACCATTTGTATATCTATTACCAGTAAACTCAATGGAGCCTTGCTTGTATTTTTGTATCCATGTCCATGGAAAGATTGTAAAAGAGAAATGTTATCATGTAACATTTACTATGAAATAAATACAATGGAAAGTTGTAATAATTTGATATAATGCAATGGGGAAAGTTTGGAAAGATGTTTATTTCAAATGTGCATGTTTTATTTTTATAGGAAAGGAAAAAAAATTATTGCTCATAATGGTTAGATGCTTGAACTTTTACTTGAGGTTAAAACATAGGAAAATTACTATGTAGAATAATGGGCATGTTACAACCTAGTTTGAATGACCAACCTTTTTTTAGCTCTATATTTTTTCCTTTTTCTCTTAATTGTGGATTGGTTAGTTCTTAAGGTGATTTTAATAGCCTCTTCATACAATTTGTAAGGGTGTTTATGGACTTCTTCCTATGTTCCCTATTTCAATCATGCAAGAAGAGATTGCATAGTTCCTTATGATCCATGTGTTAAAAACTTGATGAGTAGAACTTGTCCTCGTCAGATAATAAAATTAGCTACCAATTCATTACGATCTTGTTTGACTCTCAAGAATTATTGGATTCTTATCTTTACTAGTTTGTTTATATCAAAAGATTTGATAAAATTACTGATGATTTTTTAGGAGTGTATTAATCCTTTAGGTAGTTGATAATCTAACCTAATGCAAATCACCCTTCTAAGATATCAAGAAAAATGTTCAAATATTATGTCCCATAGAAGCAATTCTTGAATAATGGTCACATATGCCTTGATATGAGAATTAAGATCACCACCCTTAAATTTGGATAAATCGAGGAGAGGTCTTAGAAAAATAACATTTTATATTGCATGAGCCTATGGTTCTTTAAATACTCAAGGTTAAGTGCATGGAAAGGGATCATTTACAAGGGGAGGTGCTCCTTTGAAGATGGATCCTAGCATAGGTGTTTGATAGCTTTATTTTTGTTGAATATTTGAGGTGATCCTTTGAAGATGGATTTTTTTCTTCTTTTTCTTGTTCTCTGATACATTTCCCTAAATTTCTTCTTTTTAAGACCATGTTTGCATCCTTAACCTTCACTTTCCTCTTCCTGATGATGGATCACTAAGTGAATCAGAAAAATATACACAACAAATACAAAAGCAATCTTGATAAGTAGGAGGTATTTTCCACATGTCAAATTATGATATTATTATCAAGATTCAATTGTGTAGTTTTTTTAGTCAAAATCATTGACCCATGTTTCATGAGTAGTGGTTCACAAGAACCCATCTCTCGTGATAATGAATGGTCCACTTAGCACTCATTGCATCTAGGTGATGCATCGGGCCTTTTGGGGAGGCTCCTTTCTCACATTCCAATCTCTACCAGGAACTTTTCAACCCAAGACATTCAAACTTACAAAAGGTGGTTATTGAAAGTTATCCCTAGGGGGGCATGTCGACTCACAACCATTAGAAAAATCATTTGCAAGATCACATACATACATGGTAAAGTGCCCCAATGATGTTGAGATGGGGGGGAGAGTAGTAGACCCTCTCTCCATTTTGCCAATATATCAAAATCTCCCACCCACCCAATCTTGGTTGTCACATAGACTAGGTGGGGCCTATAGCTTTGTTGGGCTCCCACCCATTGAATGTTGAGGATAGAGTTTATATTGGTATCTCACTCACTCAACGGAATTCCACAACCCACCCAAAACTATATGCAAAGGCTGGGAAGGCTCAATGTTTCACCTTTGTGAGCATCACCTAGATGTAATGAGTGCTAAGTGGACCATTCATTATCATGAGAGATAAGTTCTTGTGAACCAATTCTTATGAAATATGGGACAATGATTTTGACTAAAAAAACCACACAGTTGAATCTTGATAGAAATATCATAATAAGAATCGATATTTTCAAAATAGTCTAGAAAAATTATACCAACAAGTAATGCCCTTGATGAGAGAAAAAATATTTTCAAAGCAAAGCATTTTGTGAAGTTAAGGATTAAACTTTCAAACCAAATTACAAAATTGGCTTTCTTAAAACATTGCATGGATAAACATCATGCTCCATTTTTTTATATCTCTCATCATCTTTGGAACCAAAACAACTCCTACATCTTTCAACGTGTAGGTTGTCTTTGTTAAGGGTTGTTATACAAGGAAACAAAGCTCTAATCAACCAAACTTAGACCATCAAATTTCAAGCTTGAACCAAAGTTCTTCCAAACTATTCTATCTACATCAATCACCTAAACAATCAACGATTAGAGTATGATGATTAAGCCCAGCCTATTAGATACCCAGTCCCATGCTAGAGCCCTAGGTTTGAAATCCACTTAGCAGGCCAAGAAAAAAATGAAGTTTAACAATCTCTTAACCAAGGATTTTTGCTAGTTCCCAACCCTCACTACGGCCTCCTCTTCCTATTCGTGGTACCCATTTACTTCTCCTTGTGGTAGGATTCCTCTATGCTCCTTTCAGATTCCTTACTCCTCCCCCTTGCATGCAATGACAACTCTAACACAATACTCCTTCATGGCACCATCTCTCCACAAGTCACCTCTTTGCACTAGTGTCACCCCACATTTTTGGTAGCTTTTGACAAGGGAGCTACCTAGGTTCATGTCATCTATCTTTGGCACATGTACAAAAGTCTCCAAACAATGGGACTACCCCACTAGCAACATCTAGTTTGAAACACAACTCTTTCATCTCCACCACCATCCTGACTCTTGTGCAAAATTCTCCAATTAAAAGAACTACTCCATTAAAGACTTCGGATCTGATTGTTTCCAATGTTAGGACCTCCCTCTTAGTAAGCGAACAAGGTGAGTTCTCGATGACCGTTGTTTCTAGAGTTTCTAATTCTCTTGGTCTGAATTCTAAAGGTTCTATTTAATGTCGTGTCGCCGCCTCTCTCACGTCTTCTTCTGTTCATCCTACCTTGAGCCCCAATTTCTCTTTAAACACCAATCACAATCTTTTGGATTCTTCAAATTTGGTCATTCCACATCTCTCACCGGTCGTTAAGGATTCGAGCAATCAATGTTGTGTCCTTTCCATGACAATGGCTATCCAACCCCATAGATGGTAGCAACTATCTAGTCTCGCAAATGCATCAAGCATGGATGCATGAGCATGGGCATCCATGATCCTTGCATTCAGAAACTCACGGGTGTAATTTGATGTGATCAGTTTTTGGTTCCCTAAGTGGTGCATTTCAATATTAATTAACTGTTGTGTACAAATTTATCTAATATTTAAAACTGCATTTGCTCTCCTTTTTTGTGCATTGTATGTTGAATATCTTTTGTTCTTTTTTATTTCCTAAGACAACGTAGATTTAAATTTATTTTCAATTTAGTAAATAAAATGGTTAGAAAGTTTTATCCAAATATATTCAAATGAAGTTAGATGAAAGATTTTAGATTTACTTATGTTCTAATGATTTAACATATTTTTATATGTGAAAAAAATTAACTGATTTAGTAGTTTTAAATTTATTGTTCTTTCACATTTAAGATTAAAAAGTATGTAGAAATTTTTAATTTTTTAAGAATTATTTTCTTAATTATATTATTTTAAAAATGATATATTTATTTATTTATTAAAAAAAATATATAACACTTGTTAAGAATTTAAAAAATATAAAATAAACTTTTATTCTTTAAAAAAATAATTATTTTACTTTGAATTAATTAATATATTTAATTCATTATATATATATATATATATTCATTAATAATTATTTTACTTTACTTTACAATTATTTTATAATTATATTTTAAAAATTGGTATATTTATTTTATTTTATTTATTAAGTAAATATATCAAAATATGAAACATTTTTTTATTCTTTAAAAAGTATTTTATTAATTATATTTTAATAAAATTGATATATTTATTTTATTTTATTTATTAAATATGTATAACAAAATATGAATCTTTTTTATTCTTTTAAGAATTATTTTATTAGTTATATTTAAAAAAATTGATATATACACACATATATATTAATTTTTGTAATACAATTAATTATATATATAATTTATTTTAGCATTTGGTCATAGCTCAACTATTATGGCGAGCGGGAGTACTGTGGGCAGGAGGAAGCGAGGAAGCTGCATTTTGAATTCAGCTAAGGACGACTAGGGAGAGGACGATGGCAATGGAAATGGAGATGGGGTTGCTTCTGCCCTATGGCTTGTCTGGCTCGTTTCTTTACTTTCTTCAGCTTTCCTAGAGTCTGTTGTTGATGCTTGTGAGACGCTTGTGGAGGTTTTGTTTTCTCTAAACCTGGTGTTTCTTAGGAGCTGCCCTGCTGTGGTTTGCTTCGGTGGCCTTTGGTTGTCCTCTGACGGGTGGAGTCCTACTGAGGATGCTAATCCCGACGTGTTTGGAGGTGCTGGTTTGGAGGCTTCTTTGTTGGGCTTTGCTTTGTGGGTGGCTTATGCTTCTTGGTGTATCCTGCTACAGAGGTTCTATTTTGACCCTTTCTTTGTTTTTTCCTATGGTGGCTTCACGAGATTGTTTGTGATGTTAGCTGTGGGGGCCTTGGAGATCTCTATTTCTTTTATGTGGGTTGTGGTCTTCTCTGGAGCTTCTTCTTTTCTCCTTAGGCTGTGGTGTTTGTTGTGGAAGCTTGGTGTTGTGGCTCTTGTTGGGGGTGGAGGTTGTTCTCCCCTCTTCATGTTCTAGTTGTGTATTCCCTCTTTGCCTGGTGTTTTTTGGTTGTTGTTGTCCTTGCAGTTGGTGCGGGTGTGCATGGGGTTCTCTGAGGTGGAATGGTGGATGGATGGGATTATTTTTGCTCCTATTCAGCGTACAATAGGAAGGTTGGTGTGATCTTCGTGCTAGACTATTCTTCTACTTGGTTTCTCTTGGTCTCCCTTTGCCCCTTCTGGCTATGTGTCTGGTGGCACTCTTTTGGGGGTTCTTGCTCTTGGAGAGTGTTGGTTGCTTTTGGTTACTCTCTTGTGGTGTGGTGGAGCCTTCTTCTAGCTGGATCTGTGGAGTTGTGGCCTATTTGTGGCTCTTACTGGTGTGTTAGGGTAGCTGGATGGTTTTATTGTTTGGCCTTCTCCAGGTTTCCTCCATGTGTGGGCTCCTCTTTCCCTTTTGGGGCTTGTTTGCTTCTGCTCTCTTTGGGTTTGGGTCTCTGGTGGTCTTTTGGCCTGTGCTTTACCCAGTTGAGTTTGCTGGTGTTTGGTGTTTTGGAGGCCTCTTGGCAGGTTTTTTTGGTCCCCTTCAAGCATTGTTTGGGGGTGTTGATGTTTCTATATGGCCTTTTTGGTGTGAAGCTCCCAGAATTGGTGATGATTATTTTTATGCTGGAATGTTGTTTTTTAACAAAAGATTTGTTGGGGTTCTGGTGGATGATGCCAGTGGTTTTGAGCGAATGGCTTCTTGTTGGGTTAATGTTCAAGTTTTCTTTGGAAACCCAAATGAGTTTTTATTTGAAAGTTGTTAAGGTGGACCTATGGTGTTTATTTGAGTCTCTTCTCCTCATCCACGGTTTGTTTTTGGTGCGGTGTTTACCATTGGATGCTATGGATGCATGTTGGGCTATTGTGTCGACTTTCTCCTATGGTCTTATGGAGGTGGAGGTGGAGGGTGCTGGTGATTTTCGATTGCAGTGGCTTTGTTGTTCGTTTCATCCTCTCCAACAGTGGGGAGCTCATGTTGGCTTCTTGGTTCGAGCAGTGGCACTGTGCCTAGTGGTTTGTTGTGCTCTCCATCTCCCCTATTGAGGTGGGGTTTTTGGTTTTTCTCAAGTTTTTGTTTAGGGGCCTGATGGTGCCTTACACCATTATGCAGATTATCTTTCTTGGCTCAGTGGAGTCTTCCATGAGTGGCTAGTTTTCTAATGCTTGGCAGATGTAGGTGGGTTTTGTGTGTATCTAATTAGGTTTCTAGTCCCGGTTAAAACCGGGTTATTTAAGGGTCTCTAACCCTTGCTTATTTGTATGATGCAATGTGCGTAGTCATGTTAATCTTTAGAGGTTGTTGTGGGGCTACTGTTGGTTTATGATGTATTTTAATTGTAGCCTGCTTTTCTTTTAATTGGGTTCTAAGCCCCATCAAAACCTTTTTTTAACCCCTAATCAAAAACATAATATAACTTAATGTGGATAACATTTTAGGTAAATAAAATGGCTCTGAGTGGGGAAAGGAAAAGAGGGCAATTTTTGAAAATTCCTGAGGGTGGAGGTGATGGAGATGAGGATTCAGAGGGTGATTATGCTATTCTTAGATTGCCTGGAAATTTTCTTGGTTTGCTTGGAACTTGTTCCAGTTCTATGGTAGTTGTTGTTGCTTGTTGTGAGGCGGATACCTGGCTGCTTTGCTCTATTGAGGCATTATTTTTTTTGCTTACCCTTGGCAGCCTGTTTTCCTTGAAGGGATGGTTGGAGGTTTAGTGTTAGGGCATACAGTGGTCTTGGAGCCATTTTTGTGGCCGTTTTTCTTTCTTTGGGTGCCTGTTGGTGGCTGTGCGAGAGGTTCCTCTTCATTTCCCTATGTTCTTGCTCTATTGAGTGGTGGGATTGCTTCTGCCTATTCAATGTCTTGCTGCAACTAGTGCGTTGGGGGAATCTTGGCTGTGTCTAGCTTTACTCTTGGAGCTCTTGATTCGACTGTTGACTTGGTGCTTGAAGTTCCTGTAGCGGTTGCTCGAGGTGTTTTAGTGTCTTCATCTATCACCTCTATCTAGTGCCTACGTCCTTGGAAGTTCGATGTTGGAGGGTGTTTACGAGGCTTCTCTATCATCCCTACATTGGATGTTTGTGGGAGGTTTACGAGCTTCAACTTGCTGGGGAGTCACTATTTCCCAGTCTTTTTGGTGTGTTCGTGGACTGAGTCTTTGTTGGTTGGGGTCGTTGATGCTAGGCCTTTCTTCTTTGCTTTCCCTGTCGGTGTGGGGACGTTGTATTGGGCCTTGGTGCACATTCTTCACTCCTTTTGTTGCTTTTTTTGCCTGCTCTTGGTGTGGGTTGCTTTGTAGTGTGCCTTCTCGTTCGCTCTGTGGAGAGTTCCTGCTTTTTATGCCTTATTGTTCTACACCATCTCTTTGAGGGTGACGACTTGGGTGAGGTAACTGGGTTATTAGTGCTTGGTTTCTGCTTCAAAGTCTTTGTTCTATTTTTGCTTTCTTCCAAGAGTAGCAACGTTCCTTCTGGTGGTTGCTAATTTGTTGACAATGGAGGACCTTTGGACTAGGTCTTTGGATGTTTTCACCGTGTTTCTAGTTGCTCTTTTGTTTGCTGGTGGGAGGGCGACTAGTAGAAGTTCCTTGAGATGTCCTCTATGGTGCCCTCGCAGGCCTTTGAGCTCCTTTTTCTTTGTTCTAATGAAGCGTCTCCTTGAGGGAGACGGTTTGAGTGAGGTTTTTGTGACATTTATTCTTGGATTCTGCTCCATAGACTTCGTTCTGTCTATGCTTTCTTCCACGGGTAGCAATTTTTTATCTATGAATCTATTGGGGGTCATTGTTTTGATGACAATGGTGGACTCTTGGGCTTGGTATCTGGATGTCTTCTTAGTGTTTCTAGCTACAAATTTGTTTGCTGGTGGGAGGATGAATGTTAGAGGTTTCTTGTGTTGTTCTCTTTGGTTCCCTCACGGGTCTTTGAGATTGTTGATAGCCCTCAAAGGTGTTGAGGTTGTTATTGAAGCTATGGTGGATTTGTTGAATGTGTGGTTCAAGACAACCTTTGAGGTTCTCTTTGAAGGATTGATGGTTCATTTTGTGACTAGATTGCAGATTGTCCTCAAAGGTGTAGTGGACTCCCTTGTCTCAAGAATCTCTTTGGTGGTATGACTTTCAAAGTTCTTGTTTAAGGCTCTGAGTTTTTTGTTGCTTTTAGTTGCTAAGTGTTCTCTCTCTACTGGAGTGTGTATTTTCATATTAGCTCTTCAAATGGTGTCTCCTATTGTGGTGGAGTCCTCTCCTTTTGAGGTGGAGACCTCTCTTATGGAGGTGGAGATGGGTTCTAAGGGTTTCATGGGTGGCTCATGCTTCTTCTACAGGTCTTCTCGCTTGCTGCTCCAATTGAGGTGGAGACCCTTTCTATTGAGGTGGAGATTAGGTTTGCTAGGGAGTCTTTGTGGTAGTCGATTGGGTACTCTTAGTAATTTATCCTATAGAGGTGGAGAGGCAAATTGGTTATTGGAGAGAAAAATATTTGGCTATGAAATTTTCCTTTCTAAGCAACAGGCTTGCTGTTGGTTGGCTATTTTAAAGAGTGTGGATGGTTTCAAACTTTCTAAAAATGCTAATCTTTTGATGGTTCGGATTTAGGTTGTCTTGCCCACCCTTGGAGTGGCTGTTGTTACCATTGAAGTTGGCCTTGGTTGGAGGGAGTTCATCTCTCAGATTAGTGACTATAGGGATTTGTTAGCTAATGCCAATTATTGGCATTGTTCCTATTCTATTTCTTGATATGGCTGCCCTACTCTTTTTGTCGTTTTGTTTTTATATTCCAGACTGCTATTTCCAAATAGCTCTGTTATGGTTTTAGACTAGCTAGTATATGGTGGACCTGATAAATGGTCTTTGTGATTTTAAGAACCATGGTAGTAACCTCTTGTTTTTTTATTAAGTTTAGTGGTTATGTGGTTATTGTTTTGTTATTTGGCCTATGCACTACCTTGGACATGTTTTTCATTGTTGGCTGGTGGTGTTGTTTTATCCACCCTATTTTCTTTTTTAAGTTTTGGCTGTAACCATGGGATTAGGGCCCTTCCCCTGCTTATCTAATAAAAAACATAATATAACTTAATATATAATATATATTTCATATCATACTATATAGTATATAATATAATATTATGTTATATTATATATATAATTGATATATTTATTTTATTTTATATAATACAATACAATATATATTATATTATATAAAATACATATTATATATTTATGTAATATATAATATGTCATATTCAATATATAATATATATGTATAATATTAATATTAATATAATATATATCAATTTTTAAAACATAATTAATAAAATAATTTGTAAAGAATAACAAACTGTTTCATATAAAAAAAGATACAACAATATTCCAACTTAGTAAGAGCGTGGATGAAGACAACGAATCTACAACGGTTGCATTTGGGTAGGATTAAGCACGGGCGAGGATTTTTGAATTCCTCAAATCTGGGCAATGAAGATGATGGGGACCCTGACGCGGATGGCCTGTTTGCTTTGCTAGTATCTGCTTTGCCGATTGATGATGTGCTGCTCCTGGCGCATTCTCCTAAAGTTCTCTCTGTTGTGTGGTGGTTCAGGGCTGTGGGTGTTGTGGTGGATATTATCCTTCTTGCGGACCCTCCCCATGTTGTTTCTTCTTGCAGTGATGGTGCTGAAGGATTTCTTGTGGCCTTGTTGTTGCTTGGGTCCCCTGTTCTGGTGGCGGTTGCGTTCCTCTTTAACCACTTATTGGCATGTGTCCTTTTGGGTATCATTGTTAGGGATGGTTGCTTTTCCTTTTGTGTGTTGTTCCTTAGTAGAATGGCTTGTTTCTTGACATTTTCTAGCCTTTCTTTGGTTGAAAGGTGTGTTGCTCTGTCGGTTTCATTTCTTGTGGCCTGTCTTGGTTGGTTCGGTCTGCTCCTAACTTGGATTTTGGTTTTGGGGAGGGGCTTAGGGAGTTTCTCTTCCCTTATTGTTGCATTTGGTGGCATCCAGGTGTGCTTTGTTGATGCTTGTTCTTTCTTCCTTGCCACTGGTGTGACTCATTTCATTAATGGGGCTTGGTCCTCATTAGACTAGTGGGTGGTTTGGACTGCTCTGGGCCCTCGGGGTTTCTAGTTCTTGGATGCTCTATCGCCTTTAACCTTTGGTGTTGTCTCTCTACAGTGTCTCTAGTTTTTGGTTTTGGATTTGGAAAGCCTCTAGAAGGTTGTGCATAATGATTTTTCTACTGTGGAGGCTGGTTTGGAGTGGTTCTCTGCTCTCCTTGTAACGATTGTGTGTGCTAGCCAGGACTCTAGTGTGTCCTCTTTCTTTGTCAGTTTGAGTAGTGTGGGTTCTTTTTGTAAGTTCCCTTGGTGGTTAAGGAGACCCTGCCCTATTTCGTTGTGGGGGGTTTTGTGCTTTAGAAAGGTTTCCTAGTTGGTGGAAGTGGTTGTTTTGGTGCTTGTGTTTGGTTGGGGGAGGAGACTTTTCCCTTTGTTGGTGTTGTTGGTCTCCCTCTCTATTACCAACTACTGTGGCATGGCTTGGAGAAGCCTTGTTCCTTTTGGGGGCTTGATTCCTTTTTTCCTTGGAGGGGTTCCTTTGTGGCTTGTTGTGGGTTTTCTGCTTGTGGGGGTCCCCCTAGTTTCTTGGTTGCCCCTTGTGGTGGATGGTGCTTTTTCTATGGAAGGAGTTGAGGGTTTTTCGGTGTTTAGGGATGATCACATGTTGGCTGGGAGGTTGTCATGTTTCTTCCTATTGTTGTTTCCTTTTGGATGCCTTGGGAGGAGGTGTTTACCTGTAATATTAGATTTCTTGCTTGCTACCATGTTCTACAATTGTTGTATTCAATAGAGGTGAATATTGCTCCTATTAAGGTGGATCCCTCTCCTCTTGAGGTGGAGCTGGGGATTGTTGATATGGTGGGAAGCGCTTCTCTCCTTTACTAGTTCCTATTGAGGTGGAGTGTCATTGCTCTAGAGGGAGGATTCTTTGGTAGTTTTGGTCCCCACTTCTTCCTCTCCTATAGAGGGGAGCCCCATTCTTTAAAGGTGGAGTCGGGGTTGGTGTCTGGTTAGTTGGAGCAATTTGAAGAACATTTCTTTGCAGCTTCTTGTGATTCTTACCCCTCTTCTGGTAAGAATTTGTTAGGCTCATTTTTGTTTATTTGAGCAGAAGGTCTATTGTTGTCCAACTGCTATAGGTGATGTGGCCTGGTTGTTTCTGGTAGTCGTTTGGACTTGCAGTATTGTAGGTGGTTTCTTGGCTCAATAGGACTGGTTTTTGTCCTAAGTGTTCAATTTCCCCTAGTTGTGTTGCCAGGTTTGGGTTACTAGTATATCTTTGACTCAGGACTGTTGTTGGTCTTGGGTGTTCTGTCATTCCTGGTTCTACTGTCCAGGTGTTGTTTGTGTATCTGTTGTGCTACTGCGGTGTCTCCATTGGTACTGTTTCGTGGGCAAAGCTTGAGACTTTACTATTTGGAAGTGTCCTTCTCTTAACTTTGTAAAAGGTTCTTGGTCCTTTCAAAACCTTTCTTACCTTATCAAAAACAAATTATTTCATATTTTCTAAAAAAATTATATATATATAATTATAATAAATTAAATATATTAATTTTTTTTGATACGTAAACCAGAGAAATATATTAATTTTTAAAAGATCTTACAATGCTTCATCATGCCTTATCATGATTTTTTGACCCAAAAAAACATATGCATCTACCAACTTTTAATATACCCATAGACACCATAGACTCCTGCTAAACTATCAGATACTACATTCTATTGCATTGTACACAGCAAAATATTCTGGCTTACAGAGACAACTGACATGGAGAAGATGTGGTCATATCAATAAAGACATTTCTTCCTCTTTCAACCTTGTAAAGCTTCGTGACCTTCAAACCATCTGCGCCCTCATTCACTAGCTTATCAACTGCCTTATTCGCCTCTTTGAAGATGTGTTTAATTGAGAAGCAATCCAATTCACTTGCTAAGTTGCATGCTTGTTCCAGAAGCGGTTGCAATTTCCAGTTATTTATCTTCCTTGCTTGAAGATCCTGAATAATCACCATTGAGTCCTGTTCAATTTCTACTTGCCTTAGAGACAAGTCTTTACACAATCAAAGCCCATTTACTAATGCTAAGGAGATTTGCTATTTTGTTTGTGCCTTCCTGTAAAGGGACTGCTCTCTCTGCTACCACTCTTCCTTCCCAATCCTAGATTATACAACCAACACTTGATATGCCTGGGTTGCCTCTAGATGCCCTGTCAAAGTTCATTTTGAACCATCCTTCCTTTGGCTTCACCCATACTACTTGTTCCATTCCAGATCCAGGTTCATTTGAGGACATCACACCTTGTTTGGGAAAGTTCAATCCAAACCAAGATTTGTGCATCTTCGATTCCCAATTTGAGAACGTCACCTTCTTTAAATTTAGTTGTGTTGTCCAATTATTTGCTACTTCCACAACTGATGACTCTAGTTGATTTAAGAATACCGACTACTCCCTTTTTTCTCCCTGAAAGATTCTCCTATTCCTTTCCTTCCAAATCTCCCATATCACCAATGAGGGGCATATGATCCAAAGCACACTATAGTATGCACACTTTTCAATTTGGGCCATGAAGAGAAGAGAGATAAAATATCATCTGGAAACACTCCTTTCCAACTCAATTTGGCATATAACCATATCTAGCATGCTTGTGCAAATAGGAAACTAACAAGCAAGTGATCTACATCCTCCTCTGCCTTTCTACACATTTCACACCTAGAAGGACTATCATAGCCCATTCTCTTGAACTTATTTGTCGTGAGTATTTTTTTTATCACAGCCCATGCAAATGTACCAGCTTGTGGCATACATGGCCTGCCCCAACACAACTACAATGGTAGTCGAGACTTCCCTCCTTCACCCACCAGCGCCTCATACCCGTCTTTTTCCTTGCATTTGCCCAAGGAAGAGCCTGCCCAAACCATCTTATCTTCTCCATTTCAAATAATCACCTTTCTTTTTCCTAGAAGGTCCTTTAGCTATTCTTTTTCTTTATCCAGAGCCTTAATTACACTCATATCTCTCCAAGACCAACTTCTATGGCCATCCCCCATTGCTCCTCCACATATCTCTGACCTTGGATCCCCATTCGGCTTTTAGTTTTGTCTTTAGTTGCTCAATGTTCACACAACTATCTATAGATGGGTAGCTGCACCATGAATCTTACTAGAAGAGAGTCGCTATTCCATCCTACACATCCCAAGAAAGATAATCTAGTATCAACTGTCTACACGCCCTCATAAAATTCCAGTCTCGCGATCCCTTGGGAAGATTATCCATAGGAGAATTGCATCCGCTCTATCGCTCTTTAGATATTTCTTTTGAAGAAGCTTCACCCATTTCCCCTCATTGTTGGTGTACATCCTCTAGATAAGTTTAGCACCCAACGCTTTATTCTACTATAACAAATTTCAGATTCCTAACCCGCCATCCTCCTTCGACTTACATATTTTTCCCAGGAAATTATTGCAATTTTCTTTTGTTTTGCAGCCCCCTGCCAGAAGAATATCCTCATGTGATTATTGAGTGTTGTTGCCTTGCTACTAGATAGTTCCAGACATGACATAAAATATATTGGAAGCGTTGAAATCGACGCCTTCAACATCACAGTGCAGCCCGCACATGATAGCCATCTTCCATTCCAAGATGTTGTATGTTTTTGCATCTTTTCTATCATAGGATCCCATAGAAAAAAAAAAATTACCCCTTTTTCTAGGGGAAGGCCAAGATAGGTTGTTGGCAGCTGGCCTAATCTAAACTTAAGTTCTCTTGGTATTCCCTATGCATCACTTGGTCTAACATTCAAGAAAAAAAATAGATTTCTCATTACTTGTTGTCCCGAAGCAGATGCATATGCCTCCAGGATCCTCGCAAATTCGTAAGCCTCCTTCACCTTGCCAGTGCCAAAGAGAAGTGTGTCATCAACAAATTGCTAATGTGTGACTGATGGAAACCTGTTGGCGACTTGTATGCCTTCTATCCTTCCTTCTGCAACTGCCTTGGATATCGCTCGCCCAAGTGCTTCCGCCATCAATATGTAGAGAAAGGGTGAGAGAGGATCACCCTGACAAAGACCTCTGGATGCTTCAAAGAATCCTTTAGGGGAGCCATTTATTAGGATTGAATATCTAGGGCTTGATATGCAATTGAATATCTAGAAAATTCGTCCTTTAATGAATCCAAAGGCTTATAACACCTTGCATAGAAATCTTCAGTCCACTTTGTCATATGCCTTCTTTATATCCAATTTTATCTGCATTCCTTGCTTGCGGCTACATTGCAATGAGTGTATAGTCTCTTGAGCTATTATCACCCCTTCAAGGATTGATCTCTATGGCTCCAAGACAATTTGTTCTTTTGAGATGAGAGATGGAAGGATCCTTTTCAGTCTATTCACAATTGCCTTAACCATTATTTTGTACAAGGTGTTACATAATGCTATAGGGCGAAACTCAATCATTGAGACTTGATTTTCCTTCTTTGGGATGAGTGTCAGAAATGTGTTATTGATCTCCCTTAGAATTTTCCCTGATGATCTTGACTCTTCTATCACCTCCGCCGCCTCCTTCCCTACTATATTCTAGCACTTTTGAAAGAAAAGAGCTTGAAATCCGTCTTGTCTAGGTGATTTTTCCAGATGCAATTGAAATGTTTCAATCTTAATCTCCTCCACTAAAAAAGGACTTTGAAGGAGCTTGTTCTGGTCTATCAATACTAGCTTTGGGATACTATTGAGTAGGAGACGCTGAGCCATGAGATGCAATCCTTCCTCATTGTTTAGCAATTGCTTGAAAAAGTACACTGCTTCCTCCTTGAATGCCTCAACCTCTTCAACTTCAAGACACTTTGATGTTTTCAACCTGATTATTCTATTTTTTTCTCTTCTTGCTCTTGTCAAATTATGGAATTTTTTTGAGTTTCTGTCACCTTCCTGCAACAATGTTTCATGAGATTTCTACCACCAAAAAATTTCTTCCTTGGCCAACACTTCCTCTAATTTCCTTAGAATCTCTTTCTCTGCCATATATAGATCTGCATCCATTCCCTTTTCCAAGACTGGTCGATTTATCTAGTCCAATTCTACCTCTAATTTTTATTTCTCCTTAAATATATTACCAAATTGCATCTTATTCCATTCCTTGACCTTCTATATTTGACCAATTTGAGCTTTGACACCACTTTAATCATTTTATTACCATGTGGTTCTGCCTCTGACCACCATTTTTCCACTAGTTTAATGAAGTTAGGGTTCTTGAACCACATCTTTTCAAATTTGAATGGGCAACACGATGGATTCTTGTCGCTCTGTATTTCCAGATAAATTGGATAGTGGTTTGACCCTAATTGAGTGACTATGTTGCATTCTAGTGTGAAGGGAAACTGAGCCAAATTGCCTTTGAACATAAATCTATCCAATTTCTCTATAATGTTGCCAAACCTCACTCTCCGATTTCTCCATGTTAACTGTCCATTCGCCATGGGGATGTCCATCAACAATTTGCTGCTAACAAAGTCTTCAAAGTCCACGTGTGATTGATACTTCCTCTTAATTCCCCCCTCTTATCATTGTTGTATAAAATTGCGTTGAAATATCCTCCAAGGATATGAAAGGCTGCCCCTTCTATCTTAAGAAATGTTCCAATATCTTTCCACTCTCTTTTATGAATGCAACAAGAAGGGCCATAGACATTTATAAGACTGAAAGCGAGATTGGATGCCAAGCTCCCCACTCTACATGCCAACCAATTTCTTTTTCCTGCTACTTCTTCTACATACACATTTTGTGGCTTCCACATAATGATCAAGCCACATGATGCACCAAACACCACCACAAATGATATTGACTAGAACTTATTTTTTCTTCTGTATTCCTCTACCTCATTATCACCCAATTTTATTTCCTGAATGAGGATGATGTATGCCTTGCTATTTTCTATCAAACACCTCACCAGACATTTCTTTTTAGGGGTGTTTAAGCCCCTAACATCCCAGCTTAGGATCCTCATTATCCTCTAAGAAGGGTAACACCCTTACCTAACCTAAGATGCATAGTTATATTTTGTTGCCCCATAGCCTCACCAACCAAAGTTCACTTTTCCTCATTAGTCTTCTGGCCTACCTTCTTCTTTTCCCCACAGTCTTCCACTGCCTTCCCCTGAAAATTTTTCGCTACCCCTAGCTTTATACTCTACTTCTTGTTGTTGTTTTGAATCTCCTGCTGCTCCTCTGCTTCCAACGATTTGACCTCATCTTCCTCCATCTGCTCCATCACTTCCATCTCAATATTTGTTTCCTTGGTACCATTTATCTCTTCTTTCTCATCAGCAGCTTGCGCCAAAGCTGACTCTTCCTCTACTTCCCAGTCCTCAAATGCTTCCCCCTTCCTACAAGGCCATGAGCAATAGTAGTTTTAGTGATGCTTGCTTTTTTAAATTTGTTAATTCATTTCCTACTTCTAGGATCGACTCCCATTCCCTAATTAAGCAGTCCTTTAGATCACTAATTTCTTGATCTATATCAAACTTCTATGAAGCCTCCACTTCCTTATTTTCCATCCCTTCCACTTCTTTACTCGTCGTTGATTGAGAATCCTGAGCATTATCCCTATTGAACCTTATCTTTGTATCTTGTGGATCTTTCAATGCTTCTCCTTGATCCAAATCTTCCCTCCAAATATCTTTTGCGCCTTCCTTGGACGTGCCTTCTCCTTGTTCCAACACCCCTTTGCCTTTAATATCCACCTTGTTGCATGGCCACCAATCTCCATTTTTCCAACCAGACCATAGATCCGCCTGGCTGGCTGTGAGAACCCATTCCACCTTTTGAGGCCATCGTGTCTCCTCTAAAATTATTTCCACCTCCTCAATATTTTGACTCCATGGTGCCAATTCTACCCACATTCTTTTTGTGGATCCTTTCTACCATTACTCTTCCTCAATCTCTACTACTTTTCCTAATGCTTCCCCTAAACATCTCATGATTTCCTTATCCCAATATTCTAATGGTAGATTTCCTAGCCTTGATTCCACTATCATGCACTTGGGGATGTGGCTATAGGGGCTAAAATTCTCCTCCCAGTCTCTCACTAAAACCCCTACCATCCATTTTTAGGTTTTTTTACTGTCAGGATGTCCTGCTTCACTTGTGTCGATGTGCATCTTACCAACAAATAGTCATGTGGTAAGAAGTTTATTTCCACTTCGCTTCCCAACTTGTTTTCCCACCATAACATCATTCTATCCCTAGGGCAACTCTCCCCCCACCATTTGGAAAATAAATCTTTCTCCTTTAAGATTTCCTTTGATTGACACAGTGCTTCCGTCAGAATCTCAAGCGAGGCTCTGATCCGATCCTTGCTATCCTCATTGTTCCCTTCACTTTCTCTTGACTAGTCAAGTTCTTGTCCTCTTGATTTTCCAATTTTGTGTCTGTTTCCTCCATTTTTTTTCCTTATGGGTATCCCTATTATCCATCCCCTACAATTCTTTCAAGTTCTTTCCATTTACTTGGGTAGTCTCCACAACCTTCCAGTCCTTCCCAAATTCCCTGTGACCATTATAAAATCTTCTCTCTCTCTTGGCTTGGTTTTGAAAATCAATTTTTCCCTTGCTAACCATACTCGTGTCACTCACCTTTCCTCCACTGCTTTTGTTCTGCTTCCCTAGCTCTCCAAGCCTGATTTTCTTCCGACCAATTTCGCCTAGGGTTCCTTTGATATGTGCTTGTATTTCTAGAGCCTAGATCTCCGCCTCTACGTGCCCTACCATCCCATTTCGATCTTGAAACCTTTGAAATGCTTCATTGAAATGATGATCCACTTCATTCCTCTCTTGATTCCTTAGAGTTCCAACCCTCCTCTACTCCTCACCACGATTGTATCCAAATCTTCTATCTCCTAACGACGACCATTCTCTTTCTGCATCTTCCGCCCATGCTCTTGCTCTCGCCTTCTAGGAGACCTCGCGCACACGCATTTTCGCTTTTCCTAATTATCAATAATATTTAATTAAATATATTAATTAATTAAAAGTAAAATGAAACAATTTTTTAAAGAACAAAAGTTTATTCTATATTTTTAAAAATTCTTAAAAAGTGTTATATATGTTTTTAATAAATAAAATAAAAATATCATTTTTTAAAATATATGTGTATGTATATATCAATTTTTTTAAAAATATAATTAATAAAATAATTCTAAAGTAAAATAAAATAATTCTTAAAGAATAAAAAAGTGTTTCATATTTTGTTATATGTACTTAATAAATAAAATAAAATAAATATATCAATTTTATTAAAAATATAATTAATAAAATAATTCTTAAAGAATAAAAAAATGTTTCATATTTTGATATATTTACTTAATAAATGAAATAAGATAAATATATCAATTTTTTAAAATATAATTAATAAAATAATTGGTAAAATAAAATAATTATTAATGAATAATATATATATATATATATAATAAATTAAATATATATATATTTTTTGTTAGGTAAGTACTGTCAAGGGGAAACTCCCATGATACAAATCCAAAAAGTGACAAAATGCATGCCTTGGCCATAGGGGTGCAACCCAATACAACCCAAAGAGGGTTGTACTAACCTATTGTCCAAAACTTTGCACCATAAAAAAGGGGATAAAAAGAAATACAAAATAAGCATTAAATCTTTTTCATTGAAGATCTTAATGTCATTTGGGTTTTTGGACCAGATAGAGGAGCTTTTTTCCGCTTCACTTTTGTCCATACCTACTTAGTTGAGGAGGAGATTGATTCATCACAACCCTTCCAGTCCTTATCTTCCACACTACATAAAGTTGTTGGAGACATGGAGAAAACAATAGTAGGCTCATGAATAATTGATTGAGGATTCTCTAATAAAATCATGGAGGCATTTGAAGTGCATGCATCGAGGATTTTATCTTGCTTCATCCCAAAAATTGGATTTAGAAGAACAAGAGGAGAGGGGGTACTTGAAACTGGGTTAACATCATGAAGAGCTTGAGAGGGAATCATAATCTGATTTTACATTGGGAAGGATAGAATAGTGACACGATTCAACCCCAAGCCACCAAGTGGGTAGATTGTTTGAATATTTAACTTGCTCGTGCATCTGTTTCTTTCTACATTGGGAGGTAACATGCTTAGTTGAGAAGCATTTCCTACATCTGAATGCAATTTTCTCATAATTGATGGGTTGTCTCCAACATCGTTCACCAACCTTTAATGAAATATCTTTTGGAAGACCATTGGATAAAACCATTTCAACACAAATCCAAGCACAAGTGGAACATTCATAGTTGATTGTTTCCTTTGATATGCTTTGATATTTTCCCAAACCATTGCCAATGGCCTTCAAGCATGCGATCTCCCAAAATTGCAAAGGGAGATAAGGAAGACACATCTAAAAAAATGTAGAAGAGAAGGTCTTCGTTCAAGGATCAAAGGTAGGAAACCAGGGTTTAATGCATAAGAAATCTCCCTGAAAGAACCAAGGAACAACCTTGAGAACAGAGTCTTTGTCTTCCTGTGACTCGAATTCAAGGATGAAAAACCCCTTGGCGCAAGGGTAAATGTTGATTTCTTCTTCCATGTACTCCTAGTTATCACTAATCCAAGTATGGAGGTCACACAAGTTTGGCCAGGTTTTCATAAACCTACAAATGAAGGCTTGATTCTGGAGATACTCCTCTCTATCATTTACGAAGCTATCCAAACAAATCTTAGGAATCAAGACCAAATGGAGAACATAAAAGGGGGGATATGTTGGCAAAAGTGTGGGGGGAAGAGGGAGAAACAAGAGAATCACGAGTAGGGGATTTGGATTTGTACCCACACTTGTCCTGGATGCCATGACATAGGGCACCCTTAAAACTTAGCGAGCGATCAACCATCTGTTGCAGAGATGCATCAAGAAATCTAAGTGAATTAGGGCACACATAATGTTTAGAAGGCTAGTCGCCAGCCGAAAGGGAATCCCATCCCATATTCATATCCCCTGCCACAAAATCACTCGAACCCCCAACAGACTGCATTCCATCCTACGTCGAGGACAAACCACAATCACCCAAAATGCCAACAGGGCGAGCAAAAGAAAATGCAGGGTTGTGAGGCATTTCAGAAGCACTTGCCAAATTATAAATTAAATATATATTAATTAATTCAAAGTTAAATAAAATATTTTTTAAAGAACCAAATTTTATTCTATATTTTTAAATTCTTAAAAAGTGTTATATATTTTTTTAATAAATAAAATAAAATAAAATAAATATATCATTTTTAAAATAATATAATTAAGAAAATAATTCTTAAAAAATTAAAAAGTTCTATATACTTTTTAATCTTAAATGTGAAAGAACAATAAATTTAAAACTACTAAATCAGTTTATTTTTTAAAAATTTATAAGAATATGTTAAATCGATTAAAACATAAGTAAATCTAAAATCTTTCATCTAACTTCATTTGAATATATTTCGATAAAAAATTCTAACCATTTTATTTACTAAATTGAAAATAAATTTAAATCTATGTTGCCTTAGGAAATAAAAAGAAAAAAAGATATTCGACACACAATGCACACAAAATGAGGGCAGATGTTGGTTTAAATATTAGATTTAAATTTTTACACATCAGCTAGTTAATATCAAATCACACATCTTATGAAACCAAAAACCAATCACATCAAATTACACCCATGGGTTTCTGACACATCTGATGCAAGGATCATGGATGCCCCATGCTCATGCATCCATGCTCAGTGCATTTGCAGGGTTGGATAGTCGTTGTCGTGCATCTATGGGGTTGGATAGTCGTTGCCTCTTTCCACACCTTGTTCTCACTACCCTTCCATTCTCACTACTTCGCTCGTTGATTATGTGGGCGCTTCTGCTATTGTGAGGCCCACCCCCCTTTCTTCTTCCCATTTAGCTAATCCTTCTTAAAATTCACCTTGGTCCTTCTTTCTATCTCTTCATCGAGCTCTATTAGTGCCTTTATAATTCCTTTCAACCCCTTAATTTGAGTCTCATTTCAGATTGGGAAAACAAACTTTTGGTAAACCTATCCAACTTTTGTATTGGTCCTCTTGCCCTTCCTTCTTACAAAAGCGTTTGGGCTTTATAATATCTCCTTTATCAATTTTCAAAATTGATATTTTACTTTCTATTGAATATGTTATCCATTTTTTTTTATATATGCAATCAATGAGATTAGGCAACATTTTCCCTTCCTTCTTAGACTTGCAAAACCCCCTAGGTGTAATGTTCTCGAAGATGAGTTTGTGAACTTCAAAGAATTCACAAAAAATAATGACATCATATTTTTAAAGAAAACAAAGGGAATGCCACCGTTATCCTCAACAAACAAGATTTTATCAACAAAATGATGGAACTCCTTATCAAAAGTGGCAGTTACAAAGTTCTTCTCAATAACCCTATTGTTGAACTTTCCAACAAGATCAAACAAGTCATTACTATTTCTTCCTTTGATGACCATACTAAAAATCACCTTGTACCTCATAAGGAATTTACTCCTCATATTTATAGTGCTCCAAAACTTCACAAACCAAGCATCACACTAAGGCCTATTGTCAACACCACCAACTCCCCAACCTATAAACTTGCTACCTTCTTTTCTTCCTGCATCTTCCCTCTAGTGGGTAAATTTGATTCCTTCATTAAGTACTCCACTGATTTTGTGAATTTTATTCAAGACAAAAAGATCTAAGATAATGAGGTCCTCGTGAGCTTTGATGTGGTGTATATATTTACCAAAATACATATCTATGACTCAGTGGAGCTCGTAAGGCATAAGAATAATGACAAAATTATGTATCTTGTTGGATTGTGCTTTTGTTCCACTTTTTTCACTTTCCAAGATGTAGTCTATGAACAATCTAAGGGAGTCACCATGTTTTCCCCTTATCCCCAGTCATTGCCAACCTTTACATGGAGTATTTTGAGGAGTTGACCCTAAATTCCTCCCCCCTCAAACCTAGATGGTGGAAGTGTTATGTTTATGACACTAATGTTTTGACCTCACAATCTTAGAGACCTCTTCCATTCCCACTTAAATAGCTTGGTTGATTCCATTCAATTTGTGAAAGATATTGATTCCAACAAACAACTTCCTTTCTTATATGTCCTTATCCTTAGAAAAGAGAATGGATCCCTTGGTCATCGAGTTTATAGAAAATCCACACACATTGAATTATAACTCCATAGCTCTTCTCACCATCATCTAAGCCAAAAGTTGGTGTCCATAAGACACTAGCCACTCAGGCTTATCACATTTGTGATTAGGATCATATCGACCAAGAGCTCTCCCTCCTTTTCCAAGTATTTAAGATGAATGGATATAGTAGTTAGTGCATTTCTAAAACCCTTCACCTTGCTAAGAATATTGTTCATCTCAAACCTAAGACAAAGGTTTTTGAAGTTCTAGGCCTTGCTATCCTCCCTTTTATGGAAGGCCTCTCAAATAAGATATCAAAAATGCTTTACAAAAAAGGCCTCTTTTATTCTTGCAAACTAGTCTCCACTATCAAAAAGATCATCCCTTCTGATGCAGAGCAGGGTGAGAAAACACTAACTAACTCAATCTCCCCTTTATCAAAGTCTCCAAACACCAAACAAGGTGAATTTGTACACAAACTGCCTTCAAATCTTGTAGCACAACAAACGGTGTTTTCAAGCATAACTTTCAAACCTGACATCACACCCAGAAACCAATTATAGATTTAGATACCCATTTTCCTCCTCCATAACATATCTCAAATTCTCATAGGGTTTATTTGGAACATCACCCTCAAAAAACTACTGCTACACTGCTTTGTTAGTTGACAGATTTGCCCTTCGAAATGAATGAAAGAAAATGACTCGAGATGCCCAATAAGAATAACAAATAGTACTAATAGTTGAGCCACTTGCAATGGTATTTGCAATTAATCTCTACTTATTTTACAAGGAACAACTACCTTCTAATGGTTTGCAATGAATGAAAACTCAAGGTATGCTTTTAACCAAAAAGCAGGAAAGGAACACTAACATTTACCCATGACCATGAAAGTAATGTGATGAATTGATTCAAAAAGAAGTGAATGCAAACAAACGATACAAAGCCCATTTATTCCACACCCACAATGAGAAATAAGAAAAAGAATGAGCAGTTAATTTCCTTTTCAACAGGTGAATTATCCTGCATTCAAAGTTCCAAAAATAATTTCACATACAGTTTGCTATGATGGAATCAATATTGGAAGGAAATTGCAAAATCCCAAAGTCTATTGACAATTTAAAGAAATATTAACAAATGTAAAGATCTAAAAATACTTTCTTTATTTCTCCAATATCAAAATTATGAGCACAAAGGCCCAACACCCTACACAACCAACCATACCAAAGAAAATCCAAGACTGCCCTTACTTCCCCTATTTCTGGGAATATCCAAAAGATGCCTCCTTTATTAACTTGGAGACCAATATATACATGCACCAAAAAAACTATTACATTACAAAAGTAACGGTCTTAAAAACAACCGATGCCGACAACTATTTTTAGAAAAGACGTTATTATTTCCTATCGTGAAAGATTCCATGCATGTCGCTAAACCGTTGGCGGTGTCGGAACTCTAGACAGCTCCAATTGTATTTCCATAACTAAATTATGGAATTTGACATGTTCCTCTTCTTCTTCCAAAACCTGGATTGCCCTGTTGTACTCGACATAGCTAGTTTTCTCCTTCCAAGCCAGTGAGTGCAACTGAGAGATGATGTTGAATTGCTCTTCCTCTGGCCAATTCACATCAAGTTGAAGAATAGGAACAAGTTCATCTTCCCATTCCCTGACATCACCTGGAAGTACCATTTTAAGAAAACTCTAAAATTGAAAACACTGCCACCTTCTCTTACATGCAGACCTATTTAACTTCGACGGTGGAAAGTGTTCATTTATTTGCTAAGAAAAACGTGTCAAACTGTTTTACCAACTTCCTTATTAAAGAGTTGTCTTTTCAGGGGATTTTTAAAGATTACGTTTAAACTTTTTGTTATCGTCTCGAGAAATTGGAGAAGACATTCCTTAAAGGTGTCGTACACTTCATTAAATACATTGACACTTTGGAAACAACATATTCCACTGAGGTCACCCCATTGCTACAAGCTAGAACCTTGTAACCATGAGTCAAAAGTTCTGGAGTTTCTAGAACTGCCGATATCCCGACAACACAAAACATCATTTCCAAAAGCTGCAAAAGGTCAGGTGATTTCGAAACATCAAAACTTAGTGACTTGGTTCAGGAATTTAACAAGACTGTGACAGTTATAAGATTTGTCGAAGCCGCGACTTGCACAAGTTTACCATGAAAGGATGAGTTTTAAAACAACTTGTCTTGAAATAAAATTTAAGGGGGGTAACATTGGCTCCGACGGGGGACTGCATTTTTGTAGAAAATGCAGAGAACTTAGAAGCTTTAGGCAGACCAATCCAAGTCCATTGGGTACAAAGTCAATAGAAAAGCGTAATAACAGGGTACTTCTTGCAGAAGGGTGGAGGGGAACCGGGCACAAGCTAAAACCCAAAACATAAACTAACCCAACAACAGAAAGGAAAAGAAACCAAGACTCCCATACGCACCCGAACTAGGTGCAAAAACTTCAAGTTTCCCCATGGAACTATGCAAAGCCATTGACAGGTTTAGAAAAATAGATGCCTAAATGAAAGAAATGACTATGCCAATGGAGCATTATCCTACCTAGATGCAACTTGATGCTTTGAATAACAGTTGTGTGATATTTGGCATATGCAGATCCTCCAGACAAGATGTAGAAACCAAATAATTGCTCCTTATGAAAGTATATGAATCAAAAAATTCTTCAATGTCCTTATGCATGTTGAGAAACACTTCCTCCTGTATGACTTGAAGTATAGCAATCGCAAGTTCTTGAATGCGTCTTTCACGATTTGAATTCATGAATGTATGATGTAAATATTCTTTAAAATTTGATGGAGGAGCAGATGAAATATTTTCAGAATAGAGAAAATTTGAAATGGGTACCTCTGGACAACAAGTTGAATTATCATGAAATGTGTTGTCTTCTTGATTTTCGCTTGTCTGATCAATATGTTCATGCTCCTTTAATATTCCATATTCCTTTGACTCCTCTGATATGACTTGACATGAGCAATAGTTTAGGTCCGAAACTATCTTCTCATCAGGAACATCTTCTATACCCATGACACTCTTCTCTAAATTCTCATTATCTAATTTATGGTCTTCTTCTTCTATTTCTACTTTATGATCCTGCATCTTATATGTGCTATCGCAAGCAGACACAATAGGAGCTTCTTCTTCAACACAGATAAAATATTCATCCTCAGACTTTGATTGTATGCGTGCTGAAGGAACATTTTCTCCTTTATCTTCACATGCATTCACTACTTCATCAAGAGAATGTTTTGCTTCCATATCACTATCCTCTTTTTGCAAGTGTCGTATTGTAGCATGAGGTTCTTCACCATGTGTATCTTCTTCACAAACAAGGGTCTTTTCATGGTTGCAAGCGAGAAAACATGTATCTTTCCCACCCCTATGTTCAATTTCTTGCAAGGTTTTAAGTAAAGATGGATGAACCGCGTGAGGTTGAAACTGCATATTACCATAAAAACTCTTCAAAAAGTTTACTTACATAGGATCATCAAGTATGTGATTATTTTGTGTTGGGGTTGTGGAAGAAGAGAAATCTTCATCATCACTATCATCACTATCATCCTCTCTTCTTAGATGCCAAATTTTTTTTCTAGATTCAAATCTTTCACGGAGTCACCAACCTCACTTCTTTCAATGAGGTACCATCAAAATGCTGAGGAATAAGAATGCACCAATCTTCTATTTCATATCCCCAGCAGAGTCACCAAAAATATGTTAGTTGATAGATTTGTCCTTCGAAATGAATGAAAGAAAATGATTCAAGATGCCCAATAAGAAGAACAAATAGTACTAATAGTTGAGCCACTTGCAATGGTATTTGCAAGTAATCTCTACTTATTTTACAAGGTGCAGTTACCTTCAAATAGTTTGCAATGAATGAAAACTCAGGGTATGCTTTTAACCAAAAAGTAGGAAAGGAACACTAACATTTACCCATGACCATGAAAGTAAATGCAATGAATTGATTCAGAAAGAAGTGAATGCAAACAAACGATACAAAGCCCATTTATTCCACACCCACAATGAGAAATAAGAAAAAGAATGAGCAGTGAATTTCCTTTTCAACATGTGAATTATCCTGCATTCAAAGTTCCAGAAATAATTTCACATACAGTTTGCTATGATGGATCAATATTGGAAGGAAATTGCAAAATCCCAAAGTCTATTGAAAATTTAAAGAAACATTAACAAATGCAAAGATTTGAAAATACTTTCTTTATTTCTCTAATATCAAAATTATGAGCACAAAGGCCCAACACCCTACACAACCAACTGTACCAAAGAAAACCCAAGACTTCCCTTACTTCCCCTATTTCTGGGAATAGCCAAAAGATGCCTCCACTATTAACTTGGAGACCAATATATACATGCACCCAAAAAATAGTTACATTACAAAAGTAATGGTCTTAAAAACAATCGACGCTGACAACCATTTTTAGAAAAGACATTATTATTCCCTGTCATGAAAGATTCCATGCATGTCGCTAAACCGCTGGCAGTGCCAGAACTCTATATAGCTCCAATTGCATTTCCATAACTAAATTGTGGAATTCGGCACGTTCCTCTTCTTCTTCCAAAACTTGGATTTCCCTGTTGTACTCGACATAGCTAGTTTTCTCCTTCCAAGCTAGTGAGCGCAGCTGAGAGATGATGTCGAATTGCTCTTCCTCTAGCCAATTCACATCAGGTTGAAGAACAAGTACAAGTTCATCTTCCCATTCCCTGACATCACCTAGAAGTACCATTTTAAGAAAACTCTGAAATCGAAAACACTGCCACATTCTCTTACATGCAGACCTATTTAACTTCGACAGAGGAAAGTGATCATTTATTTGCTAAGCAAAATGTGTCAAACTGCTTTACCAACTTCCTTATTAAAGAGTTGTCTTTTCAGGGGATTTTTAAAGATTACGTTTAAACTTTCTATTATCGTCTTGAGAAATTGGAGAAGACATTCCTTAAAGGTGTCGTGCACTTCATTAAATGTACTGACACTTTGGAAACAACATATCCCGCTGAGGTTGCCCCGTCGCTACGAGCTAGAACCTTGTAACCATGAGTTAGAAGTTCTGGAGTTTCTAGAATTGTCGATATCCTCACAACACAAAACATCATTTCTAAAAGTTGGAAAAGGTCGGGTGATTTGAAACATCAAAACTTAGTGACTTGGTTCGGGAACTTAACAAGACTGCAACAACTATAAGATTTTTTTGAAGCTGCGACTTGCACAAGTTTACCATGAAAGGATGAGTTTTAAAACAACTTGTCTTGAAATAAAATTTAAGGGGGGTAACATGCTCCAAAGGACTAATTAGGCTCCTACAACAGGGCACTTATTGATTCTACACCTTCTCAACCTCCATCCTTCATTCTAAATTCATCCACACATCATATGGGGTCTGCACATGCACAATTTGTCAACTAGAATGATTCTGAAACACCTTTTCTATGAAACCCTACTCCTATGCATCATTCTTTGCTAAAAACATGAAGAAAATAATCTAGGGCATCACAAAATCTCTACCAATTTTCCTTCCCTGCTCTTGCAAACCACTTAAAAGAAAAACCTACACCTAAATCTGCCATTTCGCCAAGTTAGAGCATTTTCTACCAGGTGGAATGGCTTACAAATCCATTTTCTTCAATCAAACCATCAAAATCGGGGTTTCAAGAACTTAAAAAAAATCTACTATAAAATCCTCAAAACTTAATGAAATCCTGTGAGACAAAAACCAAAATGTAGCTAATTCAATTCTCCATCAATTTCAATGCTTGAAAGATCATCCACTTGTCGTACTATAGTCTGCAGCAACAATTTTTTTCTTTGAACGTAGGAAAATATAACTTTTACTATTCAAAATTCAAAATTACCTAAGCTAACCAACTTCCCAACGTAAAAAAATTCCTTTTAAACACACCCAAGCCTCTCCAACCAAAATAACTGAATTCTTACATTATTTTCACCTTTTGACCCTTCATATTCCCATTTTTACATTTTTTGCAATATGACAACATTTGCAAGATTTGACAACATTTGTAAAATGTAAAAACTTGACCCCACAAACCACCTAGGAACCTAAAAAGGACTCAATACACATGTGACATGGTCAAAATTACCTTATTACAAAGGAAAACACAAACCAAAACCAAACATGACAAAATTGTCTCATGAAGGCATGAAACCAACTAGGTGCTCCTGCACCACCTTCTATCAAGGATTTTGTGCAGTCATAGCTCCACTCGAGGGTCTATAAGGTTGTATGCTCTTACGAGACACCATACATTGGTGAAATAGGTCAATCTATTAATAATAGGATCAAAAAACATAGTGTTGACATAAGGCATAACTGTATCTCAAAATCAACACTAGCAAAGCACTCCCACTCTACTAACCATCACATCTGCCTTGAAGACACCCAAATTTTGATTAAAGAAGATACTGTCTTTAGAAGAAAGCTTTAGGAGGCCATCATTATTAAAATTCACCCTACCAATCTCAATTGAGATGAAGGATGTCACATCAGTCTAGCCTGACATCCTTTATTGACCTCCCTCTCTTCCTACCATCATCCATCATGATTATTACCTTGCATTCTTCCGCTCTTCCTACCCCTTTCTCTTGCCCCATCAATTCACCCTTCTGAATATTCACTCCAAGAGATATTTTAGTAGAATTATTAAATAGCTTCAATAATATTAAACAAGAGAACATTTCCCTTAATTTTGCTTGACCTTGTGTATCATTTTTTATTTAATATTTAATCACATGATTTTACCAAATCAATTTTAAGGTCATTTATGTGAAATTCTATTTTAACCAATAGAGATATTTTAGTATAATTATTATATATTTACTACTAATTTTATTTTGCTTCTTATTTCCTTTTATTCCTTTTCTTGTTATTTAATATTCAGGTATTTTTCCTTGTTCTTTGGGCCCTTCCCCCTACTTCTTTTAAGACCATGTTTGCATCCTTAACCTTCACTTTCCTCTTCCTAATGATGGATCACTCAGTTTGATTTGAAACATTGATTAAAAAATCATACACAACAAATCTAGAAGCAATCTTTTCAAAATGGAATGTGGAAAACTTATACCAACTTTTGAGTAGGGTTGTTGAAACCTAAAAAAATGAATAATTTTAATATAGAGGGAAAATTAGTACGAATCCATGCAATTTATTGTAGTTGTACATTGGTTAAATGTATTAGTTGTGTTTTATGATAGACATGTATGAGGCCCAAAAGTCCCATTGTTCATGTTTTGAGAATAAAAGCTTAAATAAGGGGGTGATTGAGAACCCCCTAACTTGGATCATTTTGGGTAGCAACAAAAATGTTGTCATGAAATTATCTTAAAGAGATCATGGTATCATGTTTGTTTATATTGAGTTTAGGAATGGTTACTCAATGGCCCTAGCCCCAAGTGCCCTAATCCCTTGGAATAAAGTGGCAATAAGATCATGTGGATTTGTTTCCTTTATTTGATTATCATCTTATGTTTTGCTACCATGAGGTGTTTTTGTTGACTATGTTGATGTGACTCACATGATGGGAGTTGAGTGACCCCATTTTTCACTAAGTCAAGTGAATTTTCTAATTGCATGTGTTACACAAAAGGATTTATCATTCTATTAAGCCACATAAATGGTTTCCCTATCCATTTCTGCACTTGTTGATTCCTTTTCAAACCCATTTTGTTGTTGATGTGGGTATTCTCTATAGGTTATGAAGCTACGGTCCTGCCTATGAATCTTAAACTAAACTAGCACGTTGTGCCATTGAATGGTTTATATTTGGTTAAAGGTACTATAGAATTGATTATTCTTCTTGTTCTCTTCAAGCTCTTAATGAACACCCTTAGAGTCAATATATACATAATTATACCTATTTTTTGTAGGAACTTTTGGTTCTAAAGGGATATAATGATCAAAGGAATGGATGATTGGATAAGTATAATGAATTAGTCCTTAGTTTATTATCTATCCTAACATATTTTTGGGTACCCTAAATATTACAAAATAAATGGATGAAAATAGAAAAAGATATAGGAAATGGATGAAATGGAGAGAAAGGTGAGAGATCTAATCCCAAAAGGATTTTTTCTTCATGTTCAACTAACCAAAATATGTGTTGTTCACATATAACTCATGTCACTACTGTATCCAATTCATCAATGAAATTCATATTCACAATTTATATTGATTACATTGAATGGAATAATGTCCACAAGGCAACAACAGGTGTAATGGTGGAGGATTAGGTGAGCTACCCTTTTTTAAGGAAGGAGTTCTCTATGAAGGAAATGAATATTGGATCATGAATTTGTAATGGAAGTATGCATTATTAGGGTTGTTTATGGGATAATGATGTCATTCAAGGAGGACTGCCTTCTTTATAGGGGAGAAGTGCCCTTTAGGTGGCAATGATTCATTGTAAAGGTATTATTATGTCAATTGTAACATAGAATGTTTACAAGGGTACATATGATTTCAATTTATTGATAAGTGTTCTCCAAGATTATATTGAGATGATGGGTCTCTACCTCAAATCATTCATCAAGATATGCTAGCTCAATGTCCAACTATTAACCACTTTCTTGTTGATTGTGATGTATGACTTGGATTTTTCTTTAATGAGCTTAGGAGGAGGTGATTTTTTCCTTAATTCCCTTAAGGTTACCTCTATCCAATCCTCTCTAATCCTAAGAAATATGGGAGTGATCTATGAGTAAATATGTCTTTAAAGCATTGGGTTGATTAGTTTTGATATATTGAAAGTTATCGAAAGTTTGTGTTTGTTTGCACTTCATTGAATTTTTGATTGCTTGTTTTATTGTTGATAATACAATTTTTGAAACTAAGTTTTGGAGCACACTTTTTTGAAACAAAGAAGAGCTCCTAATTTTTTAAAATCTTTTTATGTTTTTAGATAAATTAAATTCTTGCAAAGACTGTAAACTAGGCTAAATATTAAAATAAATAACAAAAAATGTAATGAATTGAGACTTATCTATGTTTTTATATTTCTCTAACACACAAATAATCAATAATGAAAACTAAGATTTATATTAGTGCAACTATTATTTTTATAAGTTTTCATGTTTTTAATGCTTGCATATAATCAAAACAACTCAAATTGAATTCATGAATAAACTATCATGAAAATAAGAAATTGTTATTTCATTTTTCCTTAAAATATAATTTAAAACAATGATTTCAATATCAAATGAATAAATCCAAAGTTTCTTTCAATTTTTTTTGCATAAAAATATATTTCATAAATTAGAACAATGATACATTTTTTTTTAATATGAAACCAATAAATAAATGTTTGTTCCTTTGTGTATCATGGTTATTTTATCATTTTAGTATTTTTTTCTTTGTGATATGTGGTTTTTGTTTGGATTGTATTTAGTTTTGTTGATTCCCATGAGAAAAATACTGTTGTAAAGCAATTTTTTTTTAAAATGAACCAATCTAATAAAATACGAGGAACTATAATAAAGTGTTTCAAAACCTATAGAAGAGTGTGAAACTAATTAAATCTACTTCCAACTATTATACCTTAGAAATAATAAATTATTCTAATAAAAATAATAAAAATAAATGGATCTCAACACATTTTGAATTTGACAATCCAAGATGCTAGAGGTTGATGATGTTGGAAATAATGTCCTTAGAGGCCTAACATTTTCTTCTCTTTCTTTCTTTATTTCTTCTCAAATAAGAATCTTCCTCTAATGGTAAGGAGAAAAATGAAGAAATTTAATGTGAAGGATTTCAAAGAGAAACATATTATTGTAGAGGGGCTTTGAAGTTGTTGGTGGTTGAATGAAGAAATTAGAGGTTGTATAGTAAAAAATTGTAATGTTGTTGTGGAAGTTATTTCTAAATTAAAGATAAATATAATTATATCCTTAAACAATGAATAATTTAAAGAATTTGTAGATGGTGTTAATATGGGAGCTTGTACTCAACTTGAATTTGCAAGGAGAAAAGGCCCCCAAAACAACAAAAAATTATTTATTAATAACCTCATATCTATAACATTTGAGTGAAAAGAACTGAATATTAACAAGTTGGGTGTATTCTAAAACCAATTGATCAATTCAAATGTTAAAAATAGTGCCAAGATGGAAGCATGCAAAAATCATTGTGGAAAAAATTAAATGGAAAAATCATTAGTTTTGATAGTATAAGATCATTGGAGTGATTTAGAATCATTGGGTGGATTTCCAATATTTTTAAATGCAATTTATTTTTTAAAATGTGGTTCTTTAATTTAAGAGTTAGAAAGAAAAAATTTAAAGGAAACAAAGACTAAAGGTAAGAAAAATTATCGATGAACTTTGCATAAAATATAAAGGAGGGTTTTGTGAGCTAACTGGGCACCCCCATCAGTTAGGATCAATAGAGAGAAAGTCATATTCATACCATGTGGGTCATGTGTTGAGTCATTGGATCATCATTATACTTGTCATATATGTATTTCCATTTTCAAGCACTTACAAGATCCACTCAAGCAAGTCCTATAGTACATATGATAAGGTGGAGATTGATCACTAGCATGAGTTTGGATACTTTTGACACTAAGAAAAAAATATTCACATAACAAGAAATATTAGAGAAACAACCTTCATCATCTTTAATGGTGCAAGTTAGTGTATATGGATTCCCCTCTCCCTCATGGTTCCCATGTTGTATTGCTCCCTATATCTCTCTCCCCAGTTATGTCTTGGAAAGTTTATCTCATCCCTATTCCCACTATTTCTACTACTCCACTTCTTCCACCAGTATTGACACCTAGCACACTCAAGATGGGCTCCATAGAGTTGAGTAACTTATTTCCCATATCATGAAATTTAATCACACCCAGTGAGATAAATTGGTAGAGTACTATCATTTCCCAAGTGTTGCAGTTATCTCCAAACTTTGTCATCCTTCCATTCCCTATCATGATAAATGTCCCATTTTACTCTTCCATTTCCTACAATATTAGCGTCTCTTCTTTCTGCTTTCCCATCCACATATTAGGACACTCAAAGTTTCATGTCACCTACTTCATCTATCATCATAATGATGGTCTTAGGTGTTCCAACTTCCTTATTATTTACATGAATGGTATTTCCCCCATAGTTGATGGCCATGGTTAGTGTTCACTCTTTTGATCCCTTTCTCACTCCTTCTATATCCCAACTTTTTGGTTTCCCTCTATCTCTTCAACAATATATTTCTAGAGCATGGTAGGCATACAATTAATGCCTATTCCTCTATCCCTATCTCCATGTACCATGATGATCCAATCTCTAATGTCTTCTAGAGTAATATTTACACTTGCATAATAGTTAGTGAAATATTCCTATATCAACCACCTAGAGATTCCATTTGCATGAAGGTTCATTAATTCTTCAAATCAAGTACACCAATAAATTCAAATGGCTAGGAAAACTCAAAATCCAAGGTACATAAGAGAAAAAGGAAAGAAAACTCAACACCTACTTAGAAAAAAAGTTAAAATATGACACATCTCAATGATCAATTATGATTTCCAATATGACCCCAATAGTAAGTAGGTTGCAAGGTGAAATGCGACTAAATGAATACCAATCCATGTAGCTAGGATGAATATGAGGGAATCTAGAGCTAAGGACAAAGTGGAACTTGTGGATGAGACATAAGAAATAGTAACTGAAAAAAAATATAAATATTAGTTAAATGCTTGATAAATAAGATGGTAAGTTCATAAAAACCAAGGAAAAACTCTAGTAAGTGCAAGTTCAAAATAGTTCACTTAACCAACAATTAATAAATGCAAGAAAATAGCTCCAGTCAAGGGTCTCTAGTCAAAATATTTAAATAAATAAGGAAAAGCCCAAAATTTGTAAGAAAAATTAGATAATATCCAAATAAATCTTGAGGCTATAGGTTGGAGAAAGAAAAAGAGACTAAAAGAAGGAGAATTGTTGAATTTGTTACCTTACATTAAAAGGTCAAGAAGTTTGTGGATACAAAGAATACAATAAAGATATAGAACTCAAAATTACAAAATAAGTTATAAAATCACCTACAAAAGTAAGTGAGATGAAGGCCTCAATTGAGAACCTAAGTATGATAAGAGAATGGTCTTATCTTATTAGTAGAAAATTAAATAGTTGAAGGAGGATATACAATAAGTTGAGAAGTTTGCATGATATATGCCTCTCATCCAATAAATTTATTCCTCCTATTAGACAAGGATTGTTGGAATGACTATGGAACTAATTTTTGCATCAAAATTAATATACTCTGTACATAAATACTCAATTTAGAATTGAAGGCTAGGATAGATCATCATTAAATCTCTAACTCTAAAATTGAGTGAAGCTAAAGAGCATTGTGCAAAAATTAACCTATCAATTGATAACTTTGTTTTTGATTATGGAACAAACAGGTTTTAGAGGAAACCCGAAACCTTTAACAGTAAGAAAGCGTAAGATAGAACATTAACATAGCACAGACAAAAAATAGGACACTTCCCACAAAGAGATACATAGAAGAAAACCTAGGCATAATAGACAAAAAACCAACAAAAAACCACAAAACAACCAGCCACTAGGCCAGGTTTCAAAGAATCTCTGCCGCTTCCTGCTCCAGATTGTTCATGTTGAGCACAAACTTCTTGATCTCCTGGATGTTGACCAACGCTTGGTCAACCTTTCTTTTCAAATTAGCTCTGGTCTTGTTGCTTGGTCCCCCACTATCCGACTGCCCTTCCTCATTGTCCAAGTTGAGAAAAACAACAATTTTAACTTGATGGACTTTTTCCAGATTTTCCACCATGGTGTTCATGGTCTGTGTAGTTGATTTTAAAATTTTATGGTTCATGATTAGCACTTTGTGGAGCGAACTTTTAATATTCCTCAACTGTTCCTCCATATCCGCCTGCTTACCATCGTGATTGCCTTTAAAATCCTATAATTCCTCCACCGTTTTCTTGAGGCATTCCACCATATACTTCTTCTCCTCTTCTATCCACAACTCAGTAGCCTGACCACTTCTATTGCCTCTATTATTATCCTCCATGGCTTTCTCCAGTTTTCTACTCATGGCTCTTTGGTTAAGCTTAATTTCCTTGATTTCAAAAAATTCCCATCTCATGAGCCTAAAATTATACACCGCACCATTGCGGGCAATGGCAAGCACATCAGTGGGAAATTCCCGTTCCTCCTTAAAATAATGATCCCCTGCCTTGAGGTCCATAGGGAAGCAGGATCTCTCTTCTCTATCCGTCGCAGGATAGTTGGAGTACTCAGACAACGACTTCGACTGCTGTTCCTCATCATTAACATCATAGGAGGGGTCCTCCAACATTTTTCTCTTACCCTTTTTCAAAGAAGAAAATCAATTGATAACTTTGTTGTATCCAATGTGTACAATGAGAAAGGTATTAAATAAAAATTGAGATTTTCAACAAGGATAAATAAATTTACAAGTGTAACTCTTGATTAGCCATATTGGTTGATGTAATATCTCTTGTTCAACAAGGATTGCCATCACCTTTTTATTTAAAAATGATATAAAAATAATTAAAGGAAGAGTTTAAGGCATTTCTTGTGAAAAAGCAATTAGATCAATCATTTCCACTATATTGGTCTATATACTAAGCATTACAAAATTTGAAGTCATTTTTAGGCTATTGGCCTAATTGCAAGTGTAGGTAAGGATCACAGTAGACAACATAAAAATCATATTCTACAAAGGAAAAATTCAACTCAATAAGGTCTTGGAGGCATTAAAAAATGAGGTATCAACCAAGGTGGAGTGGAAAGCACTCCATAATTCGTTTACAAATTTTTAGGTTAGTTTTCTATATAAAAAATCTTAATTTTTTACTCTATACTCATTCTTCACAAGTAAAGGACCCTAGAAGGTCACAAAGAACTATAGAACTTTAGATATCCATTTTTCTTCAAGTCACTTTATTTTAGTAAGTGAAGTATGTTCAGGGCTACGCATCAATATCGTGGCTAAACTCCACATTTGGATTTTCTCTTCTTCTCGACTCTTTTCATATGTTACTGTGTTATTTGGTTGTTTATTTTTCTACACTTATAGAGATTTATTTTAATATAAGATATTGTTTTGAAGGGACCATAAACCCTATACTTCAAAATTTACAACAATTATACATAATTAAAGTAGCCAAAAATAGCAAAATCATGGCTATACTATTTCTTAAAACAACACCAAAGAAATAATAGACCCATGCCCCAAACCAACAAATAAAAGATACAAAACCAGAACTAATAGTAGAATAGAATAAAAGGCCCACATGTACCCACAAATTAAATGGAAAAATAAATCACAAGTTCATTACAACTGGTGTAGGGCCTCAATGACCTCAAGTTATTAACACAAAAATTGTACTTCCTTTGTTTTTATTTGGTCCTTCCATTTTTTTTTGTACTATTGTTACCGTTGGTAACTTCTAGTTATTGAAAACCTCCCTCTACACTCTAAATCTTCTCCTCTAGATATTTCAAGTTGTTAATGTTGGAATTGATAGAGGATTTATTGATTTCAACCACCTTTTTCAATATCCTTAAAGTTATTTATGTCCTCCCCCAACTTTTGTATCTTAAAATTTTATTTTTCCCTTTCATTTTTTAAATGGTTAATTTCTAGTTGGTATGATTTTTCCACAGTCCATGAAGTTACAGTATTTAGCTTTTGGATTCAATTGTGTAAGTTTTTTTTGTTGATGTTTCAAATCACATATAGTGATCCATCATTAGGAAGAGGAAGAAAGTGAAATGAGATTGCAGATCAAGTCTTAATAAAGGGTGAGTGGGAAGAGAGGAGATAAAAGACTTAAAAAACCAAGAAATCAATATAATAATACCATACATAAATATACAAGCAAGACTAACAAGGAAATGCAAATAAAAAGAGAAAAAAAAAGACAAGATTGAAGTCTAAAAAGAAGGACGATATAAAGATTAAAATAATTAACGATATATATTAAACTTTGTAAAGATTAAAAAATCTCAAAGCACCTAATTAAAGGAAGAGAGAGAAGAAGGTGAAAGGGTACTATTTAAGATATCTAGATTGGTTAAAAATAGAAAAAAGGTTGACTCAAAGTATTAGAATTAGATAAGAATTAGATATTAATTAATGTTATACTATTAGAGAAACCAACAAGTTAAAAAAAGGTTAAAAAGCAAATAGCTAAAGCCTAATTGGAAATCAATTATAGAACAAAAGATTTAAGACTACAAAGGATGAAAGAGAAAAAGAGATAATGAAGAAAAGAAGGCCCTAAAAATAATAATACAGAAACAAAAGAAGAGAAATAAGTAAATAAAGAAAAAATAAAAAATTAAGAAGTAAAAAAAACAAATAAAAAGAAAAAAGAAATACGACTTCCTTTTTCTTATACTATTGGAGAAGAAGACGAAGATATCTAGATTGGTTAAAAAATTGATTTTAATAAAAAATGAAATATAACCTTTTTTTCTATTTTTTAACCAATCTAGATATCTTCATCTTCTTCTCTAATAGTATAAGAAAAAGGAAGTGGTATTTCCTTTTTCTTTTTTTTTTCTTTTTTTGTTTGTTGTATGACTACTAAGGGGCAACACCCGTGTCACTTTTGACTGGAGCTATGAACTAGTGAGGCCACATTTGGGGGACCTCATCCCCACCATTCTACACCTGCCTGCATTCCCTCCAAGCTCCTTGTAGGACCCAATGACATTCCTCCATTTGTTGCGCTTTCCTGCATTCCCGCCAAGCTCCTTGTAGGACTCGAAGACATTCCTCCGTCTCCTGTGCTTACCTACATTCTTGCCAAGCTCCTTGCAGGACCAAATGTCAACTCCACTCCTCTCCTCCTCTCCTCTATCTCCTCTCCTCCATCGCTCCCCTCCATCACTCCCCTCTTGTTGTCACCCCATGGCACACTCGTCCTCCTCCTGCTCTCGTGGTGCACCCAACCATCACCTCAACTGCCAACCTGCAGCCATTGAGCATCCTTCGTTGACGCTGCAGAGACGCTTGCCGACTCCATCTATCGTTTGTCCATACCACCCTGAGCGTTGATTGCTGCCACCCTTTTGCACATGTCTCCCTCCGTCTATCATGTATTCAACCTCTGTCCTCTGTCCTCTGAGCACTTGGCCAGCAATCAATGAGTGTTCATCCCACCATCCACTGGTGGGATTCAAACACTGGACAATAGATTTAAGTTATTGCTTGCAACTTGTCGTTGCACTGCGAGGTCATCCCATTTCCTTTTTCTTTTTTTTCTTTTTTTTACTTCTTAATTTTTATTTTTTCTTTATTTACTTATTTCTCTTCTTTTGTTTCTGTATTATTATTTTTAGGGCCTTCTTAAATTTTTCATTATATCTTTTTCTCTTTCATCCTTTGTAGTCTTAAATCTTTTGTTCTATAATTGATTTCCAATTAGGCTTTAGCTATTTGCTTTTTAACCTTTTTTTAACTTGTTGGTTTCTCTAATAGTATTATACCATTAATTAATATCTAGTTCTTATCTAATTCTAATACTTTGAGTCAACCTTTTTTCTATTTTTAACCAACTTAGATATCTTAAATAGTACCCCTTCATCTTCTTCTCTCTCTTCCTTTAATTAGGTGCTTTGAGATTTTTTAATCTTTACAAAGTTTAATATATATAGTTAATTATTTTAATCTTTATATCGTCCTTCTTTTTAGACTTTAATCTTATCCTTTTTGTTTTCTCTTTTTATTTACATTTCCTTGTTAGTCTTGCTTGTACATTTATGTATGGTATTATTATATTGATTTCTTGGTTTTTTAAGTCTTTTCTTTGCTCTCTTCCCCCTCACCCTTTATTAAGACTTGATCTGCAATCTCATTTCATTTTCTTCCTCTTCCTGATGATGGATCATTGTGTGTGATCTAAAACATCGACAAAAAAAATTACATAGTTGAATGCAAAAGCTAAATACTGGTTAATTTCTTTAATATATTCTTAGTGCTTCAAAGTCATCTTGTCTTCTTCCTCAAGTACAAGAAAAATTCCCTCATATCTTTGGCCCAAAATAGTCATTCTCACATGAAGCCTATGGATTTCCATTAAAAACCATTTGAATAGCAAGTGATGGATTTTGGTTTCCTTGACTAATTCTAATGATTATCCCATAATTTGATTAATGACCCTAATCACACCTTCAAAGATGATGTAAACAAGGTGGTGATGACTCACTATCTAACTCAATCTAATCAAACTTCAACAAGAAATCAACCCTTGAATCACAAAATACCCAACTTTCCCAAAACACTCAACAAGAGGCTTGTAGCCCTCCAAACTCAACTTTATACAAAATATTTTGTAGAAGGCTATACAGGGGCCAACCAAACATCATTTAAGCCTTGAAACAGATCCCAACACAATATCCCAACAAATCACCAGAGGTTTCTTTGACCCAACTTTGAGAATCAATAACCTGCCTTGCTTCTAGGCTACTCAATTAGCTCTAATTTCCAAAGGAAGTACTTCCTAGACACCTGATTCTAACCCAAAATTAATTGATAGAGTTAAATTGTGTTACAAAACACCAAAATCCATAATCAATAGTCCATGCCATGACCGTTATGATGTTGTATTGCAAAACCCTCAATTTACATGCAAAACTCTAGGGTTTATTGGAAATCATATCACATGGGCTTACCAGACTCAAAAAATTCCTGCAACACTTCAAATTCACCTTGCACAAACTCAAAAATTCATTACATACACTATTCTTTCAACATTTTTTCAAAACCACATCCCCATACCTCTTTTTCACATGAAAAACACCATGTTTGGCCCTAGGGCAATACTCCAATTCATACAATCTCAACTCCTCTGCCTACAAACCCATGGAAACATCTAAATTACAATGTTTTGGACCAATTCCATGAGAAATAATAAGTACATAAAGTGGAATGGGTCAATATGCCATTTTAGGTGACCCTCAACCCTTAAAACTATGTAAACAAGGTAGTTACAAAAAATGAGTGATTTCTCCCTCCAAATACAAAGTTAGACCCTCAAAATGGAATCAAATGAAAGATAAAACATGTAACTCCAAGTCACAAAAGGATCCAAATCATTTAATGGTTGTACGGGTCCGTACAGAAGAGAAAAGTTCAAAAAACAAAGAATTTTAGCAGAACAATGTTGTATTTCTTATTGGAAATCTTCAATATAATGTTCAACAACCATTGCTCGAGCCTATTGAGGATTTTTATACATTTTCCCTCCAAATTCTAACTGAAAAATGCCTATAACTATTTTTTAAACTTCCATGACCTTTCACATTCCTAAATGTTGCAATATTGTCAATTTTTGCTTAACAACATTTTTTGCATTTTGTGCAACTTTTGACTCCTAAATACAAATGACTCAAAAATCAACTTATTACATAGAGAATGGTCTCACAAGACCTTATTTAGTGTAAAAAAACTCATATTACTCCAAACTACCTAGATTCACCTACTGACCAACATCTCAAGACCTTCACATGATCAAACTTTGACAATAAGGCTTAGATGCTCCTGCACCATACAACCCCACATAAAAGAACTCATGCCACATGAGTTGTGTCTTATACCAATTTCTCCAATCTTCACACATATTCCACTGGTCTACAAACACTTTCCATTGATCCATACACTGAGAGCTTCCAATCTTCCTTGTATCTTTGTTCTTGCTTGCATATGAATTTTTCTTCATTCTTGTTTTCAGACCTGATGATGGTCTTCCATGTGCTCCTTGACCAAAACCTGAATGCTTTCCTTTACCTACACCTGCAAACAAACAATTGTTAGGAATTCCATGAACTATCTTCATCTTTATCTCATCCTCATGCTTGTGACTGTCCTCAACACTTTGTCCAATCTGTCTTTTTCTTACTGTCATTAGACTTTTTGTCTTGTCCCCTTTTTGTTCCACTGTACTCACTGTACTGTCAAATTTATTAGCCACTGTACCTACAGATCTAGCTAGTTTTTCAAACTTATTCTCAACTATAGGACACACAATGGTCCCCACCAAAAAATTCTCACTCAAATTCACTGTCAACTCCTTTACCACTGTATCAACCTTCCCACCTACTGTCAAGGCATTATTAGTCTTCAAACTGACTGTAGTATTCACCCTTGTCTCTTCCTTTACATCCTTTAAAAGTTACTTCTTTCCACACATGATTAATTTGGCCTTACCTTTCTCATCTTCCACCAAAGGAGTCAAAACAAATTTGCATCCATCCTTCACTATAGTATATGTGTTCTCTCTTCCATCATACAATGCATGCCTGCCATACTACCAGGGTCTACCTAGGAGTAGATGACAACAATCCATAGGAAGAATATCACAAACTACCTTATCCTTATAGCCTCCAATCTGGAATTCAACAACAACCTGTTCATTGACTAAAAGAGATTGCCCATCACTCAACCATGACACTATATGGAAACTCATGAGGAACTTTTTGCAAATTCAATTTACTCACCATCTCACTTGACACCATATTTTCTGTAGAACCAAAATCAATAACAATTTTGGATACCTTGTTTTTGCACTTACATGTTGTCTTGAAAAGATTCTTTCTTTGCAATGGTTCCATCTCCTTTGTTGACTTCAATATAGTCTTCCTCATCATCAGCATTTCCCTTGTTTCAAGAGCAACTCTTAAACTTGCAGGATGATTACTCTCTCATTCCTCTTCTTGAATGATTTGTGCCCTCCTATCAATCCTCTTTTCTCCACTTGGTGAGCTACCAAAATTGTCAGGAGATTTCCATGAAGGATGACCATATTGATTACAATTATAACATCTCCCTAAAAAATCATTAAAATTTCTACCACCACTAAACCTGCCTCTACCCCTAAATCCTCCTCTTGTATCAACACCTTGCTCCTTACCTCTATTTGCTTCTTCTTGTTCCTCATTTGGCTGCTTTGATGTAGGGATTTCTCCTCTCCCTCTTGTGTTAGCACCTCTTCCTCTAACTGATTTCTCTTGCCTTCTTTTAAGCTTTTCCTCCACCCTGATTGCTAATTGAAAACACTCTTCAAAAGACTCTGGGTTAGCAACAACAAGTTCATCTTGAATATTGAATTTGAGACCACCTAGATATCTAGCCACTTTTTCAACTTCATCTTCATCCCTTCTTGACCTTATACTTAATTTATAAAATTCATTAGTGTAGGCCTTAACATCTAGATCTTTTTGCTTCAATCCTTGCAATATTTTATATAGTTGAACTTCATAATCTTTTGGAAGAAACTTACCTTTCAGTTTTTGTACCATCTTGTCCCATGAAGCTATTCTTAACTTGCCTTGTTTTCTCCTCTTTGCTTGCTCGTAGTCCCACCATAGAAGAGAATGACCTTTGAGTTTAGTCTTTGCCACCTTCACCTTCTATTCATCTGAAATGTCTTCACTTTCAAAGTGGTTATCCATTGCAGCAATCCAATCAAGCAATTCTTCTTCGTTTAAATTTCCACCATACATAGGAAGATCAACTTTTACCTTCATTGAATCACCTTTCACTGCTTTGAGCATCTTTACCATTCTCTGATCTTCAGGGTCTAGTTCTTCATCAACATCTTCATATTCATCATCTTCTTCCTCTGTTTCACTCTCTTCATTCTCATATCTTCTTTTCTTTGTCTCCAATGCAGCAAGCCTTGCCAATACTGCATTATGTGACTCTAGAAGCTTATCATGCTTCTCCTTCAGTTCCTACAACTCTCTAGCAGCACCAACACCCTTTGAAGGCATCTTCACCAATTTGTCTATTCACCTTCCAATCAACTTTCTTTAAACCTACAAAATTTCAACCATAAGAGACCTTGTCCCTGAGCTCTAATACCACTTGATGTAAACAAGGTGATGATGACTCACTATCTAACTCAATCTGATTAGACTTCAACAAGAAATCAACCCTTGAATCACAAAATACCCAACTTTCCCAAAACACTCAACAAGAGGCTTGTAGCCCTCCAAACTCAAATTTATACAAAATATTTTGTAGAAATCCATACAGGGGCCAACTAAACATCATTTAAGCCTTGAAACAAATCCCAACACTATATCCCAACAAATCACCAAAGGTTTCTTTGACCCAACTTTGAGAATCAATAACCTGCCCTACTTCTAGGCTACTCAATTAGCCCTAATTTCCAAAGGAAGTACTTCCTAAACACTTGATTCTGACCCAAACTCAATTGAAAGAGTTAAATTGTGTTACAAAACACCAAAATACATAATCAATAGTCCATGCCATGACCGCTATGATGTTGTATTGCAAAACTCTCAATTTACATGCAAAACTCTAGGGTTTACTGGAAATCATATCACACAGGCTTACCAGACTCAAAAAATGCCTACAACACTTCAAATTCACCCTACACAAACTTAGAAATTCATTACATACATTGTTCTTTCAACATTTTTTCAAAACCACATCCCCATACCTCTTTTTCACATGAAAAACACCATGTTTGGCCCTAGGGCAATACTCCAATTCATACAATCTCAACTCCTCTGCCTAAAAACCCATGGACACATCTAAATTACAATTTTTTATGACCCATTCCATGAGAAAAAATAAGTACAAAAAGTGGAATGGGTCAATATGCCATTTTAGGTGACCCTCAACCCTTAAAATTGTGTAAACAGGGCAGTTACAGAAAATGAGTGATTTCTACCTCCAAATGCAAAGTTAGACCCTCAAAATGGAATCAAATGAAAGATACAACATGTAACTTCAAGTCACAAAAGTATCCATATCATTTAATGGATGTATAGGTCCGTACAAAAGGAGAAAAGTTCAGAAAACAAAGAATTTTAGCAAAACAACGTTGTATTTCTTATTGGAAATCTTCAATACAATGTTCAACAACCATTGCTCAAGCCTATTGAGGATTTTTATACATTTTCCCTCAAAATTCTAACTGAAAAACACTTATAACTATTTTTTAAGCTTCCATGACCTTTCACATTCCTAAATGTTGCAATATTGTCAATTTTTGCTTAACAACATTTTTTGCATTTTGTGCAACTTTTGACTCCTAAATACAAATGACTCAAAAATCAACTTATTACATAGAGAATGGTCTCACAAGACCTTATTTAGTGTAAAAAGACTCATATTACTCCAAACTACCTAGATTCACCTACTGAACAACATCTCAAGACCTTCACATGATCAAACTTTGGCAATAAGGCTTAGGTGCTCCTGCACTAGAAGACTCTTCATCACATAGATTAACATGGTTCTCCTCCTAGGCATGGGGGTAGGGGCTATGGATTCTAAGGAGCTTGGATCCTAAGATTGGATCCTCTAATATTTTGGCTTTACCTTTCTTTCTCATAAGTTTCCCCCCTCACTACTGACCCTAGAATCTTTGACTGAATCATCCTCCATTTTCTCCTCATCATAATATTAATTGATATTGTCATCATTTTTCTCACAAAAAGTGAATATATCCTCTCCACTTTCCTCATCCTATTTTAAGGAAGGCTTAATTTGAAATTTCTTCCATTTATTAGAAGAAAGACCCTTCTTCATAGAGGGGTTGGTGTGCTTCCGATAATTTAAGATAAACATAATTAACCTGACATGTTCTAGGTAATACCTAACTTCCATCACAAATTATTTAACAATAACCTCTAAAGAGGATAAAAGGAAGACAGGTAGAGATATGGTACGATGAGAAAAAAATGGTTCAACAAAGCAAAGTGGTATGCGAATAAAGTAGTAAAATAAACCTTCTAAATTAATATACTTCATGATTACAATGACCACCTCATTCCAAGGTTTTTTAATTGGATTAGCAACATAACCCAACTAGTAACATTTGGGTGATTCACCTTTCTTAAGAAAAATAAATTTTGCCTCCCCATCCATTATGTGGTTCTTAAAAAACTTTTTACCCTCAATCTTAAGACTAATAAAAGATATAACAATCTATTTAAAGACCATCATATCCATTCCTAGCATTTTAAGTTTCTTATTCTCTCACTTTCTAGAAAATTCAATCATCATCATTATGTTGTAACCATTGATATCCATTGAATCAAATGGTTTGTGCACCCTTATAATATCAAAGTAAATTGTCAATATGTGTTATGTCCTTAATCCTATAGTACACATAGGGTTATGATTAGTTGGCTTGTGGCTACCTTAATATAGTCTTATATAAGTAAATAATTGGGTGTAGGTGGCATCCAATGCATAATAAGTATGGTATATATAGGAGCTAGTGATGAGGGCGCAACCCGAGACTTAGAAAATAACCCACAAACAAGAGAAATTTTATTATTCAGAAAATGGAGCTTCTTACATGCAGAGGATCTCAAATCCCCAAGTTCTACAACACATGCAAGTTACAGACATCAACAAAATAACCCTTTCGCAATATGCGAACTTGTCCCCAAAAAGTTACCCAAAAATTAGAAACCCACCCATAAATAGAGCTCCTCATTAGTTCGGAGTCAAAACAACATTCAAATTTGAGTTTAGGCGGTTTGGCACCGAAAATTTACAACATGAAGTTCAAATTTCAAAAGAGCATTTGCAATTGTATCTTCTAGAAAGTGCACCAACTTCCCAGGGCCATAACTTTTGATCCGGGACTCCGATTCGCGAACCGTTTGAACCATTGGAAAGGTCTCGAAGTCAATAACGCGCTCAAAATATGCCATGCCAATTTTGGAAAGTTCCGGGGTTGATCCGGGAGCTCTAAGTGCCTCAAATCTAACTCAAAAGATTTTCAGGTGCAAATCTGGGAAACTAAAACTGCAATATCTTTCAACCCAAGAACCGAAAATAAAAACCGTAAATTGGGAATTTCATTATGACGAAAAGGGTATCCAAAAATGTAAAAACATCTAAAAACTGAGAAACTTGAAATTTAATTATTTTTGGGTGATGGAAGATTGCCCTTACACCACTGGATGCTCCTGCATTAGCTAGTGGTTAGTTTATGATCATCATATTATGAATTATGTTCTTCATAGAGAATTTTGGAGGTTTTCCTCCTCAAAGTGGCTTATTATGTTCTCAAGTATTATCAAGTGTTTGTAGTATATTTCATATTATATTATTCTCTTATGTGATTAATTTCATAACAAGTGGTATCAAAGCATGATCAAGGCATCTAAAAGGAAAGAGATGAATATTTTTTTCAATTCAAGGGGTGGAATTGTGAAGCACATATCTTTCTCAATTTGGGAAAAAAATCTAAGTTTGGGGGGATTTATCAAGGACATATTGAAGTTGCTACAATCTAAATTTGAAGTCATGTTGGAGTAGATTTGGAGTTATTGTGAAATGAGAGTCTCCACCAAATTTTCTCCCATGGTTATAAATAATTAAAAAATCTAAATTAAGGAGGGATGATGAAGGACATATTGGAGGTATTGTAGTTTATATTTGAGGTCATTTGGAGTGGAATTGGAGGAGTTATTGATAAATTAGGGTTTCTATCAAATTCACTCCAAAGGTTCTAAATAAAAAAATTGTTAGAGATTTTAGCTAGCAAGTGAGGGACCTTGTAAGTTACAATAAAAAATTCAATTTTTTTTTTTTTCTTAAAGTGATGTATTGTGAAAACTATTTTGGTGGCATCATGATAGGGGCTTCAACAATAGGCAAAGGAAGGAATCCAACCGCTCCTAGAAAGACCCTTGAAAAAGAGGATGTATTAGTAGAAATGAGGGATATTAAAATAATCAATAATATAAGGGAAGAAACCAATGAGATGAAGGATGAATCTTGTCAAGGGTTCTAGGGAAAATGCAAGGAGTAGCTAAGATATTAGATCTTTGATAAATGGTCAAACAATAGTGTCTTGCTAAGTTTCCAGAGATTTCCAACATAGATTAAACAACAAGACTTGGGAAGAAGTTGTGTCTTATAAAGGACATGATGTTTTTAGTTTTTATTTATATCTAAAGATGGATCATCACCAAAATAATTATATGGCTAGGCTCTTCACACCAAACATGGATTTGTGAAAGTTTGACGACAAGGATCTAACCAATTGACTCTACAAAATGGAGTGGTTATTTGATCTTGATCGTGTTTCATGTCAACAAAAGGTTGTAATGGTATAATTATACTTGGAGCCAAACCAAATGATTTGGTATCATTGAATATGTGAAGAGAAGAAAAATAAAGGATGTGTTGTCATATTGTCTATTTTCCAAGAGGAACTCACTACACATTATATTAGCAATCTTATGGATAGCTACTTCATCTAGCTTACCAAATTAAATAAAATAGGTAGGAACAAGGACTATACTCAATAATTCTAAAATGTTTCTTTAAGAGTGGAGAATATTATAAAGGAAAATTTGAAGGAATTATTTTTATGAGGTTTAAAAGACCATATCAAATGTGAGGTATGCATGTTCCACCCATTGTTTATCCGAAGCAATGATTATGGCAAGATGGTTAGAGGAAAATTTTTAGCCAATACATGGTAGGGTTTGTAAACATAAGATATAGAAGTATGTCTACTTAATCACTTCCTTATCCTACTAGATAAACTATACAAAAAATTGAAGAGAAGAGAGAAAAAGGGTTGTGTTCTAAATAAGATAGCAAATATAATCGAGGACATAAATGTACTAAAAATAAAGTTCCCTACATTAAAGGGTCAAGTGAGGAAGAAGCAATATTAGAGGATTGCAATGAGACAAATAAGGAATTAAGAGATACCCACCAACCAACCAAATCTCAAGGTAGTGTTTTTTTTTAAGAAAGAGAGAGTAATAGGGTCGATAGAATTAAGAAGAATTCATAACTTCATCAACAAGAAGTTAGCTACTCATATGAATTATCTTATATATCCAAATTAAAAAATTTAAATCCTAATTGTAGATGGGGGTACTATTAGTTATTTGAAAAAATTCAATAACATTAAATTTTCCATGAGAGATAACCAACTTGAGTGACCAATATTTGTTCTCTCGATGGTTGAAATAAATATTATGTTGGGATTACACTAGCTTACTATATTGGGGTGATTCATTTGAACTTTCAAGAGCTATTCATACATTTTTAGTCAGAGGGAAGGATAGTAGAACTAAGAGGGTTACATGTAAAGTATCCAGAGATGGTAAGCTCTCATCAAGTGAAAAATATTCTTATCATTTGATGGGTTTTTGAACCGATTATTTTAATTAGAATCATATCACTGAAAGGATTCTATACATTAGATCTAAAAGTAGTCATAGATAACCACATAGTACTTTTTAGGGAGACACTAAAAGGATTACTTCCTAAAAGATATCATGGCCACAACTTTAAACTAGTGCCAAGGATCCAACCATCCAACATTGAGCCCTACAAGTATGCATATGTAGGAAAAAGTGGTATGGAGAAGATGGCTCAAGAGATGCTAGAGGTAGGTATTATCAAGAATGGTCAGAGTACTTATTCCTCTCTAGTGGCATGGAGAAGATGGCTCAAGAGATGCTAGAGGTAGGTATTATCAAGAATGGTCAGAGTACTTATTCCTCTCTAGTGGCAATGGTACAAAATAAATATGACACTTAGAGGATGTGTATTGATAAAGATCTCAACAAGTATGCCATAAAAGGTAAGTTTCCCTTTCTAATAATTGAAGATTTATTAAATGAGATTAATGGTGTTATTTCTTGATCTTTATTTTGGTTATCACCAAATCATAATTAGAGATGAGGATATACATAAGATAGATTTTTCAACCCATGAAGGCCACTATGAATTTTTGGTAATGTCTTTAGGTTTCACAAATGCATAATCTACATTTCAAGTTTTTATGAACTCTTTCTTCAATCTATTTCTACAATTTTTTTATGGTATATTAATATATAGAAAAATTGGGAGAAAAATTACAACATAAGAATCAAGTTTTAGATTCTTGAGCAACACCAACTTTATGCTAAATAGTCCAAGTGTGTGTTTAGAGTCAAATAAGTAGAGTACTAAAGCCATATTATTTCACATGAGGGAATCAAGATGGAACCTCACAAGATCAAGGCCATTGTAGAATAGAAAATTCCTAGGACCCTCAATAACCTATGAGGTTTCTTATAGATTATAGGTTACTACCACTAATTTGTAAATAATTAGGGTAGCATAGCACCACATTTCATAGACTTGTTGAAGAAGGATTCCTTGTAATGGAATGCGGTAGCTATCAAGGCATTTGAGAATCTAAAGGAAGCCATGCCCACAACTCTAGTTCTAGCTACTTATATTTTTCTAAAATGTTCATTATGGATGTGATACTTTGGGATATGACATAGTATTAGTAATCATTCAAGAAGGGAGACCCATGAAATTTGAGAGCCATCAAATCAAAAGTAGATTTTTTTGAAGCAATTTTATGAGAAGGAATTGTTGGCTATCTTGTATGAAATAAAATAATGGAGACCTTATCTAATTGGAAGTCACTTTAAAGTAAATACAAATCATGATATATTCAAATACTTCTTGGAATAGAGGTTTTCATTTGAAGAAAAATAAAATGGGTCACAAAAATGTTGGGATATGACTTTGAGATCATATATAAAAAAGATAAGGAGGATGTTGTGGTTGATGTTATATCTTGGAGGCATGAATCTATAGAGTCGCTATAGTATGCAATTTATATATTGCATGCTAAATGAGGAATGAGAAGAGTAGGAAAAGGATAGGGATACTCAAAATCTCATTGAGATACTCCAACAAGATTCAAGTGTATAACACAAATTTGTATGGAACATAAATGCTTTATAGTACAAAGACAAGTTGTACATATCCAAGAACTTCACTCTTAATTTGAATGTGTTGGTAGAATTTCATGCTTCTCCAATAGATGGATACTCTAAATTCTTGAAGATGTAGCATATAATAAAGCAAGATTTCTTTTTGGGAGGGGCTTAAAGGGCACCAATATTCTAAATTTTGTAGCAAAATGCATGGTATGCTAGAAAAATAAAGGGAAAATAATTAATACTCCAATTCTTATACAAAGGTTGTCTATTCCAAGTCAAAATTTGGATTAGTTATCAATGGATTTCATCACAAGTTTTCCTAGATTTGAAGGAAAAAAATTATAAGTTTTTATGGATCATATCACTAAATAAAGATTTTTATATGCAATATAAAATTTATGAAATAATACTTGAATACTATACACATGATGATGAACAATTAGTTGATTTAGTTGAGTCTCTTAAAAATAATAATAAAGGTTTAGAGTTAGAAGATGATGATTGTCCAACTATAATGATGAACAAAACTTTCAAGACAAGTGAACTTGGGTTTGTACTAATGCATACTTGAATTTTTCAAACATATTATGTCCTTAAAGAGAAAAAAAGTTCCCTAATAGTCAAGATAACCTTCTTTAATTCTAGACACCCACTATCTCTAGCAACAATTGTGAGATTTGGATAGAAAGTAAAACTTATTGAATTTTTCATAAGTCTAGATAGACTAGACAACTAACACACATGCTCATACTTTTCTTGGCTTCTATCGCATAAAGATAGATAGGAGACAATTTAAATATATTTTAGAACACAAGATCATATATAGATAATAATAGCACCAAAATAGACAAAGCTTACTTCCTTATGACTTCTAATATATTCTATTTATTTCATAGGAAAGATAGATAATAACTTTGTTTGAAATATTTTTGTAGGATCATATTCTAATGTTAGTTCAACCACTCTTATTCAAATAGTTCAACCACTCTTATTCAAAAGTAGACTTAAAAGTTATATTCTTGAAAATACTAGGCTTTAAAGTACTCTTCTTATATAGAGACTCAACTTTTAATACTGGGGACTTATAAGTAAAGACAAAACTTGAGATAACTTTTTCTATAGTATCAATATCAGTCAATTATTCTTTTTACAAATCGTCTTTTGTTGGTTGAACTTGAGGAAGTTTATACATGCCTTCAAAAGATGCTCGATTCACACATTATACATGGCCGGGCTTAACCGACACACTCTAAGCATTCAAATGCTTAGGTGGTCGGGCCATGTGGGGCCCATTTTCTTTGTACTTTTTTCATTTCCTCGATTGATTTTGTATTTACTGTTGCGGTCCCGTTTCCATTCCGTTACTGTTCGCGTTGTATGGATTTTACTTGAAGTTTCCATTGTTATGTTATCGTGGGTCACTGAATCTCAAAAATCTCAAATGTTATGTTACTGTGGGTCACTGAATCTCAAAAATCTCAAAGGTGATTATTGAAGCGAGTATCTTTTACATAATATGCAGAAGTGAGAGCCGTTATCCTCTCTGTAGCAAGCACATCAATGTTGGTGTGCTGTGCGAAAGAAAATATTTGGTTTTTAATCCCACATGTATTGGGTGATGAAAGGAAAGGCAGAAGCACACAATAAGTAGAAGCTAAGAAGCAGTTAAATGATAGACATAATATTAAATTACTTATTTGTAACTTTTAAATTTGAATCAAGTGATTTAAGATATTTTTTATCATATTAGATTTATTTGAAAAATATTAATAAGATTTATTACCTTATAATTATACGGGTTGAAAATATTGTATTTTTAATTTTCATATTTAATAAAGAGTTATTATATATATATTTTTTTATTTAAAAATAATAATAATTTTTTGAAGTTATTCTATTTATTTAAAAAATATATTATTTATTTCAAGAATAATTTAATTATTTTATTTTATTCACATTATTATATTAAATTTATGTTATCTATAAATAATTAATTTTGAATTATAAAATAATATAGTTATACAAAATAATGGTTAAAAACTTTACAATTTTAATAAATATAAAATAATTCAACACTAGCATATAAATTCGACAATTTTATGATTGATAGTTTACGAAAATATATTTATCTCATCTAGTTAATACTTAATTTTGAAATACAAAATATATAAATATATATATATATAAAGTAGTGGAATTTAGGAAATTTAGTTTTAACAAACATAAAATATTTCAACACTATCATAGTAAATTTGACAATCTTATAATAGATAGTTTAGGAAAAATAGACATCTTAAATATGTTAATCTAAATAAATATTTTTTCTTATTTATAAAATCTATATTTTATTTAATTTTTACAGATGTCATAAATTAATATTCCACCAATTAACTTTAATTATTAGTCAATATTATCTAAATTATTATTTTATATTTATTTATACATTTAATCTTTCTTGATGTATTATTAAAATGTATTGTAAGTTAATTGATATATTTGATTCAAATTTTATAAATTAGGATTATGATTGAGGATAGTCCATGTACATGAATTTGTTAAACACAGTTAGGCTACATATGTGGTCATATCCATTAGAATAGATTGTATCTACATATTAGGCCAACTAAATGTGATGTAACTAATATGGTCAACGTGTATACTAGTAGAGCAATCTTTGCCAAATCTAAGGGACTAGATCCATATGTAATGAACAATGTACATAAAATAGAAGAGATGGGATAAACATAAAAATATCAATGAGAAATGGAAGGGAACTTGTTCCCCTACATATTTGAATGCTAGGATAGAACTTTTAGCTCAATTTAAGTCTCAAAAGAAATGTTAGCATAAAAACTTGTATTGTTTATTAATGTTCTTTGTGAACATATTTCATTGACCTTAGTTAATGTTTATTTGTGAATCCCATGGGCTATTATCTACAAATGTAATATCCATGGTGATGGTTCCTTTTCTTGTTTAAACTGTAATTATGATCATGAAATATATGGTTTTCCTCAAACTCTCAAACTAGTTATGTCATATATTGTGGTAAAATTGACAATGGAACAAGTTAATCTTATGTTCATAGGGAAAGTTTGAATTTGGTAATGTTTTCTTGTAGATAAAAACCTTTTCCTCTCTTCTTCCCTTTTTTCTTCTCTCTCCCTTTCCTCTTTTCCCCTTAGTCTTTTGGAATTTCTTTGTAGGTTGGATAGGGTAGGATTATATTTGTTTCTCCCTAAAAGTGTTTTTCATAAATATCTAAGTTATCTAGCTACACTTGGAATATCACAAATCCCATTGCTATAACATCTTAGTTGCCACTATGTGATTCTTGCAAAGCTAAGATTTAAAAAGAAAGACCTTTCAAGAGAGGAATAAAGTCCCTAATTCTTGAATTCTACTACCCTATCATTTTGAAATACAAAATGTAGGCACTATGATGGAATGTTTAATATTTTTGAGTTTAGAAGTACTTAAGTGTACAATTGATTGCATAGTTTAGCTAGTTAAGCTAGGGGAAACTTCATCTTAATGGATAGCCCCCTTAGTTTTTAAGAAGGGTTTCCTATAATTAATCAAGGTTATATAAAATGGAATCCTACTTTTTAACCTAGCGAACAAAATAGCTATAAGGGCATCATGGTCAACAATAAAAATTGCATAAACATTTTGTGTAGCCATAAAATTTTAAAGTGAATTTTTTTTATTGGTTGTTTCTTTTAAAAGTTGTTCATCTTCACCTCCAAGAATATTTAACGATATCCAACATAGGGAAGATGATTTGAGTAGGGTGCTAACAATTCAACTTGGTACTTCATCGCTCCTAACAATTAATATGTTAATTTTGGTGCACATAGGGATTTTGAGCAAAACTTTGGGAAATAATTTGAGAGGGAAAAAAATATAGAAGGTAAGGGGTAGACATAAAATAAGAGATAATACAAAGACATGCACATATTTGAGAGATTAGGAATTCAATAAGTAATATAGGTACCTAATTTAGGATAATCACAAAAAAATTGAAAGTGAAAGAGAAGGCCACATGATAGATGAGACAATGTTAAGCCATGGAAAAAAAATAAAAATAATGACACATGGAAATAAAGGACGAGATCATAAAAGGGGATTCAATTCTCTATCCAATAATAGAGTCAACATAGAGGTGTTGGATATTGCCAATTATTGTGTAGGAGAAAAATAATTAGCATGAAGAGGAGACTTTAGATATAGGCTTTCATTCTCTCCAATGTAATTATATTTAATCTTCATGCACTTGAAGAGATAATATATAACATGGGAATTAAAGAGGAGAAATATTAAGAGTAGGAAGGTGTGATAAAGAGGAATAAGGAAATCTTTTTGTGGTGAATTAGAGAAATTAGTAAGACATGGAGGAGAGAAATAAGGAACTTCATTGATATGAATACTTTCCTTGCCATGAAAGTGTATATTTGGGATAAGAAAGGTCAATTGAAAGAGGAAATAGATTAGGTCATAAGCCCATTCCCATGTATGATTACTAATAATATAATGAATTTGTATAGATTTTATTTTTAGTTTAATGAAGAAATATGCATTTTGATGCATAATTTGTTGAAGTTTTTTTCTTTGCATGTGATATGTATATACATATTTATTTGTGTATATGCATGTGTATGAGTTTATTGTACTTGTAGCCTTGAGTAGATATGGTTGATATAAAATAGGCCTTGTACTCCCTAAATTAGGCCCTAGAAACATATAAATCTATGACATCTAGAGGAAGATCTCCCTCCCCCACATATTTTACATATACATTGAGAAGGGAGTGAGGAATGCAAAAGGAGAACACATTTCATTTAGAGGATTTATAGGGGTAACATTAAATCCCCTTTTATGCTAGATGATATAGGAAAAAATAGAAAAACCTGGACCCCTTATGGTTAACCTACTCTTGAAAAAATTCAAACCCTCCGGTCAATTTCAAACCCTACAACATTTAAAATTTTAGCTTCAACAAAACAACAACAAGAATTTTCCCTCTTCTATCTAACCTATTTCACCCTAAGTGTGTTTGAAATTTCAAACTCAATTAGGTGCTTCCTAAGTGAGTACATCTTATGCTAGAGCTAGTTGACTTGTGCATGAAGAAATTATATACCTTTGTGATCCATGTTTTTTCTTTTTGGTAGTCATCTTTCTATTGGTGGTACTATTGTGAGTGTATTTATATTGAGAATAATTCTTATATCTCGTGTTGTGAATGTATGTGCTTTCTAATGTTCATATACATCTTTGTAGTTGATTGATGTGATCTTGTGGTGGTGTATTGGTGGTTTTAATTGTGCATTACCTTTTCGCTTGGTTGTGGTTTGATGCTTTATCATACTATGATTCAACTAATCTCCATGTATTATTCATTATTGATTTAGAATACAACATCATGAGAAGGAAAATACCAAAGATAAACATTAGAGGAGCATAAAATCAAGAATACAAAGAAAAGGGAATGAATGGGGAAAATTTGTGAAAGTAAGAAATTGAACAAAGATGAAGACATTGAGTCTTTTTCAATTGAACAAAATCATGAAGCATTCATCCAATGCATTAAAGAGAAGAATTTGGAGAAACAAAGACAATGAATGCAAAATATTTGTGCAATGAGGAAATTTAATCTTAGAGTTGAAGGTCACTTGTGGCTTGGTCCTTTGTTGATGTAAGTCTTCAAACCTCACTTACCTCTATCTTTCGTACTCCTTTTGATTTTTGGTCATGCTTAAAAGTATGATAGGAATTATTTCAAGTTGATTCCTTGGCTATCATTGATGAAATTCAAGCGCAAAAAATAGAATAAGGTGTCACAAACATGTGAAACAAGGTATGTGAATGAAAAATATGACATGCTAGTGGACTAATGCAATATAAATAATTGAATTTTGAATAATTCTTTTCAAATTAGATTTATCTTTTGTGATTGATTGGTTGGTAGATGGATTTGTGTCATAGGAAATTTTCATAAATATATTTACATGGTCATTAATTAAAAATATATGGCATGAGACCTAATGTGATTATGAATATTTTTTGAAAGGTTTGAGTTTTGGGCAAGAAAAATGTGATTTTAAATTTGGCAAACAATATCCACCAAAACAATCTAGTCCAAGGTGGCTAAATTTTTTGGATTGTACAATGGAAAATCTTGAGGTGATTTGTAATGGTAGATTACTCGTGAGTTTTGTGCACTAAACGGGTCACTAAGTATTTATGATGTATGTGAAAAATGGTATAGAAAAAGATGAAGTTCTACAATATGCACTTTTCTCTCTTCAATTACAAAGAATATTATAATTTGACTAGCAAAATTTGTGTGATTTGTAAATTGAATACTTTAATAATGTACATGATTTAATTTATTTTAATAAGTTAGCCATGCATGCATTGAGGAATAGTGAATTTGATGAAAAATGCTAATTAAGGAAGATATATTGATGACTTTGAGTGTATTGAAAATATAATAGAAAAACTTAAGAGATCACATTAAACTAGATTTATATAAAGAAGCTATGTAAAAAAGACAAAAAATAGTGAACTTATAAAAAGAGGACACATAAATACATGTTTAATAGATATATAAATGTATGATCAAAGAATGCACCTTATAATCATATTTTAAAATTGTTGAATTTTATTTTTGAACAAGAGAATAGACTTATTAATAAAAAATCATATAAATTTACATTGGAGAAACCTTTTGCAAATTTGTTTCAAAATTTATCTTTCATATACATTGTTATTTTGTTCTACTTTTCCTTTTTAACCATTTATCTCTTGACAAAATCTCCAAATTGATGGAGTCACTATTTTTTATTGTCAAGTCAATTAAGGATGAACTAATTTAATGACTTACAATAGATAATTTGCTTAGAAATCCTTTTTAAGCACCAAATCCAAATGAATTATTATTCATTGACCTTCTAAATCCTCCTAGAATGAGAGATAATTGAATGTGTGTGTTGTCTAAAATGAATGGAAATGAATATTTTTATACCAATACATAATAATTTACATAAACACCCCTCCACACACACATGCGACTTTAAGTGAGAAAGGCAAAGGGGGTCAGTATGCCAATTTGAATTTAGACAAGTTGAGTTCATAGTTATGAGGATGACCCCATGATTGTGAACTTGACCTAAGATAAAATAGATGGAAGAGATCATGATAAACATAGAGTTTAGGAATCAATGCGTATATTATTATGGATAATTAGATGGATAGATCAAGTGTATGGGAACATGAAGTCAGGTTTTAATAAACATAAGATCTTGTGTAGATAAAAGTGAAGATAAATCTATGCAAATGTGGTCTTTACATTAAAATATGACATTTGTCATAATATATATAGACATTGTCCAAAATAAACATAAAATAAATAAATAAAATTATCATCATAATACATTTTTCACCCTTATTATATAAACATAAATTAATAATTTTTCATCCTTAAATTTATATTAAAAATAATTTTAAAATAATTATTATTCATCTTGAAAAATAAAATTATTATACTTAATTTTCATCCTTTCAATTATAGAAAAAATAAAATTGTCAAAGATAATACAAATTAAAAAATTAAAATAATTAAAAATACTTTTAAAATAATTATTATTCATCTTGAAAAATAAAATTATCATACTTAATTTTCATCATTTCAATTATAAAAAAAATAAAATTGTCAAAGATAATACAAATTAAAAAATTAAAATAATTAAAAATAAAGCCAAATAGAATTATTTAATTTGAATATAACAAATACATCTATTAAAATTGAAAACATGGGATCATTATTTTAATTTAGATTTGAAGCTTACAAATATAATCGTAAGCTTCTCTGCGTGTTAGTGAGAAGCTTAAGCTTATTCTTATCATCCCTTTCTCTATTGTCTCTTCTCGCCTAGCACATGTGGGATTAAAACCCTACGCATCAAACCATGTTTTCTCTTTTGAGCAGCAGACCAACATCGAGGATATCGCTTTCGCAATGCAGAGATTCTGCAGAGAGGAACCCTTGTTCCTATATATACTGCAAAGCACGATCACTTCCATAGTTACTGAAGAAATCTTCGAGACACTGGCCGATTCTACAACACTTATAGCTCCCATGATATATGCCAATAGAAATGGAAAAACGGTAGATGCCAACAGAAACGAAAAAATGGTGGATGCCAATAGAAACGAGATGACAACGGGGAATGTAAAATCAGTCCACGGAAACAGGAAAAGTAAAAAGGAAAAGGGCCCACATGACCCAGCCACCTAAGCAGTCGAATGCTTAGAGTGTGCCGGTTAAGCCGACCCATTATACACCATCTTTAATAGTATAAGATCTTCTAAAATTTTCCATTGTTTTAGGTCGTAAACTAGTTAATGTGTTGGGTATACCTTATAAGGGGTTTTACAAGAGACTACTCAATCCATAAGAGGAGAGTAACATATGTTAAAAAAGGAGGATGGATGGAGGAGTGAGTAGGAATGCGTGCGAGTGAGGAAGTTTGAATTCTGTGAAGTATGGAGATGGTGAGGAGGACGATTCAGATGATGAGGATGGGGTTTGAGGGGCTGTTGCGCTCAGGCTCTCTGGGGTCTTTGGAACTATCGTAGAGGGTGTTTCTGAGCTGCCCCCTTCTTGTTTCTGCTTCTGAGCTGGGTGAGCATGCTGCTGCGTGGGAGGCTTTGGATGGAGTTGCGGACGTGTTTTCTGCGGGTGGTGCTTCTCTTGTTTCCTCTCTTCTCTTGCAGAGGAGTTGTTGTTTGTTTGGATGCTTCTCGTTGATATTTCCTTGGGCTCGCATTTTGGCGTTCTTGTTGGTCGTTGGCCCTCTTTTGGTGTACTTCCAGGAGAGTGGCTTGCTTCTGTGCCATTTTAGGTCACATCTTGGCTTTTATTTATGGATGGGTTGCTGCTTTTGCACCCATATATTTGTTGTTCTAGAGCTAGGAGTTGTTGGCTTGTGTTTCATTCTTGTTCTGGTTGTTCTTCCTCTAGTCTCAAATGAGTATCTTTCTGTGGGTTTTTTTTCTTCTTATTCGAAGCTGGTTTTCTATTTGTCTGTGACTTATTATTTTCCCTTCCATCTTCTTTGTGCTTTATTGCTTCTTATCCTTCATGGGTACCACTCCCCTGGTGTGGGAGAGTTTGGGTGTTGATGGCAATTGGGATTGGTGGGTTGTGGTGGCAAGAGATCTCCTTTGGGTTTGAGAAGTCTATGTGTTCTTGGCCTTTGTTTGTGGTTTCTTTCATTATCTGTGCATGTAGATGAGTTTTCTTTCTTGATTTTTGTGTTCCTATCTATTGTAATGGTGGTTTTGTGGCAAACCTCTGATGAAAGCTTTTTGATGGATTTTTTGTTGTGCTCCCGTGTATATTTTTGGGGGATGTCCTAATGATATGTCAAAAAGCTAGTTTTTTATCCTCTTGGAAGATGTTGTATTTTAAAGGGGGATTTTTCTTCTTGTGGGTTGAGCTACTTTTAAAGTCTATCTAGATTTCTCAGAGGTGCTGGTGTTTTTCTACTATTGGCTAGGGTGCTGTCAAATTCTTCCCTCTTGTATTAGGCCCTCTTGTTTCCAAAGGATTCCATGATATCCCTTTCTATTGGAGTGGCTTTTTTCTGCCGGTTTCTATAGTTGGTGTTTTCTATTGAAGTGAAGATTGCTCCTTTTGAGGTGGAACCCTCTCCTCTTGGGGTGGTGTTGGGTGTTGTAGTTGTGGTGGGAAGTGCTCCTCTCTTTTGCTGGTTCCTGTAGACATGTCAAATTTACATCATGCATAATCATATTCCATTCATCCAATAAATCAGGACTTCATTTAAATCAAATTCTAAATCATATTCCATCATTTTCTGATTTAAATAAATCAATTATCAAAGTCTTGAAAGTCAAATCATCTAATCAGCATTAATCAGCATAATCATCATCTAATCCTAATCTAATGTTAATCCCATCCCACTTGCACAATAAATCAATTTTATTGATTTATTAAAACACTCATTTTCCCTCAACATGACAAGTCAAACAGGGCATTTATTGCTTTTCTTTCTTGTCCCCCTCTCAAAATTTATTGCAAATTTGAATTCAAAATTTCCCCCTCTTGGGCACTCTTCCCAAATCTTGCATATACATCAACTAATCACATGATGAAAAGTGTCCTCAACTCATTGGCTTGTTTTTGATCCCACATTGGTCCCTCTTCAACACTTAGCATTTTGAAAATCTTTAAATAGGTGCTTCATCTTTGAGCAAATCCTCCACAACTTTTATGCAAGGTTACTCTCTTAATTTGAGAGCTCATCTTGCTCATCACTCCACCATCTTCATAGCATTTTTATCTTAAGCTTTGATCAAGGATTGGGAAAGGGTCACTAGCACATGTGACACCAATCCACTATGGAATAAAGTTTTGATCATGTTTGTGTATGCTTGCAATCAATTATTCTTATTCTATTTAGTTTTGCATATTCTAACATGGCTAAGTATTTCATAGGGATATTAAATTTAATGTGTTTGAAATGACTAAAGCATGATGTTATGTTAAGATTTCTGACCATTTGCAGATTTGATAAATCAGGACTTCATTTAAATCAAATTCTAAATCATATTCCATCATTTTCTGATTTAAATAAATCAATTATCAAAGTCTTGAAAGTCAAATCATCTAATCAGCATTAATCAGCATAATCATCATCTAATCCTAATCTAATGTTAATCCCATCCCACTTGCATTATCTAGATAAATCAATTTTATTGATTTATTAAAACACTCATTTTCCCTCAACATGACAAGTCAAACAGGGCATTTATTGCTTTTCTTTCTTGTCCCCCTCTCAAAATTTATTGCAAATTTGAATTCAAAATTTCCCCCTCTTGGGCACTCTTCCCAAATCTTGCATATACATCAACTAATCACATGATGACAAGTGTCCTCAACTCATTGGCTTGTTTTTGATCCCACATTGGTCCCTCTTCAACACTTAGCATTTTGAAAATCTTTAAATAGGTGCTTCATCTTTGAGCAAATCCTTCACAATTTCATCCAAAAAACAGATGCAAGGTTATTCTCTTTGAGAACTAATTTTGCTCATCATTTCCATTGCATAATCATCATCTAAGCTTATCAATCAAGGATTGGGAAAGGGTCACTAGCACATGTGACACCAATCCAATATGAGATAGAGTTGGGTCCTTGCTTCTTTGTGCTTTCACTTAGTTTAATTGTTATTTTGTTGTTTGGATTGCATTATGAGGCATGATTCAATATTTCATATGGATTCTATATTTGATTTGCTTGATTTAACTAACAATACTCATGCTTGTTTGTTTTTGAGCAAAATGCAGATTTAGGGTCTACATTATGGCGCTAGAAGGAGGGCAGTATTTTGAGATTTTAGACTATTATTTTATGAGAATGCTATCTGAAATTTTGATTTATGATACATATTGTCTAATTGAGCCAAATTATCATTGATCAAGCTACTTTCCCTATTGCTAGATAATTGCGAAGGAAGTCAAATATTGCTCTCTGTGAAATTCTGTTAGTTAAGTGAGCAAAATGCCATCATCAATAGCATTGTTTTTCTTTCATTATTCATAGCATTGTTTTCTCACTAATGGACAGTAAATCAGAGTAATTTCAAAACAAAGAGGATGCTCGTAAAAAATGGGTGGTTTTACACCTGCCATTTGCTTTAGTTTTAAAGTTCTTTTAGACTATATTGGGGCACGACTTTACATAGGCTGGTTTTATTTGAAAGACTGTGAAACTCAGTTTTTGATTGAAAGTGTCTAAAGCCTTTTCAGCAAATCCAATCTGTATGTACCCTGCAGTCACCGCATTCCCCCATACCATATTTTTTCTTGAGGAATTCTGTCTGAAAGCTCATAGACTTCTTCTAGTTTTTGCTAAACAAAACCACCACGGCATTTCCATCTATATTACCTGACAAAAGACCTTTAGGCGTCTTCATCTTATGCCAAAATCAACGCTGGGATACTACATTTGGTGTCTCTGCCTAAAGTATCAAAGTCCCCGACCTGAACGACAACTCTGATGAAGGGATTTCGCACCACTTTGATGAGCATATATAACATCAGGAATGAGAGAGTTCCCTGCGCGGTTTTAGTGGGGATCCACACACTTTGTTGCACTTCTCAATACTGACAGATTTTAGCTTTTGTTTTTGCTGGTCAAACACTTTGATATTTGCGCATTCACATAGGTTGTAGGGAAGTACTGATGGACGTGCCTACCAAACGATTTTGCTTGAAATTTTCTTAAGCATTGTTCAAGTCCATCTACGCAGCAATCAACGCATTCAATGAGATCAACATTCGCATAAGCATTCTATTGAAATCCATATCATATAGCCCTCTTACGTCCCATAGCATATCGCCTCCTCATACTGGTGATCACAGTCAATAAAAGAGAGCCTATTTTATCTGGAAATATTAATCGAGAATGATAGTCAGACTTGGAGGAGTAAATAGTGGCGCTACAGGAGATTGGGTGTCTCCTTTCTTTATCTGGGGATTAATTGCATCAGGAAAAGTCTTTTGTTTGCCATCAATATCGCTGTCCTTCTCATCGTTGGCTGTCATTAGGTATTGTATTCATCTCAGTAATTATGCTATCTGACATTGATGGTTGTGACTTCTCATGACACGGGATCCCAGCGAATGCATCTAACCTCTTCTGTGGAGGATTGCTTCTGACAACGACTTAAAGTCTTTGCAAGAGGGTTTCTAAGCATTGAGTAAGGTAAATGGTCTTGAATGCCTTGTGTTGCATTAATGCGCGGATTCTCAGATATTTTATATCTCAGTTTAATTACCTCGGCTACGGTTTAAGCTGTCATTGTTTGTCATTAAGTATTATTGTTTTTCCAGCGATACAAATACAAACTGCTTCTGTTATTAAACATGGTCATGTTTCTCATTGATATCATTGATATTTGTCATGAAATATTGCGTCTTATCAGCAGAACAGTTACAACTTAGTTCTTGATTAAAAATCGTTGTTTTCATTATTATTGCTTGCTTCAAATCTTAAATCTTTGCTTTGGATTTGAAACAAATAATACAAAGACAGATCCAGAATACGGCTTTGTCAATGTTGCTTGCTGAAGTTGTGCTTGCTGCTGTTGTTTCTCAAATAATGCGTATTCCTCAGGTTTCTCCCACTTGCTCACTCACAGTAGCCACAACAGAGGTAGCAATTAGTGCTGATGACGTTAGAGGAGCACTGACAATTGCAGATGTAACTACCGTCTGAGATTGAGTAGGAAGCACCCATGAAGGCTCTTGTTGCACAGGATGAACTGAAGCCACCTGATAATAGATTGCATTTACTTGAAAGAATTTCTAAAGCCTTTTCAGCAGATCCATTATTTTATGCATGTCATTCAATCATTGCTCTATTTGAGAACACGTCACTTAGGAGATTTCTTTCAAAAAGTTTGTGTCTTGTCTATACACAAATGTCCAAGCTATTATCTGTGTGAGATATGTTTGGGAGCGGTTTGCAAAGTCACTCCATGCCAAATTGTGCTTTTCCAGTCACATACTTCACTGCAAATTCAAAGCCTACTATGGTGGTTGATTAAGTCAAACAAAATCATTTGTTTTCTGACTCGACATATTTAGGTTCAACGCATTTATTTAATGACTTGGAGAGACTGCTGACAAAGGTTGAGGATTCGGCTTTGCACCTGCCATTTGCATTTACTTGGAAAACTTTTCAATTTGACTTTTAGCATGTCCTTACACCCACCATCTTCCTTCGACAGCAGCCTAAATCTTAATTATTTTTTTCCTGCGCAATGTGTTTGGTTATCTAGCTGTTGCATTTAATTGGAGTAACTTGGGGCAGGCGTCTGACTACTTACATTTAATCAAGTGGCAAGGTATGATGGATATCTAGCTATTTTCATATTAGTTGAAATAACTCCATGCTCATCTAAATCACTCTTTGCAGGTTGCATATAGCATATGGAGGCTGCGAATCTTGCTTGAGATTTTTTTTGAGTCCTCTTTTGCTTGGAAAACACAAAACACTTAATCACTCTTTGGAGGCTGACTTCCCCAAATCAACTTGGAGTGGGGGCGATGTTTTTTTCATTAATATTGCATTTAAATTTTGAGTGCAGCTTGAACACAAAACACATTTTAATCGTTGTAGCCTTTGTGGTGCTTCAAACACATTTAGGAGATCATCAATGTGTGCTTTAGATTGTCATAAAGTTATCATTGATTTCTTAAAATATCCTATTTCTTATTTGTGATTGTTTTCTAATTATTGCAGGTTGGCATTGGGAAACAGTAGTAGTTGGCTCTCACCTAAGAATCGAACAATCAAACAAATTTGAGTTGGAGAAATGAGCATCAAACTTGAAGTTGACAAAGCATTTTTTAATGCTTAGAGCCTCTATTTTACGCTTTAGTTTTCTATTTTAAGCCAACTTGATTGTCAATTCTTTTTCAAAAGTTGGACTAAAATTGAACCTTAGACACATACTAGCTTTTCGATTTGGTTTAAAATTGAACAAGACAAATTTCACACTTCATTTTGGTGCTTAAAACGAATCACACAATTGCTTTGAAGGCTATAAAATGAACAAGTGCTTGAATTGTTATTTTGTCTTGGGTGTATTTTGAATGCGTATCCTCTCCCCTTGCGCTTCGTGCGATCTAGGGTGCAAGAGAAACACTCAAAATACATTTTATTGCTTTGAAACACTTCAATTTGTGCTTAAAAATTGAACATCTTGTGCGAGTGTGAGTAGGGGCATTTTCGCGTACATTCTCTTTCTTTGTGCCATCAAAGATCGATCGAGTTAAGATTGTGTCTTTGCTCATTTTTGTTTATCTTAGAGGGCCTGCCTTGGGGAAAAAGTACTCACCCAAGGGAACGACTCAACCGGTAACACTCTAAAGCCAAGAGTATTTCCAGCCGGGATATAAATGAGGGTTTTGGTTAAGCGCATAATCACGCAGCGGTTGGCTCAAGGAATGGATCGAAAGGGACTCTGCCGTATGGGTCAATCTCCGCAGCGGAAAGTCCTTACTAGAACCCATGTGCTAGAATTTGCCAAAATCATGTCTATTTGTTGGTGCAAACGGTCGTTACGAAGCCACCCCACGGTCTTCTAGTAGAGATGGAAAGCATACCATGGGAGTTTCATGGGTGTTGATGCTTAGCTGCCCCGATTGACGTTAATGAGCGTGGGAGGGCGGTGGGGTCAAGCATCTAACCATCCACTAGAGATAAGCGTAGCTGGACTTGTCCAAGTGGGAATCCAACAAATATTGTCTTACACATCCATAGGGCTTGTAATTGTTCTTAGTTTGAAAACACAGTGTTGTATTCAAAAACATTTTGCAAACAAACATTCAACATGATTCTCAAAATTTCAAACCCTCTTGAAGACAAATATCATTGACTCAATCCATATGTTATTGCTTTCCCTTGATTCACGTCAGAGGTTCCTAAGCATTGGATTATATCTCAATTTGTCTTCTTGAGTAAACAATAGGAAAACCCTTGCCTTAAGTTCATTGAATTTCCACATAAAATATCTTGTGGGGTTTAAAGAAATTAAGACATTGGACATCTTAGTTTGAAACATAATCAAGTGGTTGTTTTTGGTAAAAAGAACTCATTAAGCAAAGATAACAAATTGGACCCCACACATGTGCTTGATATCTCTTGGTCATATTGGTCTTTTGATTGCTCTTAGAGAAAAGTGTGTTCTTCAATACCTTGGCCTAGTAAACAAAGTCTCTCTAAGTCTCTTAGAATCAAATCAAACACTTCATCCACCTCAAACATTTATCAACATCATCCCACAAACAAACTTTAGAGCTTTGAAAACATCATTACCTAGACTTGGGTACAACCCCAAACCAAATCAAAATCATTTGTTTAGTTAGGTGTGTTTGGATGAATCCTTCCACGCACACTTAGTTAAATTATCACCTCTTTGAACAAGTTCATCCTAAGATAACATCCAACATTTTAGGGTTTACAAGTTCATCATCCACATCAAACAATCAAAATCAATCCCTAAGTCTAGCATTGACCCAAAGTCCCTAAACATTCAACACTCATATCATTCACATTTCATCCTCCATCTCGTCATTGGTCCTAAGAACCTTAGAGGTCACTTTCATAACAAAGTCAAAACACAAGGAGAACATGGAATATACACTTGATCCATACATCTTGAGTAATCTAAATCAATGGAATCCTCAAAGCCTTGCAATGCCTATCAATTATCAAAGTCCATACATGGGATCATTACCTTCAACAAATGTCAATGGTACAACAAGTGTGAGTATGCCCAAGTCAAAGTTTGGAACACATTTCCCAATGATAGATCTAAGTCCAAACCTACAAATCCACCAATCGAATAATCAATGCATGAGCCTTGAAACGAACAATGTCATTCCACCAAATCCCTACAAACCAAATGTGGATGTACCAAGTGCAACTTTTCGAAACATGAATCCTAACTCAGAAAAACTTTGGAAAAATGATTCCCAATACCAACAATGTTCATCCTATCATGCCAAATCTGAACATCATCCCAAATCAGAACATTATCCAAAGTCAATTTTCCCATAATCCCATTCAAAAACCGCAAGTAGGCATCCCAAATCCGCTTAAACAAAAGCCAAATCAACTATCTCAAGTGAGTCAAGATCAAAATCAAGAACAAATTTGGCAAGATCAAATTGCGGAACTTTCCAAAATAGTTGAGGCATTGCACCAAGGGAAATCTCCACCACCATTACCCATATCAACACCATTCCTTGGTTTAGGGCTTCCCCCTTTACCTAACACCAATCGCCGCATCCAAATCAATCCACCTAACATCAATCAAACCATCGCGAGCAAATCCTTTGAATACCATCGACATCGCGCCAGCGGATGGTATCTAATCAAACAACAACATTGATCCCCAAATTCGAGAAATCACAGGTCTCCCAGGACCTATCACCTCGGTCATTCCAACCATCACTATCCCTTCAATCATTCCAAACACCACTATCACACCCATCACATCTCAACCTCTCACTACCATGATCACTCCGAGCATATCTCAAACACTTGTCACTACATCCAACGTGATTCTAAATCCACCACCAACTTCCACCACATCAATCCAATACAACGCGACATTACAAGCTGCTTTTCAACAGGGATTCCAAAAATATCTAGCCATGCAACAAGCAACACAAGCTCAACAAGTGAAACAATCCTCTCAAGTTTCCCAAGCCTCTCAAGCTACCCAACCAACACGAGCACAAACACAAAAGATGACAACTATTGAAAACAAGGATCAAGATCAATCCATCACTGAGCACACGTTTACTTCATCCAATGATCAAATCGACATATGTCGAGAGTCACTTTTGAATCACGATCAAAATCCACCAACAAAACTTGACAATGAGCCAATTCAAGAAATATCAACATCACTTGATGCTATGGTCGAAGACATTCACAATCTCTCCATCGCAATTGTCGAAAACAATGATCAAAACGTCTCCATCGAGGAGCACATTGAAGATATATCTACACAATCCGATGATCAACTCACCATACATCAAGAGCCACTTTTTAGTGATCTCTTTCAAGGAGTGTTAGGATTATTTGATCCAATTGACATAATGCACGATCCATCGACCTATGATCATGTTGAAAATTTTTCTACATTGCCTTATGAGGTAGAGGACATATCTCAAAAATTTATTCCAAAACATGATCAAAATCTTCCACCAAGGTCTAGCAATGGTCATTTTCAAAACATGTTGATCCCCTTTGACCTCATGGTTACAGATGCTGAAGGAACCTTGAACTTGACCATGCCTAATGTTGACATCCAAAAGTCCTTTGTAAGAAATCCATCCTTTGAAGCTGCCCAATGTCAAGAACTTGATCCAAAGCATGTCGAAAGCAACTCCGAAATTAATCAAGATCAAGAATTTGTATCTTCAAGATACTACAATAATCTAATGAACACTCTCTTATCCATGCAAGATGATCATATCCATGAAGCACATACTCCTCCATCTACCCATGAGATGTTTTCTACAGATGGTCATGTAGATGATCTTCATCTAGAACAAGATCTTGCTACACAAAAAGAGCAGATTACTAATTCCTATAATCAAACAGAGTGGTCAACATCAAGATCAAATATGTCCCAAAGTCAGATTGAGGACATCATGAATAAAGATATCCATCATTATCCGTTTAAGGAAACAAGTCAAATAAAATATCCAGAGTTAGCAGAGCAGCAAATTGAAACGTCACCTACGACAGTCATTTATCAGAGAATGCATTATACACAAGAGCTCTTGGAGCAAGCGAAATCAAAGCATGAAGGTACTACTACCACCATACTGGGGGCAACTTCGTCTCAAGAAAACGTCAACATAGGGAGCACGAAGAATCCTTATGATGAAACTAGTGTCAATACTACAACCAACCACGTCATGAATCTTCATCCACCCATCACCCCATCCATGAATTGGGACCAACTTCGAAGGAAAGATTTGAATCAAAGTACAAAGAATGTTATCAAATCAAGAGAAGCTGAGAAGCATAATGGACAAATCAAATACATATGGATACCAAAGAATACAAAGAAAGATCATCCCTATCAAACTCCATCAGTCAAAGAAACTGTGGGGCAAACTAAAAGAGGGAAAAGTATCCATCAAAGATGTCGCTTAAAAAGAAAAATAGGCTTCTCAAGTGGCTAAAGTGTATCAGCGGTTGGTCCCTAATTCCATGCACACTTCGTATCCACCCATCATTGCTCATCTTCCCAAGTTTGGAGAGTCAAAGGTTCCAAAGCGTCAACCAATCCATCTCTTATCCCTAAACACACTCCATCCACACCTCGCGCATGATATCCAATTCTCCGCTAATCGACCATGTATTGTAGCGACCCTTCATCATAAGGATTGAAGGCACTTTATCGCGTATGCCGCAGAGCGGAGTTAACCCGCGGGCATCGACCAAAGCGAGATCAGAATCCCAAAGTTGCATTCAAGTGCCGCGTATCTTAGCAAAGCAGCTCCTTGGCGAGGGATATCCGTGCTTTAATTATAGTGAGGAAGCATCTACGTCAACACCACCAGGTGGTTCAACATGAATCTTTCATAAAAATACAAAAAAATCAAAAAATATGAAAATCCAAAAAAATCAGAAAAAGGATTGAAAACAGTAAAGAAAAAAATTGTCCTCTAAGTGAAAACCACTACGATTGGCTTTAGGAAAGACCATGATGAAAACACGGCGGCGATCGTAATGGCAAGAATCGATCATTTGTGTGCGCCACTTCAGATGAAAGCATCTCATCCCATCCATAATAAATCGAGCATTCCATCCATCTCATCCATAATAAATCCATCCATCCATAAACCATTGATCCAATCCATTTGCATATATTTGCATCCATCATCTCGGTCATCTTGATCTTGACAAAATTTTGGGGCACGCTTTACGCTTGCTTATGGTAAAACATCTTGACATGGGCCGTTTTCATTAATCCTATCCTATGCAGTATTATCTGAGCCATGAAGCATTATGAGCATTCTTTATCCGAAAACCTTATCTTATCACAAGATAATCCTTGGCATCCTTGTGTACTTACCTTATCCATCCATCCATACACCTATCCAAGTATCCATCCATTGCATTCCATACGTTGCTAGACATTGGGGGCAGATATGTACATCTTGCTTCAAGAATAAATATTGGTCTATATCCTTCACCTCATGTGGCGATCTGAACATTGGAAAACGTGAAATCAAACTGGTCAAAGCACTCGTGAGCAAAAATTTGAATCACTAGCCCATGGCATATTTTGACAAACAAACATCCCTTATCAAGCTCCATCTTCAATCGAACATCGATCCAAACAATCACTATCAGTTGCATCTAAGTTGCACATCAAATGTCATATCAAATCATTCGAACAACTTTTGTTCCAAATCAAGCTTCATCAAACATGATCAATCAAATCCAATCAAATAATCATCATCTCGGGATATCCTTGTGTTGCTTAACACTATCCTTGCATTGTCGTGTATCCTCGACAATGTTATCATTATCAATCATGATCAATCCAGTCCTTGCATTGTTGTGTATCCTCAACAATGTTATCATCATCCATCCCATCAAATCCTTGTGTTGCATAACACTATCATTGCATTGTTGTGTATCGTCAACAATGTTATCATCATCATCAATCCATTGATCCGATCAATCAACCTTAGCTTGGTCTTCAACAAAATCATAAAAAAAGCACTGATACCGTCACACATGTCCATATCCTAATCGTCAAAATCGTGCGAAAAATCCAAAAACATCCAAAACATCAAAAAATCCAAAAACATTAGAAAATCAGAAAATCCAAAAAATAAATAAATCATAACACATCAAAATCCAAAAACATTCAAAAAACACCAAAATCCAAAAACATTCGAAAAACACAAAATCCAAAAAATTCGAAAAATCAAAAATCAAAACATTTGTAAAATCTCAGAAAACCCCAAAACATCAAAATCCAAAAACAGCCTCAAAACATTTCAAAATGTCAAAAACATCCAAATATTTGAAAAATCCACCCGTCTTGTTTCGCATACACCCGAAATAATCAATCATCCATAATAAACTGATCGTCATCTCCATCCTTTGGCAACACAAACAGAAACAAGCGCAACAGTCAGCAAAATCAATCTTCAATCGTAAAATCAAAAGCAAACAACAAACTGTCAAAAACAAAATCAAACTCTTGATCAGTCGCAAACATGTCAGTCGACCTTATATCAACAGCCTATCAATCAATTTATCAAACCATCATCATCCTGTACAATGCATGTCCTAGGATATCATTAGACAATGGGCATCATTTATGGATATCACCTTGATTCTTATCCTATCACAGCTCAATCCCTTTTATTCAGAAATTATGAAGAACATTGGACATGGCCGCTTCGATCTTTTGTTTACGTTTGTCTTGTTGAAACGAACAGGACCTCACCGATTGATATCGATGAAGGATTTAGAGATAGAGATGGAACCCAGCGATCAAATATCTTTGTTTGCTGTGTGTGCTTGATGGGCGTTCTTGTAAAATAACTTAGAATACTTGCTTTGTTAGGTGCAGCCCTATGAGTTTCAGGTATGTCAGGTGTGAACAAGAATACTCCTATCTATTTGTCGAGTCAAAGTCCATCACACTAAGTACAACGCCATCCTGGTCCTTTATACCTTGATGCATCGTACTTAGGTGTGTTATCAAAAATAAAGTAAGTGATCCTTTGAAAATCCCAATCCTTGATAAGCAAATCATCATCATCATCTATCATCATCATCTCTAATAAAGTCTCGACCAATCATGGACTTGTTGGATCCTCTTGTCATCATCTCACTTTCGCACTAACATCGCATCATGAATAGTCAATCATCATCACCAATACATCCATCATGCATCCATCTTGCATCCATAAATCATCAGTATTTTGCATATCATCTCACATACACATCATCATCATAATATAGATCTGTTAGTCTAAGCATCTCATAAATCATCCGTTGCATAATCACAGCATATCACATCATCCATCTCATCCATCTCATATCATATCATCATTTAATTTGTTTAGAATAATATAGATTTGTTATTCTAAGCATCTTGAAATCATCTTTGCATCGTCATCCATAATCACCCATTTTGAACCTCTTTATCGCGAGATCGACCCTCAAATCAAATCTTTTCGCTCGATCTCTCGAGGGGGCAATGTACCAGTGTACTTCTTTCCGCTGGGGCATCTGAAAAATCATGAAATTTTTTAATTTCGATTGTGGCAAGTTTATTCTTTGAATAGCATAATAGTACGTGAGAAAAATGTAAGACATGTAAAGATTTACATCATGCATAATCGCATCATTCATCCAATAAATCCGGGACTTCATTTAAAATCCAAATTCTAAATCATATTCCATCATTTTCTGGTTAGTAATCAATTATCAAGGTCTTGAAAGATCAAATCATCTAATCAAGCATTAATCAGCATAATCATCATCTAATCCCCTAATCTAATGTTAATCATCCCACTTGCATTATCTGAATACAACCACTTGCACAATAAATCAATTTTATTGATTTATTAAAACCTCATTTTCCCTCAGCATGACAGTCAAAACAGGGGCATTTTACAGTGACAGCAACACATCCCCTCTCTCAAAATTTATTGCAAATTTGAATTCAAAATTTCCCCCTCTTGGGCACTCTTCCCAAATCTTGCATATACATCAACTAATCACATGATGACAAGTGTCCTCAACTCATTGGCTTGTTTTTGATCCCACATTGGTCCCTCTTTAACACTTAGCATTTTGAAAATCTTTAAATAGGTGCTTCATCTTTGAGCAAATCCTTCACAATTTCATCCAAAAAGCAGATGCAAGGTTATTCTCTTTGAGAACTAATTTTGCTCATCATTTCCATTGCATAATCATCATCTAAGCTTATCAATCAAGGATTGGGAAAGGGTCACTAGCACATGTGACACCAATCCAATATGAGATAGAGTTGGATCCTTGCTTCTTTGTGCTTTCACTTAGTTTAATTGTTATTTTGTTGTTTGGATTGCATTATGAGGCATGATTCAATATTTCATATGGATTCTATATTTGATTTGATTGATTTAACTAACAATACTCATGCTTGTTTGTTTTTGAGCAAAATGCAGATTTAGGGTCTACAGTTCCTATTGAGGTGAAGCTTTTGTGTGTAAGAGATTGATGACTCTGATAGTAATGGATTTCACTTCATTCTCTCCTATAGATGGGAGCTCGCTCCTATAGAGGTAGAGTATGGGTTGGTGATTCAGGATGGTTGGTATAGGCTGAAGGTTGAAGCTTTTTAGTGCTCACTGATGCTCTCTAATTCCCCTATTGAGGTGGGGAGTTTGGATGCTATGACAATGGTTGAAAATAATGCTTCTCTATGTTCTATCTTGCTTTGTTTCTCTCTTATTGAGGTAGGGAGATTGGTGGGATTGATTGTTTTGAATGGGAGCTTTTGCTTCCCTCTTTATTGTGACTCATTGTTGAGCGGATGGTTTACTACGACCTGGCTGTTGCAGGCTATGTTGTTGCTTGACTAACTCAAGTGTTTTCTTTTTGTTGTTGGGTTCATTGCACGACGTTTACTCTACATTGTGCTTTTCATATTTGCTTCCTTATATGAAATACGAAATAGGTTTGAATAGTTTAAATGGTTTTTCATTACTATTAGACTAATTTTGTCATCATTGACAAAAAATGCACATGTGACACCAGGGTTTGGTTGTTTTTCATCCATGCACTTGTATTTGTTCTTCGTGCTTTCACTTAGCAATTGGCTTTTGATACATTATATTTGATTTGATTGATTTAACTAACAATACTCATGCTTTTGTTTTTCCAAAATAAGAGATTGAGGAAAGTGCACTTCATTCTCTCCTATAGATACAATATTATTTGGATTATGTTTGAAGCTAGCTAATTCCCCTATTATTTTGGATGCTATGAGGGTTAATGCTTCTCTATTCTATCTTGCTTTGTTCTTATTGAGGTAGGGAGATTGGTGGGATTGATTGAGGGTTTTTATTGTGACTTTGTCCATGCGACCTTGCATTGTTGCTTGACTAACTTGTGTGTTTTCTTCTTGTTGGGTTCATTGCACGACGTTTACTCTACATTGTGCTTTTCATATTTGCTTCCTTATATGAAATACGAAATAGGTTTGAATAGTTTAAATGGTTTTTCATTACTATTAGACTTGTTTGACAAAATATGGAAAGGGTTTGGTTGTTTTTCATCCATGCACTTGTATTCGTGTGTTCGTCATTGCACAAATTTTAACTCTGCAATTTGCTTTTTACATTTGTTTGTTATTCCAAAATATGGAAATGGATACAATATATTTGCTTGTTACTAGGACATATTCATAGGGTTTTAATGTTTATCATTTCGAGGGTTTCTTCCATGCACTTGCATTAGTGTCTTCCTCACTGCACAGACTTTAACTCTGCAATTTGCTTATAATATTCTCATGTTATTCCAAAATATGAAAATGGTATGATTGGTTTTCATTTCGAAGATATTTTGACATGTTTATGTATTATTTTGTTCTTCCATGCACAATAGTTATGTCTGCGAAATGATTTTTTCATTTGTTTGTTACTACCAAACATGGAAAGGGTTTCACTGGTTCAAAATTACAGGGTTTTCTCTTTGACAACACACAAAATTTAACTCTGCAATTTGCATTTAATATTTGTTTGTTATTCCCAAATATGAAAATGGATTCAGTTGTTTTCATTTCGAAGTTATTCTGCCATGCAATTATATTATTATGTTCTTATATATGTATTTGTCTTTCCATACATATATATATACATATTGTGCATGGAAGAACAAAATAATACATAGACATATTTCCATACGTATATATTTCCATACATATATATGGTATGATTGGTTTTCATTTCAAAGATATTCTGCCATGCAATCATATTATTCTATTTTTCCATTCACAATAGTTTTGGCTGTGAAATGCAATTTTTATTTCATTGTTACTACCAAACATTTTTATGGTTTTAGTGGTTCACAATTATAGGGTTTTCTGCCATGCACTTGTAGTCCTCTCTTTGACAATGCACAAACTAACTTTGCAATTTGCCTTTAATATTTGTTTGTTATTCCCAATTATGAAAATGGATTCACTTGTTTTCATTTCAAAGATATTCTTCCATGCAATTATATTATTATGTTCCTATATATGTATTTTTCTTTATATATATATATATATATATATATATGCACTGGAAGAACATAATAATGCATATATATATAGTGCATGGAAGAACAAAATAATACATACATATACATATATATATATATATATATATATATATATATATATATATATATATATATATATATATATATATAATTGTTTATGTGATTGTTACTATGGAATTTGTTTTATATATTTATGTTCGGCTCTCCACGTTTCATTGTTTGGCTCTGCACTCAAGAAAGTTCCCTTTCTCTTTCAGTTGAGGTTTTCTACCTCACTACGCCTGTACCATTGTATCTTGTTTTGACAATGTTTAAGCAATGTTTGTTCATGTCTCACTAAATAGATCTGCTCTAAGTCATTTCAATTCAAATAATAAAATTGAACAAACTGTCAACATGCACAATACAACCAATTGAATTACAAACTATTCATAAAAACCAAGCAAAATAACGACAATAAAAACAAACTGTTCATGCACAATAAAGACAATTGCATTACAACTATTCATAAAAACCAAAGCATTGAATTGCAAAATGTCAAGATGCATATTAAATAAATGCAAACAGTTCATGCATCACTGTGACCTCAACAATGTTCAATTTTTGTTTTTTTTAATTGCTCCAAACATCTTTTTTAACATTTGTAGGTGCAATCTAAAGGTAAACTGAGGTCGAAACCCAAAACCAAGATTGCAAAGACGTTGTCTCATACACAGAAAGACACTGTAATAGTCCCCAATGTGCAACAATCAGTTGCAGAAGTAAACACGATTCCAGAACCTATTGAGGTTGTCTAGGAGGTTGTTGCACCACCAATCAAGCGGACAAGAGCATCAAAGGAAAGGGAATGGTCATCATAGGACATGGACAGGGCATTGGAGGATGTTGAAACAAATGGGATGTCGATGAGCTGCTGTGAAGAAGTGGAAAATCCCAGCTACAACACTTAGCAATTGGTTAGGCGGCCTGAGCACTACTTCAAAGAAGGGTCCACCAACAATTTTGATAGAAGAGGAGGAGGGTCTAATTGTGAAGTGGTGCACAGATATGGAAGATATTGGCCACGGGCTTGAGATTATTGAGAAGAGGCTGCTTAGATATGCCAGACTAGACCCAACCCTTTCATGGAGGGGCTGCTTGGAAAATCATGGTGGACTAGATTGAAGAGGTGCCATCGAGAATTGACCTTGTGCACAACTGAAGGTCTTGACAAAGACAGGGTGGTAAACCTTAGACCCAAAATAGTAGCTAAATTTTATAGAACGTTGACAACAACATATGAAAGTACCCCATACGGTCCTGACAAAATTTGGAATTGTGATGAAACAAGCATTCAAGCTGGAAGAAATGGAACTATGAGGGTCTTGGCACAATAAGGAAGCAAGAATGTCTCCTACATCATTCCAAAAAGCAAAGAATGGATAAAAATTCTATGTTGTGTTAATGCATCTGGCCAAACCATACCTGGTTTCTATATGTTCAAGGGCAATACAGAGATAGAGAATTACACTGTGAACTATGAACTGCGTGCAACTATGGCAACCCAAGCACATGCTTGGATGACAAAGGAGATTTTATTTGACTGGCTAGAACATTTCCGTGTTTCGGTTCCTGGGGGTGTGTCACCTACTAATACGCACCTGCTGATTTTTGACAACCATGGAAGTCATATTGCATTGTCAACTATCTAGGAGGCAAGGAGGTTAGGCATTGAACTCCTTACACTGCCTGCTCATACTTCTCACGTGCTACAACCTTTGGATGTTAGCGTGTTTGCACCATTCAAGCAATATTTCAAATCAGAATGAGCAAATTTTCTCACTAAATTCCCCAATATTGATATCAAAAGGGAAAAATTGGTGGAGTTAGGCAACAAGGCATTGAGAAGAGCTGACTCCAACCAACATAAAAGATGGCTTTAAAAGGACGGAGGACGGGGATATGGCCCCTCAATTTTGATGCACTCGTGGGCGACATGCGTCCTAGTGAGACACATGAGATTGTTGACACTGACGATGCTTCTGCAGTGCAGAACATCCTTAGTCTTTCAGGACTTGATGTTTCAATAGATGAACTTTAACAAACATTGCAGACTCCAACAGATACTCAAGTGCATGAAGGTGAAAAGCAACAACTTGAGGACATGGACAACCAACCCACACAAGAAGACATGTGGAATTTCACATTCCCATCTCCAACACCCACACCTCCAGAAGAAACAGTGCACTATTATGTAGATGGCAACAATGAAAGTCATGGTACACCAGACCAGGTGGAGTTTACTGACTCCCAAGTCAATGAAACAATTCAAATTGAAAGTGGTTCTCGGATCAGTAACTTCCTTAAGCTACCAACTCATAGAGTGAATGTAAGAATGAGAAAGTTTGCTAGTGGTGCTCTTCGGGTGAGCCGATAGTCTTAGTTGTTGACTGTTGATAGTTACATGACTCTCATAATGGAGTAGGAACGAAGAAAAAAAGAAATGGAAGAATTAAAAATCAGAAAGAGGCAACAAACTAAGGACAAAAAGGAAAAAAAATTCTAGCCTTGGAACAAAAGGAACAAAAGAAAATTGAAAAGGAAATTGAGCGCAAGGAAAGAGAGCAGCTGAAACAGTTGCAAAGAAAGGAAAAAGAGCAGAAGAAGGAGCAAGAGAGGATACAAAAAGAACAAGAGAAGAAGGAAAGGGAGATTGAGGCTGTCCATAGAGCATTGATGTGAGATAGACACTTAAGCAGTCCTGCAACTCCCTTATTTGATAACCACGGTTACTTTTGAGATATAACCAATAATAAAATCCCTCTGTTTTCTGCAGGCAATGTGTGTTTCAGTCCCAGCTCATCTCAAGTTAGTTGCACTCAATTTCTAGTTGGCACTACTTCTTCACCACTAATGCCTTCAAATGTAAGTTGCACGCAACTGGCAAATGCAAATGCAAATCAATTTATGACAAGTCTAAATGCAATAGTAGGAGACAAGAACACATCTTCAAATTCATTCCTTGGAGCATTCAAATGAGCTTGGGAGGGACCAATTGAAACAGTACCTTATATCTTGGTTTTTTACTTGGGTTGTAGTTGGGGATGCCATTTTCATTGTGTTGCATCTATTTATTAATGGGTAAAAGCACAAACCTATGTCACACTTTGGGCCAAAATAATAATTCAGAGCGAATTATTTTCGGCCGGTACATTTTCGGCCAAAGCCACGGGGCAGTGACATGGCACCGATGTGGCAATACCTTTCCGACCGGAATGGTTTTGGCTGAAAGCCACTTGACTGAAAATGTACCAGCCGAAACACTGACAATAAAACAAAAAAAAGACCAGAGCCCGAACATTTTGCATGCTTGGGCGAACCGTTTTGTGGCAAGAGCTTGTTGGCCGAAGTGAAGCACCCAGCCAATAAATACCTAGGTTATGTTTTCTTTTACCTTATGCTATGTGTGTTTTGTGAGCTCTGTCGGCAGGTAAAGGCATGGTGTTTGAGTTAGGGTTTGTGTGATTGGTGAAGAAATCACATTTTTGGTTGTTTTATTGGCCGAATGGTGTTGCAAATTATGGGTGTTTGTGATTTAGATGAAATAAATGCATATATGTTTGTGATTTCTACTGAGGAACAATAAATGGAAAATTTTGTTGTTTAAACTGTGTAAAATTTTTGCTATGGTGAACTAGAAATATGGGGTTTTAGTTTCCAGTTTATATAAATAGATATTTTGGGTTTAAATTTTGGGTTTTAAATATTGGGTTTATAAAAATGGAAATAAGTGTTCTATTAGATTGAAATGTGTATGACTTGTAAACCACAATGTAGGATTTGACCTTGTGAACCTTCATGCTAGAAATATCTCTACACTTTTGATTAGAATGTTGAACCCAACTGGAGGTCCTTCCAAGTAAAATATAGTTTTACTAGGAATAATTTCCAAAGAAAAAGTCCCCTCTAGTTTCTCCCACTTCTCAACAAAAGCTTTGGCTCTACATACAAGCAATTGCATTGTTATCACCTGAAGTTGCACCCTGTTGAACATGATGTTCAACACCTCAGTGTAACATGGGAAGACCTCTAAGCTGTGGGTCACTTGTAGACAGAGGTCAACCTCCGGAGAAGGCCGACTTCCTATGGTGTCACCTAAACTACTAATTTTGTAAGGAAAAAGGTAGAAGGAGAAAAACACTAAAAGTAATGAAAACATTATCTCTATGGTGATGCACTGAATTTACTAAGAAGACACAAAACACAGTTTACACACACAATTTCAGTCAATGACAGAAGCTTAGTTGTACACAACTCAATCACGTACGTTTTCTGCATAAATATTTCATGAAAAGGTTCATATGGCTACATTCCTAGAAGGAAGGAATAACTTCACAACTAGAGAATACTGCATTTGAACACATCTCACAAATTGAAAAATACATATTACTCTATAGAAAGGTGTTGAGATAAGACATAACCACAAGGAATCATATAATTTCACAAGCAGTTTCATCAATTATATGAATGCACACAATTTAATAGAGAGATTGACAAGGTAAAGCGCCTATGCTCATTGATTTCAATGGTGAACACTGATATACAAGCCTATCATGAGTTACAAAACATAGCCTCTCTTCTACAAAGAACTCAAAAGTTACAAAACGCAGAAAAGCACCAGGTAAGAACTGTCTACTAAAAGGCAAAAATGCCATATATACAAAGAGATATCGGCCCCTTAGGGCTTACAAAATATCAGCCTTCAGAAAAAATCTCCCCTTAGATCTTTTGAATGAAGTTAATACTATATTAAACGCGCGTCCCTGCTGTCCATGTCGGTGAAGAGTCGCTTCCAGGAATGGTCTTCTTCAGATCTTTCTGCAACCACAACATTTACTTCTGGCCCCCACGTGTTCACTCTCAAACCTCCTTAAAGAGCTGCATTAAATTCCCCTAAGCTCAAAGCAGATCCACGTTGCTTTTCATTCTGTTAATCTTCTTCTCCCCGGTCAAACTGCCACGACTCACCTTTAGCTCCCTCTGATTGGTTGATCATACGCCACACGAGATCGCCAGATGGTCAAGGGTCACTTAGATTGAATCGCATGTCGGTGAGACACTAATCGTGTCTCCCCGATGCGATTATGCCCCTCTGCAGCTATCGGTATAACATGAAACCATCGATGGGAGTTCATAGCGAGCCCAAAAGTTATATCGACTTCCATAGTGGCCGTCACCCAGACCATCAGCAAGACATTTCGCTTTCGGGAAGACCTCATGGCGAGCCTTCTTGTTTTGGCGAGAGCCCATCTAGTCGGGAAGACACTACTTGGTCGGCGAGACCTTTCGACGAACTCTCATCTTGTCGTCGAGACCTCCTTTCGCTGTGACCCCACCTCCTCAGCCAGACCCTAAAGTGAAGTCAACTCTGTGGCCAGGAGTCTTACCAATTCCAAATGTCCATTCGGCGAGACCCTTCATTAGTCACCGAGACTTCATGCCGAACCCCTATCATTATACCACTATGCCTTCCGTCGGTGAGACACGCATGTGTCGCACAGGACCTCATAGTGAGGTCTTCATTTCTTGGCGAAGGCACTCTTTTTTGCTGAGACCTCTGCTAGTCGCTGAGACATCTCCCCGAGCTCCTTTCTATCGCCCTGAGCTCACTATACTTCAGCAAGACCCTATCGGGTCGGCAAGGCTTTTTAGCGAGGCCTCCATACCGTCGCCGAGACCTAGGCCTGTCAGCCAGACCTTTTGGCAAAGATGTTTCCTTTTGGTGAACTCACTTCCACTTCGGCGAGACCGCCACTTGTTGGTGAGACATCTTGTCGATAGCACCTCCTTTCGTTGTGACCCCACCTCCTCGGACAGACCCTTTTCCAAAGGCATAACCTTATGCTGAGAGCTCCCCGGTGAACCACTGTCGACATGACCCCTACTAGTCGCTGAGACATCTCAGCGAGAGCCTCAACTTTCGCTGAGACCCCCACTATGTTCGACCAGACCTCACGGCGAACACAAATATCTTCCAGATGCCAACTTGTGAGCTACTGTCGGTGAGACATCCCACACAGAGAGATACATAAAGATTCATGGCGACCCGAATGTCCTAGCGACCAGTACATTCAAACAAATAGAGCGCACCACTAGTCGGCAAGACAACAGGAGGGTCTTTCCGACTTTCTTCTCTGATGAGTTTATGCCAAATCTGACTGAGTGATGCTTTCCAAATGAGCTCCTTGTGACCTAGCATCAGATGTATGATTTAATATTGCATAACAATGTCTCCACCTGGCCTTCATGACATCTGAAACATAGATTGCCCAACCGATTTAGCCTGTAGGTGAAAATTGGGCAACATTTCTGGCGACCTCAACTGGATGTTTGCCTACTAAACATGAAAACCAGTAGCCTAGGCCTATCCATTGGGCACAGAGTCATTGGGAAAATTGAGGAACAGACCTGGAGTAGCCTTGCACATGGCTATAACACATTTGTAACTCAAGAAACATATCACTTAGATAATTATTGAAAACAGGAAACTACTGAAGTGAAACTATTTAACTGTGTTGGAACAACACTTAGGGAATTGAAAAATTGCAACTAAACCTACCCTACACTAACCAGTAAGAAATTGGTAAAAAAAAACCATTCACAGGATGGTTGAAATAGCTGCCCTTTCTCCTTAATATGCAATGACTCTCAAGCTTAATGGCAACTGAATAAAGATGATACACTGAAAAATGTTTAAAATTGCAATGCACTGCCTCATGAAAGAGGGTAACAAATTCACTTACCTCCTTAAACTGATCATATGCATTTGTATTCAAAGGAGGATAAGTAAATTGTACACACTCTTTTTCAACTGCAAGTACATCCTTTATGCCACTTTCCGCTGGGGCTCCATGTGTGAGTACTTGATTAACCATTGGCGCTTTATTAAACTCCATCTGGGCTAAATCCCTGATCAGACAACCCCTTGTAAAGACAAAAATTGAGCTCTCCTTGCTGGTCTCTTTCCCATTCACTGCTGTTTTATAGCCCTGGCTAGAAAAGTCTAACCCCTGTGACTGACTTAGTGAGGAAAAAGAAGCTTCTTTAGTAGGCTTGAGCTGTTCATGATTAACTTCATCAAGAGGTAATAGTTCAGCACCCAAATTAGTACAAAAAGCTTCTAAATTGTCCCAAAACATATCCTCTTCACTGTCTTCTTTACTTTCTTGAACATAAGGACTAATTTTAGGCCTAAAGCAGCTCTCATCTGGCTTTGATAAAGCATCAAAAACACCCTCTTTGCAAAATAGTAAGTCCAGTTCAGGGACTTGTCCAACTTGATGGGTATTTTCATGCACATCAAAATGTGGCTCTCCCTGAACAGTGCTACTCAAACCTCTTTGCTTGCGAACAAAGACTTCAAACTCACCTTCACCTTTATGTAACAACAAATTAGCATTACCTTCATCAACCTCCTATTGGTCCAATTCTTCGTCCTTGTCAATGAAGTAAGGAAGATCATCAGATGAGAAGACTAACTCTGCCTTTTGATTCTCAGCTATGTTCATTACAGCAAGCTGCTCAACCTGATTCTCCTCACCTTCTTCTGATTCTTGGAGGATAGAATCAGGTTCAACCTCAGGCTTTTCCTCCTGAATTAAGCCTCCATTGTCTTGTTGGTTGCCACCAATTAGCGACTCACCAATACTTTCTTGCTGTTCAATCATTTGCTGATGTTGCTTTCTATATTCCTCCATAGCTAAATGTAACAGATTTGGAGTTCTAATCTCCTCCATGGTGAATGAGCCTGAGTTAGTTTGATCAAGGGTCTGTTCCTCTTTAGCTGCAACACTCTACTCTTTGAAACTCAACTCAAGTTGCCTCTTTTGAAACTCCTCATGCAGTTTGCATTGATATTCTAGGTAAGCCTGACTGCCTCGTACCCGAATTGATAAAAGCTTCATTTGTTCCTCCTTAGCAGCTATCTCTCGATCAAGACCTTCGTACTGCATCCTCAACTCTTGATCATAAAAGTAGACTTGTTCAGCCATTTCTTGCTGTTGCATAATGGTACCTTTCTGCATCTTGATATCAACCAACATCTTAGATAGGCACACAAGCACCTTACTAATATCATTGATCATCATATTGTGAAGACCTTGACCTAGATCCCACAATGTATGGTCAATCTGTTGGAGTAGGTTCAATATGTTCTGGTATGGATGTTTTTGAGGCTGATTATATAAATAATCATACTGATTAACATCATAAACCTCCTCTTGGGGTTTATTTTGATCAAATATGGATTGAAACAAAGGCTGAACTGGAGTGGGAGGGTGGGAAACATGATGAAAATGCTGATTAGTTGTTGCCGTAAGGGAAATTGGGCTGAAACCAACATTATGGTTGGTTGAATGTGACTGATAAGGTGTAGGAGCAACATACTCATGATGCGAAGGGTAATAGCAAGCATTTTCATGAATATTGGACATCCTTTTTATTGAAAGAGCTGGAAACTCAGAAATAATAGATTCTTTTGAGACATACCAACGCTTCTGCCTGTGAAACCAGAAGATTTGAGCTCGGAGTTGCCATGTGTTGTTTGAACTACCCCCAAAGGCTGAATGATATTGAGGTAAACACCAAATCTCTTAGTATGTTGAATTTCTTATTAATGCACTGGCTTTTCTGCTACTTCCCAAACTCAGAGTCGCCAGATATGCTTAAAAATGACCTCTAAAAGGCTATTAGCTCACTGTCAACATATCAAAACAACAAGACTTAGGAATTTTGCTTCTAACTGAGTCCCACCGGGCGTGCCAAAACTGTTATCACCTGAAGTTGCACCCTGTTGAACGTGATGTTCAACACCTCAGTGTAACATGGGAAGACCTCTAAGCTGTGGGTCACTTGTAGACAAAGGTCAATGTCCGAAGAAGGCCGACTTCCTATGGTGTCACCTAAACTACTAATTTTGTAAGGAAAAAGGTAGAAGGAGAAAAACACTAAAAGTAATGAAAACACTATCTCTATGGTGATGCACCGAATTTACTAAGAAGACACATAACTCAATTTACACACACGATTTCAGTCAATGACAGAAGCTTAGTTGTACACAACTCAATCATGTACGTTTTCTGCATAAATATTTCATGAAAAGGTTCATATGGCTACACTCCTAGAAGGAAGGAATAACTTCACAACTAGAGAATACTGCATTTGAAAACATCTCACAACCTACAAGACCCTTTGGCAAGACCCTATCAGGTTGATAAGGCTTTTTAGCGAGGCCTCCATACTGTCGCCGAGACCTAGGCCTGTCAGCCAAACCTTTTGGCGAAGATGTTTCCTTTTGGTGAACTCACTTCCACTTCAGCAAGACCGCCGCTTGTTGGTGAGACATCTTGTCGATAGCACCTCCTTTCGCTATGACCCCACCTCCTCGGCTAGACCCTTTTCCGAAGGCATAACCTTATGCCGAGAGCTCCTCGGTGAACCACTGTCGGCATGACCCTTGCTAGTCACCAAGATATCTCAGCGAGAGCCTCAACTTTCGCCGAGACCCCCACTATGTTTGACCAGACCTCACGGCGAACACAAATATCTTCCGGACGCCAACCTATGAGCTACTGTCGGTGAGACATCCCACGCGGAGAGATACATAAAGATTCATGGCGACCTGAATGTCCTGGTGACCAGTACATTCAAACAAATAGAGCGCACCACTAGTCGACAAGACAACAAGAGGGTCTTGCCGACTTTCTTCTCTGATGAGTTTATGCCAAATCTGACTGAGTGATGCTTTCCAAATGAGCTCCTTGTGACCTAGCATCAGATGTATGATTTAATCTTGCACAACAATGTCTCCACCTGGCCTTCATGACATCTGAAACATAGATTGCCCAACTGATTTAGCCCGTAGGTGAAAATTGGGCAACATGCATCACCTAACAGAAAGTGAGACACACACCACAAAATTATAGGGTGCTAAAAGTCATAAATACTATGCAATTGACAAAAAATTTGGAGATGCATCCTTGTTTTCTAGCTTAAGTGTTACCTGTATGGTATGTGTTGATTGTGATGGACCTTCTAATTGGGAAAATGCTAGAACTTGGTATTGCACATTTGGCATAATCGTTCCAGTAATATCTTGTTCTAATCCTTGCCAAGAATCTCTTCGATTAGATACAACTGCATATACATTTGATTCTCCTTTAAAATCTTTAGAATAATCTGAATAAATTGATCCATTCTATACTGTCCATAAATTACTGCTTAGTACAACTTGTTACAGCCTCTGAACTTAACTCTAGATATTTTCTTAGAGAAAGTATACCAATTGCAACAAATCTAACTTGTTAATATGTCTTACAACTTTTTCATAATGTTCACAACTTTGAAAGGAATAGTCAACTTGCATGAAATTAAAGTACTTTAGTTTGTTTTGTGATTGTTATGCTTCTCTTTTGGTGGGGAAAACTTGTCACATGTCATTGATTATCAGACTCAATTATTCTTTCTCAATCACTCTAAATTGGTTTATATGCCCTGGCATCAATCTACTACATGTACATGAATTGGTAAACCATCCATGGAGCCCCATATTAAATTTTGGGTTCACAATTATATTTTCCACTGCACTGGGTAATCTCCTTTTTCCATCCTGTAACAATTCATAAAACATCCAATGTCAATTAATTTAAACATAGAATTTGTAAATGACTGATAACAAACTCTAATACAACTACATTATGGTAAATGGTAAATGAGTAGAAAACAAGTACAAAGAAATGGAAAATCAAAGAATGGCTCTAAGAAAAAAACATGATTGCAGTTCTGACTTAACCCAGAACTTTTATTTTCACTTTGTATGCAATACGAGCCTTTATAGTATACAAGAAATTTGAAACACAAGCATGGCTATAACTGTGGAAAACTGTAGTTCATGGCATTCTAGTTCTTACATCCATTTTCACCAAAAGTAAATTTTTCCTTCATGTAAGGAAATCAATTTCCAAATGTTTAATCAAAATTCAATTTACATCTTGTCTGATATTTTCATTAAACAATGCACTTCCTTATTTTTCCTCCAACAAGCAAAACAATTACCATGTGTGTAATCTTTTTCAATGAACGAAATTTAGAAAAAAGGAAAAGGAGCAGTTTTGGCATATTGCTTATCAATCTCTCCTGCAAAGTCAAATTGTACACATAATAAACTAAAATTCTCTTTCATAAATCAAAAATTTGTGAAATCAAGGTTCATACTGTTCATTACATATTAAGAAAATTCAAGCATTTCTTATAACATTAGATGCATGCTTGCTCTGAATGTACCATAATCAGGACAATTGATGGTTAACTAATTTGCAATTGTTAGATTTCTTGACACCAACATAACATTTTTATCTATTCTAGACAATCTTCTGGAGGGTTTGAAATAAGTACCCCATAGAGAGGAACAAGGGAGATAGATAGATGCATAAACAACCAAGCTCAATCAATGGATGAACCAATCAATTTGGAAGAGCAGGATTTTGTGGTTGTTTGTACAAATATTAGTGATTGAAGAATAACTGGTTGTGGTTGTTTGTACATATATTTGTTTCTGGCCTGACAACTTATTTTTTCGATCAAATTCATATGCACTTAAAGTCACCTGAATAGTAATTTGTCATCAAGTCCTAGTAATTTTTCATAACCTCTTTACCATTATACATTATTAAATTTTCTTCAAATAAATTGTTATTATAGATAAATTAATAATAGATAGAAATGGTTTCAAATTAAAAAATTGGTATGATAAAATTTCTTGACCAAATTCAATATAAAAGCAAGCTACCTAAAAATTATCAACTGATTACATTGTTCCCAACTTGATAAATAAAATTTAACTCAAACAAAAATGTCCTTGTATCCCTATTTGCACAAAAACAAGACCAATTTCTACTCATCCTCCTAGTTTTGTATTCTAGCTAGCATGTTGGATACCATGATGTTGAGTTGTGCATCTCGCCCCACAATACCTTTTCTCTTTAGTGTTGAAGCATTGTGTGCAATTTTAGCACGGTAAGTCTTGCTCTGCATCATCAAAAGGTCCAAAGGTCCAACTCTCTAGCATTGTGTACAACAATTTTTTTAAAGCCAAAAGGCAAGTTTTATTGTTTGATCCATAACCAATGTTGGACATGAGCATGCATCCTTTAAACTTTCTGGCTTTTGCAACTATTCCACATTACTGAAACAAGAAAATTGATACCCACAAGAAACTTTCCACCCACAACACAATTGAAAACAAGCTGGGAATGAACTTGTATTACAGGTGGGAGTGGAATGGACTTGTTTTTTTTTTTTTTTTTAATAGATTATATAGATACAATATTAATCAAATGTGAAGGATGCACATGATATACTTTCACCTTACATGTATGTATGTGTGTGTATATGTATGTGTATGTACTTGAGCATACATACATGTACATGTGTACACAGATATATGTAAATGCATGTGTATGTATGTGTATGTATACATATGTGTATGTACATGTATGTACATACATACATTTTGCCTAAATTTACATTTCTATAAACCCAAAATTGAAAATCCCAAATTTATAGTTCACCATGTGTACATGTATGTACATGTGTGTACATATATATGTGTATGCGTGTACATGTATGTATGTGCATAATGCACGTACATGTGTGTATGTGTACATATATGTACATGTGTACATGTATGTATGTATTATATACATGTGTATGTGTGTATGCATGTATGTATGTATTATATATGTATGTGTATGTGTGTATGCATGTATGTATACATATATACATGTGTATGTGTGTGTATGTACATGCATATATGTGTATGTGTGTATGTATATGTATGTACATATATACATACTTGTACATGTACATGTACATGTGTATGAATACATGTGTATGTATGTATGTACTTGAGTATGTATGTATAAATATATGTATGTCTATGTACGTGTGCATGTAATATATATATTTATGCATACATATTTATGTATATACATATATATACATATATATATATCATGTACATGTGTACATGTATGTATATATACATACATATGTATGTATGTACATTTACATACACACATACACATATATATGTACATATATGTACACATGCACTCCCACATGTATGTACATACATACATACACATACATGTATATATACATACACATGTACACATGCACACACACACACATATATATGTATGTACACATGTATTGAAAGTCTCTTTGGAGTTGTCAAATTTCTTATGTTATCTCTAGTTGTTACAAAAGGTGAACTATTGAACATAGAGATAGATATAAAGTTTGAACTATCTCATTAGATATATTTAAAGTTAAAAATGTTTTAGTTTTGAAACTTGAAAATTTTGTAATTTAAATATATATTTATTTTAGTTTTGAGATTTTCAATTTAAATTTGTTTAACATCATGTATATTTTGTTTTAATGATATGCAGATCTCTAGATTTACACACACACACACACACACACACACACACACACACACACACACACATATATATATCATGGCTGATGAGGGATCTCATCATTCCCCTCGTTTTGAGCAAGATGCTCAAGCTAGAACAAACCTATATCAGGATAGTATTGCTAGATTAGACAATGCTCTAAAATGTTTAGAGCAAACAATTCACAACTCCCCCAATTTGGCTAATCCAGATAGATTAGTCACTATTAGAGAGGAGATTTATCGAATGATCGAGACAATTCGATCATACAATCCTTATGATGATATCAACATTGAGTAGTTTTATTTATCTCTTGCCAAGAGTGTTACTGACACAATGAAATGGAGAGATGTTGCCAATTAGTTTCAGGTGAAAATGTGTTAACCATGTCCCCTCATTATAGAGGACAAAATAGAATTAGAGGGTATGTGGTTATGAGGTGTGTAGATCCTCTTGTTGCACCATTCATATGCCCTAGATGGTTGGCAACGTATCATAGATGGCCTCACAATGATGAGCTGCCATAGTATTTTGTCAAACAGTTATATGCAGAATTTCATTTATAGATAGATGTGGACTTCACATCTTATCCTGAGCATGCTGGCCAAGGTATAGGCCATTTTTTTGACAAACCACAATTTAGACGTTCAGATTTGCCACCGCTTGTGAACAACAGGGCATTAGTTGGCCCAAACCTTTTGGTTTTACTAAAATGTTTGGAATTGGCAACAGTAGGGGAGGCAACAACAAACTCCACTCGAGGGCATATTTTTGATAACATTGCCTCTATTACGACACAAATCGATAAGATTTCATATGATCGAGTTGGTAGATACTTATTATGCCTGCAGATCATCCTTCCTCCTACTGAGGCTACATCTGCATCGTATGATCCATTTATTCATGCCAATCTACCTACTCCTTCAGATGTCAAGTAGATGACCCACACGATTGCATAATATGTGTAGAGTCTTAGTTTTGGATTTACTAGCAACATATCAGGTTATCAGTGAGGACCATGGGATCGGTCTTGACCAGGTACATGACTTTATTAGATGATGATATCCTGGTACAGCCACGGGGTGGAAAATGTAGAGGATATTCCACATCAGCCTACAGGATCCCATGCGTGTCATGTTCTATCGATCCTTTAGCTTTTCCAAGTCATCAGGATGTTATAGGTCATGTCGAAGCTATTGCGACACTTGATCTTGTCCATGGCACATATAGTCAGCTTATTTTTGCCATTGATATTGTACATGCTACAGATCCCCCTGCGATGTCCTTACATTCTCATGATCTTAGTGACATTGGTAGAGTCATCGATCAGGCATAACAGGTACTTGAATATAATTTATACATATAAAATTATTTTCTAAAAAATTATGTATGTATATGTATACATGTAATGCATTTTAAAGTCTAGTTGTTTAACTCCTGATTGAAATTGTGTACTTGAAAATTTTAAGCAATATGGCGATTTGTTAGACTTTGGAAATTTGGCGCATGATGGCGATCCTGCGTAGTATGCAGTTGAGGTACATTTAAATTTAATAAAAAAATTAATTACTTGATGTAAGTTTGAACACATTGAACTTGTACATTGTAATTTTAGATAATTTTACATATATGTACACATATATATATATACATGTATTAAAAATTAAATTTAAACATGTGTGTACTTGAACACATGTAGGGGTTGGGATGAGGCTCAGGACACAGATTGAGAGATCTTGGATTGGGACATGGATCTACACATCTTGGATCAGGAGAGGGATCGGTCCATGGATCGAGGGAGATATTGGGCCGTGGATTGAGGGAGAGATCGAGCCATGGATTGAGGGAGAGGTCGAGGGAGAGATCGGGCCAGAGATATGATGATTCTATTCATACTAGACATCCCTCTCTTTGAGATGTTTTACAGTATTACATGTTTGAGAACAAATTATTATGTTGGAGATACTTTTTATGATTTATGTATCACATTTACATACACTTATGTTTTATGGTATATACTTGTTATGATTTACATCACATTCATACATTTATGTTTTATGGTTTGAATAGGTTTGTTATATATGTGCATTATTATGGTTTGAACACTTGTTACATCTATAAATACATTGTGCATTATTAATATGGTTTTATTTATTTAGCAAGTTTGTACCTTTATTTAAATTTATTATGGTTTGTTCACACTTGTTGTACATATATTTACATCGTGAAATCAAAATGTTGGACTATCTAATGGTTGCTATTTGTAAATTTAAAAAGATGGACATGTACAATTAATTTAAATAAATAGAAATGAATTCAGTCTAAATAAATAGGTCAAGAAATAGAAAAATTTGAATGCAAATATGCTTGAGATTAATGCTATATTTAAGTGGAACATAAAAATGCAATTAGAAATAGATGATAACTTGAATTCTTAGCTCTAAATGTTCATTTTTAAAGTCACTCTAGGTTAAATACATAAATTGTGCATATATCATGCTATACATGAACTTAATAATTCCATATAATCTAACACACATGTTCATTTGAATGTGCATGCAAAGAATTATTGAACTAGATGATGAGCTATACTTGTGTCCAGTTAAATGTAAATGAAATCAAATATATTCAAGTGAACTTAAGAATTCCATATAATCTAGCATGTACACATGAATTTGATTGTGCATGCAAAGAAAGTGAAGATGACATGAGCTATAAGTGGAGTTGAATGTAAATGAAATCAAATTTCTATTCTTGAACTTAACAATTCCATGGAACATTTGGAAATTTATATATTTAAATCTCAAGTTATGCACATAATATAAGTATCTAGATCTTCTTGGATGACAGTTCTATATAAATTAAAAATTGATCAATCCATATATAATTACCAAAGATGGACCATTACATACATGGTCTCATGCTATACATGGTAAACAAAGTTATTGATGCCAAAATGTAGCTATCTCAAGCACCCCAAACACCATCACTATGATTCACTACAATGAATATTCCAATGCACCTTGAGGTGAACAAGAAAGACCAATCCAAGAGAACCTGGATACAATCTAACATTCACAAAATGATATGTATACCAACTTGGTTATAGAAAATCATGGTTGCACTACTCTAAATGAAAGAAAAGTTCAATTTTATGTAATGCCTATAGATCTTGGATAATATACCTGATGATTAGGACAAGGTGGGTGATTAGAAGAATAAATTATGAGGATGAATATGGAGGATGTGATTAGGATTGGGATCAATTTTCAAGACCTCAAAATGATTTGATTTGATTAAGGTTGATTCTTAGATACTTACCTGATCTAGCTAATGTTCCTAAGCAAGAGTTGATTGGATTTGATAACTATACTTAAGATAGGCTAATGTTCTTAAGCAAGTTTGGATTAAAGATGAAATCAAATTAAGGTCTTGATTTTTGATTAGGAGATTGGATTTGAAATGGATGATAGTGGATTAAGGATAAGGTCCCTAGATGAAAGCTTTGGGTGATGACGAAAGGACAATATGATGTATGGACTAGATTGAGACCTTAACCAAATTTTGATGTTCAAGTGATTATTTTTTATTAAGGATGGAGAATGGATGTATAGTTGAGATGGATCTAGATGGATAATAAATGATTATATTTTGGATGAGGATAGATGGATTAGATTCTAGTCCATTTGCTTAGGATGAGATTAGGTTGATAATGTGATTAGATCATGGTAATGAATGATTAGGAAGGGATGATTCTAGGATGATTATAGTTATGGGTTATTACCTGATAAGGTGATCTAAAGATGATTAGGATGGGGGATGCTTAGGATGAAAATAATAATTAGGATGTGATGATTAGGATATGAAAATGGATGATCATTTAAAATTATTGAATGCCACATTAGTAACATAAAAAATAAAGAAAACTAGAGACAACATGTATGTCTAGATTCTTCACCACTCAAACACCAAATCAACTATATACTTGTGGATTTGAATGTTCAAATGAAATGAAAGATTCATGAACTTAAGAATTCCATGGAACATAAATTTAAATGCAAAATTGGAACATAAACTAGGTTTTGTACAAATTGCACGCATATATATTCAATCTAGCTCATATGTAAGTGGAGTTGAACAAATATTTATTTGAAGATTTGAAAGTGAAAGTTTAACAATTCCATGTCAAACATAAAAATACAATCAAGGAATCTAGATGATTTAAAGGAATTTAGGCAAAATGTGAACTTTTTAATTTAGTCACTAGGTTTCAAGCAAATTGTGCATGTACATATATATGTATGATCTAAGATTCAACAAATGAAATCAAAGATTCTTGAGTGAACTTAAAGGAATTCCATGTCCAACATAAAAATGCAATTGGAAATAGACGATTTAAAGGAATTTAGGAAAAATGTTTGAAAACATTTTTAAAGTCACTAGGTTTTGTATCAAGCATATATGATCTAACGTACATGTATTTAAGTGGAGTTTCAAATGTAAATTATGAAGTCAAAGATTCTTGAACTAAATTAAGAATTCCACACGGAACAAATTTATTTAAATACAATTCCAAAAATAAATGACCAAGCCTTTGAAAAAAACCCATTCTAAATCATGTCACATGTCTAATCAATATAAATATATTATAGATCTAGATCTATAATTTAATTTTGAATACACACACACACATATATCCAGTCATACATGTACATATATCCAAAAGAACAACTTAAAGCTCCTTGTACATAAAATTTGGATCCTCTCTACCTTTAATTATCTCTAAAATCTTTTCATGATCTTCAATAGGCAACCTCCACTTTTGTTTGGCACGTCCTCTTTTAGGTAAAGTTTCTAAATTTATTTTTGTTGCCAAAACTAAGTGACTACATAATGTAGAACTTTTTGTCCTAGCCTATAATCAACAAATATAATACCATTTTTATCTATCTTTATTTGTTGATAATATGTGCCTTCAATAACGACTAATCCAATGGGATACTCTTGTCCATCACCATCTGTCATCGATTCCACCGATTTGCTTTTTGGTTGTGTACATCTTAGTAGATAGTAATCTACACCTTCCACATTTTCAGGATCTACAACTACAACAAAAAATATCTCCTGTACACACACCACATATACATAAAGTAAATACATTTAAGTTGTAAATGTATTTTTAATATATAAAAAATTATATATATAAACATGCTTGAAACTTACTTAAACATATATTATATTTAAATCAATTTTAACTAAATTAATCAATTTCCATGCCTGTAACAACTAAATCAGATACACGTTCGCAATCAACTGAATATAGTGGATAGTAGACATCGACATTGTCATCTTTAGCAAAAGGAGGCATTGATATTAATTGTTTCATTTCCCATTGTGAAACATACCCATCTCTAATATTCTCACATTGAACAATATTTGCATTGTCCTCAATGCAGTCAACACAAAAACATGATTTTTCTCTCACATTAATTGCATAAGGCCTACTACTTCCCATTGCCATGATTTGATGTAGACTTCTAATACCATGAATTGCTTGGCAATTATAAGGATTTGATCGATCAATATCTGTAAATTCAAACTTGAAAATTCAATTTGAAATCATGTACATTTAAACTTTGAAATTCAAAATTTTAACAAATTTTGACTAGATGTACCTGTATCTTCCCAAAAATATTGTGTTGTATGTTGAGTCGCAAGCAAAAAATGACTTTCGCACCATTCAACAATTTCATTTGCATTCTGTATGGCATTACCTACAAGTACACAAAGTGGCACAATTTGTCACCTATTACTTTCAAGGAACTTAAAAGAATTTAATTTAGTTTTTAAATATATATATCTAATCTTTTAAAAAATATCGAGCTAGATTCCATATATATATGGTGAAAGTTACATACCAACAAGTTCATGTTGACGAAGTGCATGCTTCACACATGCTCCTGCTCCATTGTGCTCTCCTTTCCATGCCCACTCTCATAAAATTCCACAAAAAATTGGTGTTGCGTCTAGCATGTTCGCTGCTTAACCAAACAAAAGCTTTTGCAGACTTAAATTGTCCTATGAAGTTACAAATAATTAAATACTCAAACCAAATTAGCTTCAAAAAAGTAATTATATATATAAGCAATTAAACAATTTAAGTCTCAAAGTTAAAAGTAAATATAAATTTTTTAAAAAAATTAAAAAATAATGTACTTACCAGCACATCCATCAGACCATATCCAGTGTTGTTCTTGTTTTATGCCACGTCGTCTCAGGTCTTCAAAAAACATTTTGAAACAATGAGCTACATAACTTCTATCATGATTTGTATCATCACTGATATAAAAGTGAACCTCTTTGATGATAATTCAATCATCTTTGCTATTTTGTATCCCATCGACTGCTAACTCGGCGTGCCTGTAGCAAACTTGCACAAAGATTGCAACTTGCTTTGAATGATAATATTGACTTTGAATCTCAATTTGAGGACTAAATGTATAGTTCTCAGAGAAATCTACAATAGAGAGAATACAACTTGTTGGAAAGTAATTTTTTGAATCACAAAATTTATTAGCTTGCCATCTTACACCATGACAATGCTGGATATATGATATTGCGAAATTTACTCATGAATTCATTGTAAGACAATCCACTCTCTTTGAGCAATTTTTTAGGCCTCAACTCCTGACTTTGTTAAGTATGTCTCATATTCAAATCTCTTCCAAGTAACTTGCATTTCATTATTGTCAACATGTAAAAGATTCTTCAAATCTCCACAATCATTACATACATTTTTTATACACTGAACATTGAATTCATCCGAATCTTCTGATTTTTCGCATAGAAGAGACTTCAAAAATTATGTTGTGCTTCCAAGGATGGCTAAATTTCGATCAATTGCTTCCATAGCTTTTCTATAGGATTGTAGGTGTAGATCAAATTCAACATGATTTTGACAAGTTTCATGTACTTTATTTATACGTACAAATGATGGTCGTAGTGTTTCAAACATCCTTTGACAAATCTTGTTTAAATGCTTCAAAAAGTTCACTTTGTGTTGTATCTATAAAATGTTTTGGATGAGAAATTTTTGTACCATCTTCACCTATTATTTGTATAGTATCCCTTCTATTAGAAGAAACACGAGAGTGGGTGGTCCAATATTCAGCCACCTGTCTTTACATCTTTTAAAATTCTATCTTTTTGGGGAACCCTACAAATATTTACCCAATTTTTCTCAAATTTTCCATCTATTTCATTTCTCTTTTCAATATACCTTTGAACAGTTCTCCTAGAAACATTTAGTAATTTGGAAATTTCTTGAACTTGTCTTCTATGTGATAATTTCATACTAGAAATTACAGTCATCAACGCACTACATGCAACACTTAGATCATTAGATCGAATCTTCTTTTCAATGCATTCCAATGCTTCTTTCAAGTTTTCAACAATTGTTTGTTTTAAATCTGATGCCCTTTTCCTATTATCAACCCCTAACAACTCCAAAATAAGGGTCATTTCTTTTCGTCTAAATAACTTTGCAACTAACTGTGCTCTTCCAATTAGAGATTTTTTAAAAAAAATTCATCCCATATTTTTTTAGAGTGTAATTTTAATGTGCTTTCAGATAACATATCTTTAGATGAAATATTATTGAAAAGAGAATCCTCATCCATATCCATCATATTTTCCATACCATAGTCCAAAAAATTTCTATTACTAGGTTCAGTTTGTTCTTGTACTTGTACGTCACCTTGCTCATCAATATTTTCCATGGGTTGTTGTTCAGTAGATGTTCCTTCATCCGATTTTCTCTTCCTTTGTCTTAGTCATGTTTGATCATACTTCCTAGATCTAATCCTTGGATTCTCCATCACAAATTACACTCAAATTTGAATTTTCACCTGCATACTGTAAATTTGTACACACATGAGCTTTCAATGAAACATGTATAGTTAATATTGCAGAAATATTTAAAGCATGTAACTACATGCACGTGCTAGATCATGACACCACTTACTAGATCACCCCTAAATGTGCATTGAAATATATACATTCGGATCTTTTAATAAAATGAGTACTATAAAACATAGAGAAATTCATCAGGAGCTCGATATATACCTAAATGTGTAGATCACCACTAATATTTGATGTGAAAGAGAGAAAACATGATATATATATATCTCCTATGAAAAGGTATTTAGCAATGAAAGGATAAGAAATTACAAAGGGGTTCAAGGCATGATTCCTTAAATGCAACTTGGATGTGACAAAATAAAATCACACTATGTTAAAAGGAGGAAGGATTAATGACCTAAAATGTTTAAGGATATAACCATATAAGCATAAGATGTAAAGGGATAGAGACATGATTCCCATAATATGAAGATGCAACATGATCACTCAAGGTTGAGATGTAATGGAATGCACATGATGCTCTCTAGTCTATGTGGTAACTAGATCTAAAAGTGTGGTCCATGAACATATATATAGCATCAAAGAAAATAATCAATAGTCAAATAATAATTTGTGGAAAAGTTGTACATGCTCATTTAAAGTATCACAATACATGCATGAAAATTTAAGAATTAATGAGGCAATGTGAGAAACCAAAATTTTAAGGCAAAGATCATAAATTCAGAGTACTTTAAACAAAAGTCTAATAAACATAAACATGCAAAACATAAAATATAATTTAATAATATATACATATAAAAGATAAGTCCAAGTTGGAAATAAAAGTAAAGGCAAAGGCAAATTTAATAAAACATAGGTATAAGGAGGACATGTAAGAACAAGAATGGAAGAACATAGAATTGGTGATCAATAATAATATTATCTAGGAATTTAAATAGTGAAAACAACAAATGCATTTATGAAAACAATTTTTAAGTAAATAAAATAATTTTTAAATAAATAAAACAATTCTTAAATAAATAATATAAATAAAATAAAATAATCTTCTTTCTATATAATTCTTTATAAATATATAATTTTACATAAGAGACACTTAAAATTATATATAATTCTCAAATAAATAAATAAAAAATAAACTTCTTGATAATGATATTTTTGATGTTTTTTATATAAATTTTACTACAGGTAAGTATGCTAATTTTATGTATATATATAAAAGTAATTATCAAATTACCTACTATTATGAGATGTTGATATGATCTAAAATTTTACATCCACTTAAAATAATTGCAATGATAAATACTATACACACTTGTCAATGATAACAAATAAATGATAATAGTTAGGTACAATATTTTAAAATGGAGATGTAACTTTTATTTTAATTTTTTTACAAATATTTCTTTGATGCTATTATTTTAATAAATAATAAAAATACATTTGAGAGTTATTTGAACAATTCATGTATAATTTTTTCCTTTCTATTTAATTAATTTTTTTAATATATTTTTAAAATTATCAATTACTATAAAAAACATATCATTATAAGATGCAACAAAATTGAAAAATAGTGAAAACAAACTTCAAATGCATTCATCAAAATAAAGACATAATCAATTAAAAAAGTTGAAGATCAATGTACCTTCAAAAATAGCTCTCCTATTGTTGAAATAAGTCTTCTAAATTGTCGAAATTATAAACCTTCTAAAATGTCGAAATAAACCTTCTTTGATCGAAATAAGCTTTCCTTGGTCGAAATAATCGAAATATGTATATTTTATTGAATTTTCTTGAGTTGAAAAATTCAAAGAAAATATATATTTTTTTATATCGACCATTTTCGACCGAGTACATGCTGAACGGTTACTTCTTGGCCAAGAACTTTTTGACTAAGCTATTCTCTGCCAAGAGGGTTTTAGCTAAAACATGTTCGACCGAAAAGTTCTTGGCCGAGAATGTCTAGTTGACATCCTACTTAGCAACCAACTCTTCATTTTTCATAATTTTCTGAAACATTCAACTTTGGCAGAGTATTTCTCCAATCAAAATGATTTTTCTGCAAAAAAACAAAAATACCCTTTTGTAGGGCTTGGAGTGGAGAATCCAAATATATATATATTGATGAATTTTAATATATTTTTAAAATAATGCAAGTAGGTTTTTAAAATGAAAAAAAAGTTGATTACAAATTAAAAAAAATAGTAAAACTTATTAAATTATTTTAAATCTTATATGGGGCATAAGAGGAGAGAGTTTCTTCAAAAGGGTATAATTTGTTTTTTAAAAAAGATTTAAAAAATTGAAAATAGTTGACGGTCGTGAAAACTGTCAAATTCTGACATGTTTGACTTTAAAACGTTATTATGAGAAAAATACACTGTCATGCTAAAAAAAATTCGCTAGAAAAACACAACAATTTTTTTTTCCATTGATTAAGCTAGTTAACTGTCATGGCCAAGTTTTACGCCTTGAACAAGAACACAACTAACCACTTTTTTAAAAATAAAATATTTAAATACTATAAACTATCATCCAAAAACAAAACATGACATTCACATACATGCATACAGTTTTGTTGAGCGTGCATCATTGTCATCAACTTGTTGTTGAAGATCAAATTTCAAGGATAACAAGGTTAACTTCTAATAATGAAATGACTAATCAATTTCAACCTAAATTTCATTTTAATACTAACTTCACAATAAACACCCATAATGATAATATAATAATAATGTTCAATTAATAAGATTATAATTACACCTACTTAAAAGGAAATATCAAAACTTGTAACAAATTAATATAATGAACTCTCAAAATTTATCAAAGTATAAACTGTGAGGTTCTTATACAAAATTAAATGATACTAAATTACAAAGCCTTATATATAAATATATGAAAATAACTATATAAATTTATCAAAATCTTTTACTTATTATTTAATTTTTTTTTAATAAAATTATTTAATTATTATATTTATATTATTTTATAATTCAATTTTCAACATTATTTACAAAACTTACTTATTCATTATATGTGATAACATGTATGCAATGAGAAATTTCAGATTTCTTATTAAATTTAAAATATCCTTTCTTTCTTTCTTATTTTAAAAATAATAAGCCATAACTTATTTCATTTAAATTTTCTAACTAATATTATAGGTTCATTATACTAAGATTTTTTCTTTTTCCTTTTAATTCTTTTAAGAACCATACGTGGAGAAGTTAAATTTTTTAAAGCTAAGTTTCTCTAAGCATAAAATGGGGAACGTGGTTCTTCCTTAACACGCATTATTCACTCTTAAACTATCGACTTAATATGCTTTAACTTTCTAGTGTATAACCGAGATTTTGGAACGATAATATGTTCTATTAAATAAAGCATCTAGAATACTAAATTTATAAACTTTAAATGTTTCCGTGCTAAGACAACGCTTTAGTTGACGAAGGTCTCAATGAATTTTGTTGAATTAAAAGCTTATTTTCCTGACTTTTTAATGGAGTGCTTATATTATCGGTGAACAATGCATTTATTCAACATTACCGAAATAAATATAGTCCATGGTTTAAAATTGCATTGTTAATAATTTCATCCCTGCATATAATTTTAATTGTGTTTACACTCAATAGCAGAAATAATAAAAGAAAGGTAAAGGCTGTCGTAATGTTAAAACCTAAATGCGTCATTATTAGGATCATGGGAGTAATTTTCATTTTTATTAATCATACTCTAAAACCCTGCTGATTCCTTTTGTTTTTTTTTGGCTGTAGCTTGCCAAATAGAAGAAGTAAAGTTACAACCAGCGAGGAAGAGTTTGGAGGAGCGGATACCAGCAACGGCATGGAAGACAGAAAGGAATGGTTAAAAAACGCCAGGAGAACCATGACGGAAGAATGATGAATGGCTGAGATTTGTTTAATAGCCTCCCATTGATATGGACACAAGATAGCCATTGATACCATACTAGGTCGCCTCACTCACAGAACGAATCGCCCAGCAGCCAAGAGTTTTCTTAATTAGGTCAAGATTATCAGCGAAGGGACGCTATTGGAACGTGATTAATGTGGGTGACCCAAGCTTCAACACCAGTGCAATTGCTGACCGTGGTTTGCGAATCCAATCTTTAATACCATACCAACTCATAATTCAAAAGAATGGAGACCATGCCTGTAGTTACTGCGTTTAAAAGCAAAGAAAACATAGGAGCCTAGGAAGTCTGGATAACACCGAGGAGGAGAAGATCTATACGAAATGGCACCATAATTTCAGTCGGTGTCCTAAGTGTAGACATCACCCGCTTTAGCGATTTTACAGAAAATTAAGTCATGAATGGACTCAGTGCAGGAAGCGTACTGTTATGTGGATTAAACCATGCCAACAACCAAAACTCCTTAAGCAAACAGATGAGAGGACTGCTTACTGACAATATTGATTACATTGCACAGAGGGTAGTTGGTGTGCTTCAATTGCAAATCTTTAAATACGAACTCCAAGTTGGATACAACCCTGAGTAATTACCAATTATTCATTAAACATTGGGTGATCTGGAGCTGATACGATTTAAGGAGCCAGATTGCGTGAGGTTTTAAATCTATTAAAATATGGATTTAACTACCCTTCACTTAATTACGTACAAGACCAACTACCTACCACTAAGCTTCATCTGCAAATGCAACTGGTAGTTGTCAGGAATCAATCAATTCAGAGCTGCTCAAGATGAAATACAATGATGGCGCTAAGACTGCTGAGCAGAACAATGCATTGTATGTGTCGATACAACTTTCCCATTTATGCTGATATCTTGGCTGTTGATTTCACCGGGTTCTAGAAAATCCAGTTGGTCTTAATGCTCTCAAGTGTCGGTGCATGACTGATGTTTCCCTGATCAAAGGTTTACCATAGATCAACGAGGAAGGTGTTTGTTAGAGTGAAATCAGGCATATCTATTTCTTGTGGACGACAAGGATACCACGAGCTTCAGGGAAGCTTCTAGGGTTTACAGGCTATTATAGCCTATGTTTGGAGACCGACCCCTTCACCTCCCAACGATGTTTCTACCCACATTTACTGCTCTTCATATTTATTTAGTGGATCACAATAGATATGGACTGTGCGCATCTTCACAATAGGCGGGCATATTTCCACACTGTGTTAAGGACGTTTCCCCAAAAGATTGCCCTGCATTAATTTGTGCAATCCTATTGTTATAGTAAGGAATGGATTTTAAGATAGATTTTTTTTTTCCCCCTGCTCTATCTAATATCCTGCAACAGAGAATAATCACATACTATAAAACAACAAAACCCTTGGGTAGATCCTGGCATGTTCTTGGTCTTGGATACAACCCTAGTATTAGTATGGATGGAAACCGTAATGCAACAGTTGTTCACTTCAACAAGATCGTGAAACCATGGCTTGATGTTGCTATGAATCAACACCAAGATATCTGGACTAAATATGTAGCCTAACATATGGGGTTCATGCAGACATGCAATTCTGGCCACTGATAAAGCGTTCAAGTAGCTAGAGGTAACTTTATGTTTGCTTGATACCATGGCTGCAAAAAGGTAAGACGTTGTGATCAGCTTTGCTACCAACAAATCTTGTACGTTGCTACGCAGACTCATAGACTGTATAAGCAGATGTTCGAGAATAATGTCTTCCAATTTAAATTTGGGGATATGTTGTGCATTTTCTGTAATATTAAGCTATTATGAAACAATATCCTATGACCAGATGAACTGTAACCCGCAATCCGTTGTTTGCTCTGGTTAAAAGAGTAAATGAGAATAGGAAGAACTTATCTCTTTCTTTTAGGGGAAGGGATTGAACTCTTTGATCCATCTTTCCTCTCCATGCTAAGCCATCTTGAATCACTATCTTTCCAAGGATATGGACTCCTCTCCTCTTCACATTCTTTCTACCCTCTCCACTCAAGTTCTCCAAGAGGAGAAGTGGGTAACACCCCACTCTTTCCTCTCCCCATTCATATAAGTTTCACCAATTGTCATGAAGGCCCTTTCCCCATTAATGAGAACATGCATTTGGAAAACCACTCCATTATGAGAGTTTTTAAGGGGTCAAATCATGTTGTAGGGGCACTATTGTATGCCCACTTGATCCCTACCACTAAGGTATAGACCCTAGGGGGTTTATTTTTGCACCCTAACCCAATAATTTGACCAAAAACTCTCATTAAAAGCCCACTCAAGGTTCCATTCGAGTTTCAAACTTAGCTAGGGGCTTCCAAGACCTAATCCCCACTTACATCTCACATGAATCCCAACTAAATGCCCTCACGACCTTAGTCTTCCAATACATTAACTCCACTTGTTTCTAGGCCCCGAATGGGGTCAAATTTACATCCCCATGAAGTAGTCTTTTGATTCACTCTTCATGGTTCTCCCTTCTCATGCTAACACCGTTGCCTACCTGCACATTACCAATGCAATCATAAGTATCAATTATGTAACACATTAATATGTTAGCTAAACATTCTAAGCTTTAACTATATAATAATCCATTTAGAATCTCAATTTGCATTCCACGGTATACGAGTGCAATCCACCTTCATGGTATTGACAATAGTACAAAACATCAAAATGATATGCAAGAATATTGCCAAGAGATCACCTTATTTATTATCCACAATATACTTAATCATCAATTCAAGAAAAACAAATTATGGTTATATTAAGTACATACGAGGCGGGGTCTTACATATACATCAAATTTTGAATTTTTTTTTCCATGCACAAGGTATTGAAGTTACCTATTTGGAGAAATTTTTTTTAAGGAGAAATGAAGTTTTTTTAATTTGTTTCTTGACGACCCGTGAAGTCACTCTTTTCTGAAATTTTCAGCATTCCAAAATCTGTCCTTAAATTGATAAAAACATAATGAAAACAATTTTTTTTAAAATTAAAAAAATTACAGGAATAAACTTCATCAAAAGTTCTACATTTCATTAGTTTACACCATTTTGAAATTCAAAACATAAAGACCACTTTTATGTGGTCGAAGTTTAGAATTTTTTTTGCTGTTGGCCGATTCCTTTATAAAGTGTGACACATGTTTGTGCTTTTACCCTAATGTGAACTAAATTTGTTTATTATTTTGAACTAAATCTGTTTATTAATGTGATACGAGTACCCTGTTGACTTTGTGGGTGAAAACTGTTTTACAATTGCCTATTAAGGCGCTCTAGTGTCGGGCCCATTGACGACTATGTCAATACCTTTTTTATGGTTGTCTTATAATCTACATTTCAGAAAATATTTTGTATGCATATATTCTGTTTCAATTTTGTTTACCACAATTGCTACGTTTATAATATCTATTCTAATTTGTGAAAATATATTCTATGCAAATAATCTGTTTCAATTTTGTTTACAACAATTACTATGTTTATAATATCTATTCTACATTCGTGAAAAAATATTCAATGTTGATAATCTTATACAACATTTCATACAATACAGTCTATGACGATAATTTAACATTTGAAATTGTATGTGAATACATTTCATAGTCATTAAAAAGGTCTACTGGACATGTCTAAAATCCACAACACTTCATAACGAAATACTTGATGTAATCTATCCTTTTGTATATCAGTAGATCAATTGAAATTTACTTTTAGGTTATACCTCTACAAAAGATAACATGTATGTATGTCTTATCTCAAGTTTATTTGTTTCAGTACATTATAGTTCACTCTTTTTTTTGTGAATGGTAGAGATGGACGTGACCTATTTGACCTACATGATTGTAGCTATCCCCTATTATTATGTTCATCATTGCACAAACTTTAAATCTGCAATTTGGTTATAACATTTGTTTGTTATCCCCAAATATGAAAATGGATTGACTGGTTTTCATTTCAAGGATATATGCAGTGCTTATACGTGCATACGCATGTACATATATATGTATGTGCATAAGGATGTACATATGTATCTATGTGCATACGTATTTAGATGTATGCCTATGTCAATACGTCTGTACATATATATCTATGTGCATACAAATGCACATGTATGTATATGTCAATATGTATCTACATGTATATATATGTACAATGCAATTGAACAATCAAATTGAACTATGTATATATTTATCAATGTGTACCTATGTATATATATCAATGTGTATCCACATGTATATATATGTATCTACATTCCAATTGAACAATGCATATGAATGTATATCTACATATATATGAATGTGTATCTACATAAATATACATATATGTATCTACATATATACATATATAAACACACACACACACACACACACACACACACACACACACACATATATATGCCATGTACATATATATATACACAGATAAATAGATATATAGATACATACATTGATATATAGATTGAAAGTTATAGTGTATGTATAGATAGAAATTAATTGAAAAGATTAAACCCATTAAAGTCACATTGATGCATGAAGAGAACCATATATTTCCTTGACAAATTGAGTGTGTTTATGAACACGAGTGTTGGAAGTGTTCATAAACACCCCACATGCCATAAACATCATGGAGCACATTGTCAATGCACTTAGAATAGAAGAGAACCTTCGATCTATGGACAATCACATAAACACTTTAAATATTATGTTCAAAATCAACAACAAGATAAATAATAACATTCAACTTAAGTAACACAACACACCCATAACAAAACAAATAAGTGATAAGAAGAAAGAAAGGGGAATGACAGGAGACAATGGTACAACTTTAGTGAGGTTAAAAACCTCACCTCTATGAATTGGAGATGGCCAATGGTATGGTGAATTTCTCCAACTGAATCCTGCAAACGTATATGAAAATAGTCATTAATAAGAAAAGTGTAGTAAGGAAAGTGTTTAACTTAAAATAAGAATGTATAGTATCCTTTTGTGTTTACCTTTGACATGCAATTCACCATCACGAAGCCAATAATGAATTGAAATTGCACACCATCGAAGAAGATTGAACAAGACATAAATTTACAACAACTGTCAGCCGAATATACCAACATGTTTAAAAGAATGAAATGAATAACTCCTAATGAATATACATGATATATATGAAATTCAAATTGAACAATCGAAATGAACAATTCAATTGAACATTGCAACTGAACAATAAAATTGAACATTCCAATTGATCAATCGAATAGAACAATCCATTTGAACAATCCAATAGAACAATGCAATAGAACAATAACTTTTAACAATGCAATTGAACAATCAAAATGAACAATCCAATTGATCAATCAAAATGAACAATGCAATTGAACAATAAAATAGAACATTCCAATTGATCAATCAAATAGAACAATCCAATAGAACAATGCAATAGAACAATAACTTTTAACAATGCAATTGAACAATCAAATTGAACAACCCAATTGATCAATCAAATTGAACAACCCAATTGAACAATTGAACAACAATTGAGCAATCCAATTGAACAATGCAATTGAACATCCAATTGAGCATTATACATATATACCAACATGATAGGGTGTAACAATCATAATCTATGGAATTGAAATGAATTGAAATCCATAAACAATGCAAGTTGAAACCCCAAATACTGAGTTACAGGGTGGTGGGTGACAAACCTTGACAGTGCATAGAACTGATATATATTCCTTGGCATATAGAATTAAAAAAACCCCGGAATTGAACTGAAATTCTTGACATTCATAAATAGTGTAAGTTGAAACTCCAGATATTGAGTTACAATTTATTGTGACAAACATTGACATCACATACAACATATTTGCATTCCATTGCTTAAAGAGTTTAAATGAAAAACCCAAAGTGAACAACATCATTGTGAAACCCCATATATTTATAGATTTGTGGAAAACATATGCATATCATACAAGAGATTGGCATTTATATATATGTATGTATGTATGTATGAATGTATATATACACAATAATGTATATATATATATATATATATATATGTATATTTATATATATACATACATATATATAAATATATATGAATACATATAAATATATGAATACATAAATACATAGATATATACATACATACATACACCCATTATATATGTATGTATGTATGTATGTATGTATGTATGAATGTATATATACACAATAATGTATATATATATGTATGTATATTTATACATATACATACATATATATAAATATATACACATAAATACATATACATATAGATATACATATATGTGTGTGTGTGTGTGTAGTTTTAACATATATAGCCACTGGTAGAGGCCTAGTGAGGTAAAAAAGCTCACCTGAAAGAGAAAGGGAGCTTTCGAGAGTGCAGAGCCGAACAATGAAGCGTGCAAAGCCGAACAATGAGTCATGGAGAGACAAACATGTATGGGTGCGTAACCAAATGAACACTCCAAAATGTTTGCAAACAAAAGGAATGACAATGAGAGAATTTGGAGCATTGAATGAACCTTGATCTTCGAATTATGCACTTGACAGTTTGAGTAAGTGCGGAGGGATGCATAAGGCAAGTTGCCCAATGGAGGTAACGCATGAGGCAGCGAGCGATTACTGCTCTAAACTGGCTGTTTAGGGTGGGGAAAGGAAATAATCATATACATCTATTGCTTGCTCAACAACACATTCCCTCTTGTACACTAGATTGAATGAGTCGAACCCAAACAAAAAACATGAATAAAATCATATGTTTTACCCTGAAGGTAAAAGCCGATCTGAATTCCTATTTTTTGTTAGGTTTAGCTCATTCAGGCTGAATCAAACGATCTTTTTAGTTTTCTCCAACAACGTTCTATGCACTTTGCTACATCAGACCCCTCTTTCTCCACACTTGTCTCCAATACTTGCAGGCAACACTTCCCTGAAACAACAACCTTATTATATAGAAAATTACAGGGTTTTCTGCCATGCAATGGTTAAACATGGAATGGGATTCACTGGTTCACAATTACAAGGTTTTCTACCATGCACTTGTATATATATGTATGTATGTATATATATATATACACACACACATATATATATATATATATGTATGTATATATACATATACATGTATACGTATATATAAATATACAGTTTGCTTTTCTTTAATATGCATCTTCAAAGTTTGCAATTCAATGCTTGGTTTTTATGAACAGTATGTATGTATATATCTATACATATACATATATATATATATATACATGTGTATACATGTATATGTATATATAAATATACAGTTTGCTTTTCTTTAATATGCATCTTCAAAGTTTGCAATTCAATGCTTGGTTTTTATGAACATTTTGTAATGCACTTGATGACACTTTGTAATGCAATTGTCTTTAATTTGCATAAACAATTTGCTTTTATTCAATATATGCATGATGATAGTTTGTTCAATTTTATTATTTGAATTGAAATGGCTTAGAGCAAATATTTTTAGTGAGACATGAACAAACATTGATTAAACATTGTCAAAACGAAAGAAAATGGTACAGGCGTAGTGAGGTAGCAAACCTCAACTAAAAGACAAAGGGAACTTTCTTCAGTGCAGAGCAGAACAATGAATCATAGAGAGCCAAACATAAATATATAAAACAAATTTTGTAGTAACAATCACATAAACAATTACAAATATACACATATACGAATATATATATATATACACACATATACGAATATATATATATATATATATACACATACAAATATATATATATATATAGAATATATATATAGAGAGAGAGAGATAAGAACAAAATAATATGTATGGCAAAATATCTTCGAAATGAAAACAAATATATGTATGGAAAGACAAATACATATATATAAGAACAAAATAATATATTTGCATGGCAAAATAGCTTTGGAATGAAAACAAGTGAATCCATTTTCATATTTGGGAATAACAAACAAATATTAAAGGCAAATTGCATCTAGTTAAAGTTTGTGCATTGTCAAAGAGAGGAATACAAGTGCATGGTAGAAAACCCTGTAATTTTGAACCAGTGAAACCCTTTCCATGTTTGGTAGTAACAATCAAATGAAAAAAACATTTCGCAGACATAACTATTATGCATGGAAGAAAAGAATAATACATAAACATGCTAGAATATCTTCGAAATGAAAACCAATCATACCATTTTCATATTTCAGAATAACATGAGAATATTATAAGAAAATTGCAGAGTTAAAGTTTGTGCAGTGAGGAAGACATGAATGCAAGTGCATGGCAGAAACCCTTGAAATGATAAACATTAAAATCCTATGAATATTTCCTAGTAACAAGCAAATATATTGTATCCATTTCCATATTTTGGAATAACAAACAAATGCAAAAAGAAAATTGCAGATTTAAAGTTTGTGCAATGGTGAACACATGAATACAAGTGCATGGTTGAAAACCAGTCAAACCCTTTCCATATTTCGTCGAACAAGTCTAATAGTAATGAAAAACCATTTAAACCGGTCAAACCCATTTCATATTTCATATAAGGAAGCAAATATGTAAAGCACAATGCAGAGGTGCAATGAATAACAAAAGATTACGAGTGCATGGTCGAGTGTAGATGAAAAGAAAACCAGTTAAACCCTCCCCACATTTCATTTAAGGCAATCTTTCTCAAAGACAAAATTTTGCAACAAATATTTTTGCAAAAACAAGTGCATGGCAGAATACCGTTGTATTTGAAGACAGTGGTACAAGCTGAGTGAGGTTAGAAACCTCACCTGAAAGAGAAAGGGAGCTCTCGAGAGTGCAAAGCTAAATGAAGAAGCGTGAAGAGCCGAACAATGAAGCGTGGAGAGCCGAACCGGTTTCAGTTCCAAACCAAACAAGCAGTCGAGAATGTTTGCAAACAAAAGGAATGAGAGTGAGCGGGATATGCGAGAATGCGGAGGATTGAATTAACCTTGATCTTCGATTAACGCACCTGATAGTCTGAGTATATGCAAAGGGATGCGTAAGGAAAGTTGGTCAATGGAGGCAACGAAGGAGGCGGCGAGCGTTTAATGCTCTAACTATTTGTTCAAGGTGGCGAGGCTATCGTGGACACGCGGTCGTCTGATCCAGTGTACATAGGTGTGTTTGCCGATTAAGGAGGCAAATGGGCTCCACTTTCAGGCAGAGGGAAAAATGGGCCCGATTTGTACACGTCAGCGTAAATGGTGCTTGACAAGTGGTGGGGTGATCAATTTTTTTTTTTAAATATTGTGCTTGATGAACAAGTGGCAAGGTGACGTGGCAGGAATTTTTTTAAATATTTTTGGTCCACGTGGACTGCCACGTGGACCTCCAAAGTTGACCCACCCTACTTTGGGCCCTCTCCCCTAGTAGTTGTACAATCTTTTTCTAAAAATTCAGCCATCATAAAATCCAAAATATTCTTCATAATTTTTCATTGTTTTGGGTCATAAACTTGTTAACATGTTGGGTATACCTATATAAGGGATTTTATAGGAGAGATTTAATCAATCCAAAAGAGGAGAGTAATATATGTCAAAAGGCAATAATAACAACAACAATAAATTGAATAGATAATAAAAAGGCTCAAATCTTATCTCATACAAGTAATCCAGAAAACATAAAATGCTTTGGCATTTCCCAAAAATAATAGAGGTTTATCATAACCTTTCTAAACAAAAAAATATTTTAGATCGAGTACGGCTTTGGTACCATTCTAAATCTGAGGCCACACAACTAGGCTAAAGTGGGCATAACAATGATGAAGTTTATCGGTTGAATGCCTACGACTTCTATATATTACTTTGAAATAATAATTGTGCACAACATTATAACTACTATATAAGATATTATTTTTATTTCTCAAGATCACCTTATAGGTGCAAGAGAAGAGCATACTCTATTGATAGGTGCAAGAGAAGAGCATACTAATAATTGTGCACAACATTATAACTACTATAGAAGATATTATTTTTATTTCTCAAGATCACCTTATAGGTGCAAGAGAAGAGCATACTCTAATAATTAAAGACACAATAAACTAAAAAAAACTACCAATAACTCAACCTATGACTCAACTAGTCAGTTAACCACTGACTCGATTGATACCAAATGACATTGACAGTGGCTTATTTATATCCTTATAATGATGTAAGGTTCTTGTAACACCAAATCTTACCTAGAATATTGAGTAAATTGGTTACTAACTTTATTAAATAAAAAGGAGTATATAATGTTATTCCTTTTCTTTATTACAAATCGACTTTATTTATAGTGGCTGACATATGTGTCCATGCAGATTTTGTTATTTAGCAAAGCCATTTTTAGCAAGCACTATATGAATGTCCTTTATGGATACTATTTAAAAATTGTATAGGACTTCAAAAGTCGTAGTAAGTGATCACAAACTTATATTTAGAAGTAAATTTTTGACTAATTTATTTCCATATTTAGGCATTCAACTTGCTCATAGTTTTTCATATCATCCCTAGTCATATCGAAAAATTGAGGTTATCAAAAATCTTTGGAGGGTTATTTGTAATAGTCTAATCTATATTAAAAAGAGTGATGGGTGCAGTGGATACCAACTATAGAATGGTGGCATAACACTTATTTACATACTTCCTCTAAAATTTCCCCATTTTTAGCTCTATATGGGTACTAGTCACAATCAATCATTTATTCATTATAAGCATATTTAGAGGTTTGAATAGTTGGAAAAAACATTCAACATTAGTAAGAGGTATTTGGTAGTCTCAAGAAGAACTTGGCATTGACACAAAATATAATGAAACAACAAGTTTGTACTTGTACCTAGTGAAAGGACTTTTGATTTGAGTATTTATGCAATTATATTCACATTCGTATAGTAAAAATTTATTGAAACAAGAATAAAAATATAATGAGCTTGCACCAAAGTATTATGGTCATTTTAAGGTGTTGCAAAGGACTCAATAGATTCAATAACAATCTTATTTCCCATGCATTACCATAGGATTGTTAGTGATGCTCTTGAATCCTATTCCACCATTGGTCACAAGGTTCCATGTACCCTTTTGTGGGATCATTCCCATTATATATTTCAAGCATTGAGATCATTATGGATTATATTAAAAAGTACACATGGCAAGCTCCTACAACTTTAAATGTTGTTTGACTTCAAAGGTCTCTATAGGGCACTAGTCATCTACCATTATTTTAATCCAACAATTAGAAAATTCCCAAAGAGTGGTAGGCGTTTATCAATGTTTTGTACTGTTCCATTGGTTAGTTTTTTGTAGATTGTTAGAAAATGGTCAGACACTTTCCTTTTGCCTACATGGGATTATTAAAATAATAAGGTAAAATAGTGATGATATCAACAAATATATATGTCACACCCACACATCCATAAAGTGTTTTCAATCTAGTGGATAAATATTATCACACTATTTCTCAAAATGGATCCGTTTTAGTTAGGTGGGCCCAATAATATAATGTATTGATGTTAAGAGTGCGTGGGAACTATTCAATTAAACATGTGATGGTTCATCCATCAAACCATCTCTTGAGACCATTTAGTATTGTTAGGTATTTGATGAACCATTGGCTAAAAGATCCATACCAGAAAAGGTGTAAGAATAAGACTTATTTATAGGCCAGTCATTATTCACAACATGATGTATTTATTGAAAATAAAAAATTGCATAACCACAGACGTTAGCCACCATATTTTAAAATTTAAAGATATTTTAGTGATCATGCTTCAACATAAAAAAAATGTAAACATATTTACTTCTCCACTCCAAATTCAATGGTGGGAGTTTATACATTGAGTAGAGGAGTTAGTTTGTTTAGTTATTTATGTAGAAACTTACATGCAAAAATGAATATGACAATAATTATATTAATTGATTTAAATTAGCATAACATCAAAATGATAATATAGCATAATTCATAATCTTTATTTCAACTTAAATATTGACTAGATGTATACATTCTAAACTTTGGACTTAACATATCAAGGTTTCCATTACAATTAAAGATAATATTTCAACCCAAAAGACACTCAATGTAAGATTATAATTTTGTAGTCTCCTCATGTGGATAGTTTACCTAGATTACAAGGATAGCTCATAGAACTTATAAAACTTGAACCATATGATTATAAATATTCTTAATTATACATTTCTTAATAATGTTTCAATGAAGATCTACAACACAAGATCCAAGACAACCCTACATGATTTTCAAAGTAGTTTTGATGATCTATTTGGACCCAATGGTGATCATCTACCACCAAATTATGTGGGACCTTAAGGTCCACCCCTCTAGAAGAGGGGGTGGTTGATCAAGAAATCATACATATTCATGGAAAAAGATGGGTATGACACAATACCAACTCATACACAATGCATAAAACACACATGTACATTATAATCATAATATCAACTAATATATAAAATTAGGAATCACATCATCATCCTCATGCACACATACCTATTTTCATATACACCTATCAAATAGGAACAATCCAAAGCACAAAATTTGATGAATATAATAGACTTCAAATTGATGAAGTCAAGACCTTATGGAGTTGAAAAGTATGCTCTCATCCACAATTGAATATTCTCAATGACATTTTCATCAATCTCTAAGGTTCAAAAAATAATATTCACTACAATCACTCAACGTGTTCATAAAAATCAAAATGAGCTTGTGGTTAATCTTGTTAATGTGTATTTCATGTTTGAACCCCATTCAATTTTAATTGTTATACTTTATCCTCTTGTATGTTGTATCCTTTTATTTTAATTCAACCAAGTGGGTGGTGAGAGTCCACTCCATCCCATTCTATAATCCTCACTCCTAAAACCAAAGGACCAAAATCTTCAAAATGGCCTTGGCACAAAAATGAGATTTAAACTGACACACATTGTCAAATGATAGACAAACTCATTTCTATGAGGAAAACACTTATCGCATAAAAATAAAATGATTTAAAATGACCAAAATTCAAAAAAATGTAATTTCATGAAATCCTCATGAACCATAGAATTTTGAATTCCACCATTAACACACCTTAGATTTTTTTCAAATCAAACTATACTCTTTAAAGAATAAGAAAAAAGAGATCATACTTTTACAATCACATAAGAAAATTTTACCATCTCTCTAGGATAATTTTCCTTTTTTAAAATTTTAAAACTTACAACAAAATTTGAATAACAAAAATAAAACCTATAATACAATCTTAATATATTCATCCTTGAGCCACATGTAAATACACCTATGATGACATTATTCTTATAAAATAACAACATAAATAAAATAAAATAAATTATGAAATGTGTACACTTTCAATAATGGAGATCCTCCTTTTTAATACAATTAAAAAATGCACACAATCCTTTTCTAATCAAAATTAAACAATATTATCGATACAAAGATCTTTGTTTTAAATCTTTCTCAAAAAATGTCATTTTCTTTCTCTAAAAGGACTGAAGAAGTCCTCTTCAAAATACACTACATTTTCTTTTTGGACTTTCTTTAAACCCCAAATAACTTTTCCTTCAATTTCCACTTAAATCAATAGACATTTCCATTTCTTTTAAAACAAGATTAGGTAGAATCTTTCCAAAATACTAATACCTTATTTATTGACAAGACATGCATTTTCTTTTAAATAAAAATACATAGAATTTTTTCATTTCCTTTATCGATAATATACTTTATTAAATTATTTAATACATTTTTTACTACAACATTTAATAAATAAATTTTTCTTTAAACTCATAATCATATCAATTTATTCAAAATTACTATGCACACATAACAAAAATTAAGCAAATGTATTATATGAAAATTAAATAAACTTACACAAAATATTAACACACTTTGGGGTTTACACAAAACACATAAATTTAGATTTGACATTGATTCAGATCATGGTTCACATGGTAGAATAAAGAATATCTCATAACTCATAATCAAGTGAGAGAATTCAAGCATAAATATTTGTAATCAAATTGACCATCTCTAAATTTATCGCTTGTGGGGAATTTGTGCTTTCAAACTCAATACAAATATAAAGTATGCCTACACAATACAATAGTTGATGTTGCATAATATGGCCAATAGTAAATAAAAGCAAGAGGATCATGTGATTACATCATAACCATTTAAAATCAATGTATACCAACATGATATCAAAATGTGATAATAATAAAATCACATTTCATTATTAAATATCCCATAATATTAAACTCATCAGACTAATTTAATATTGGTAGATATCAATAAACTAGTAAAATTGTAATTCAAATAGTTTCAACATATGATAATAATAACATATGTGTCTCAAAACACACATAAAACATTCAAATGGAAAATACAAAACATCATTAGAATAACTAGTATAAATATTGTATCAAAATTATTAAATGGAAAAATAAGGCACATATTCTTGTGAACCTCACATTCCTAGTTTCAATAGCCTACATGTTTCTAGAGTTGTTCTAGTTATCCATAAATCTTTAATTATGTGCTACCACCTAATTATAAGAAGTGGTGATTAGTTTCTTCACTCTTGTTTATCCATATGGATAGTATTTTACTACTTTCATAAATGCTTACATTATAACGTTAATTATTGTTATTCATAATCTATTAGTAGAAACTAACCATTTCATCCATAATTGGTTATAGAATTATTCACTTAGATTAGATTTTAGCTCAATATTTTTGTCAAGTATTTTCTCTTTTTTCCTTTATTAAAAAGAAGAAGATAGAAGTGTCATTGGAGAACTTGTGTGTATTGAAATAACTTGCATGGTAAAAGATATAATATGAAATATGCTACAAATACTTGATAATAAATAAGAATAACAAACCAATTTGAGAGGGTAAACGTCCAAATATCGCCATTGAGAACACAATTCATGATCTAATGATCAAATAAGACTCACTACCTCCTATATATAGCTTATTAATGTTTACTATATCACCCAAGATGACCTAGATAACCCTATATAAGCCTTATGCCAACTTGAATAATTAAATAACAATATAATAATGATAATATAACTTAATTAAGAGTTAAGGTAGCCACAAGCCAACTACTCATAACCTATTAGATTTTGTGGAGTAATCAAATGATTTGGTTTGCATTATGGATCATATTTTTACATGGATAAATGATAAAACCCGTGTATATTCTAGTAGTGACGGGTTCAACAAAATACTAACCAAATTCCTAAATGTACTATCAAACAATAACAAATCAAAACCAAACAATAACAAAGTACTACGGGTGGACAATGGTGGACTATACCAACATTCCCCCCTTATTACATCATTGTTTTAAAGTACTAATAAGAGAATCCTGAAATGATTCAAACATCACACATGCAAGAGGCTTGGTGAAGATATCAACACATTATTCTTGAGTAGAGCAGTATTGGAGTTGAATGTTGTTTTGTTGAACATGTTCTCGTATGAAGTGGCAGTCAACTTCAATATACTTGGTGCGTTCATGAAACACTGGATTACAAACTAGCTTGAGAACACTTTGATTATCACAATAGAGGATAGTAGGTTGATTTTGTGGTACCCCCAATCCTTCTAATATGCAACGTAGCCATACTGCTTCACAAACTGCTGCACTTGTTGCATGATATTTTTCTTCTGTTGAGGAATGAGCAACTGTGGCTTGCTTCTTACTTCCCCAAGAAATAGGATCTGATCCGAGGAAGAAAACAAATCCAGAAGTGGATTTTATATCATCAACTGAACTACATAATCTGCATCTGTATACCCTATCAAGAAGAATTGATCATTCCTTTTGTATTCCAAACCATGATTTATTGTACCTTTGATGTACCTTAGTACCCATTTTGCTGCTTCCCAATGACACATTTTTTGTTCTTGCATAAATCTTGATAGATAATTAACAACAAAACTAATATCTGGTCTGGAATAAGAAAAGTAAATCAAACCTCCAAGCATTCGCCGATAGAGAGTTGCATTCACCTAAGGAGATGAATTAGAAACAAATAATTGCAAACCTGATTCCATAGGTGTAGACATGGGTTTGGAATCCATCATTCTAAAATTCTCGAGAAATGTTTTGGAATATTTTCTTTGAGATACAAAGATATGGTGATTTTTCTGCCATACCTCTAAACCGAGACAATAGTGAAGTAACCTGAAATATGTCATATCAAATGTCTTCTTGAGATCATTCTTGGATGTTTCAACCATTGATTCTGAGCCATCTGTGATAACCAAGTCATCAACATATACAATAATTATCACAATACCCCCCCTTGATCCTTGAGGTAAAGATTTGGATCATATGGATGCCTAGTAAAACTATGTTTTAGCAAGTGTTCATCAATTTTAATATACCAAGCTCTAGGAGCTTGTTTGAGACCATATAGGGACTTGACAAGTTTACAAACCTTTTCCTCTTTACCGGGTGCAACAAATCCCTCTGGTTGGGTCATATAGACCTCTTCCTTAAGGTCCCTATTAAGAAAGGCACTTTTTACATCCATTTGATACAATTTCTATCCAAATTGGGCAACTAAAGTAAACATCATTCTAATGGTTTTAATTTTTGTTGTGGGAGTGAATGTTTCCTCATAATCAACCCCTTCTTTTTGGGCATAACCTTTAGCTACAATTCTAGCCTTATATTTATCTATACTACCATCTACTTTATACTTAGTTTTGAATATCCATTTACATCCAATTGCTTTCTTACCAGGTGGTAGATCAACAAGCTCCCAAGTGTTGTTTTTCATCAGGGACTGATACTCTGCATCCATAGCCTCTTTCCAAGGCTTTGATTCTAGTGCTTCCTGGACATTAGATGGCTCAAAATTTTCAACAACTAAAGTCATTAGTGCAAAGTTTACCTCATTGCAAGCCATGTTGCGAGTCCTTGGACCTAAAGTGGAAGTGTCTAGGACTCCATCTAACTTTGCATCTCGAATGGTACTAGTGTACTGCTTTGGTAAAGGTTTTGTGACATTAGTAATCCTACAACGATTAATGCCAAAATTCAAAGAGATGTCACTAATACCTTTGAATTCATGAGTGGTATCATCTCCAAGAGTGACTATACCATGATGTGGTTTCAATGTGAGAAACCACTCCTTCTGACTAGTCATATGCTTTGTAGCACCTGAGTCCACATACCATATTGATGTTGATTGTGAACCATCTTCTGAAGTGTGGGATGAAAGCACGTATTCCTCATCTAGAGAATCTTTTACTTTAATAACATTACTTTTTTGTTTCTGTTTGTTCTTCTACTCCCATTGTGGTTTTCCACTTTTAAGTGGCTTCTTTGGATGTGGTTTGTTGGATGATCCTTTGTTGAAGGAGTTGTACCAACAATTTTCACATCATGTCCAACTTTTTCACATATTGGACACTTCTTCTGAGAATTGGATGAATTACTAGATTTGGGTGGTCCACCAAACTGCTTTGTAGGCTTCTTGCCTTTATGATGGGTGGTCATGGCATGATCCTTCTCATGTTTGTGCCTTAGAGAATCTTTTTTTTGGAGTAGATTCACAAGCTTCTCAAAAGTGGGTGTTGTCTTAGTGACATTCAAAGTTGTCACAAAGACTTTATATCTAGAAGGTAGTGCTCATAGAACAATAGGCACCGAAACTACATCATCAATCATTTCTCCCAAAGCTTGTAGCAAAGCTCTCAACTCTGCAATCCTTTTGAGAAAGGACTCCAACTGTTCTCCGTTCTTCATCTACAAATTCAAGATCTAATTCTGATTCTTTGCCTCATATATCATCTTGAGTTTGTCCCATGCATCTTTGGTTGTGGACGAGTCTCAGATGAAAGGCTGAACTTCATCTGATACTCTAAACAAAATGATCAATTTTTCCTTTTTGTCGGCTTGATCAAATTTTTTGTGTTCATTAGCATCTGTCTTGTGACGTGTTGTGGTTCCACTGACCACATCCAAACTTCCTAAAACTCAAGTTGATTTTTGAGTTTGGTCTTCCATGCAGAATAGTTGTTCCTGCGTAACAACTGAGAGTCTGGAAGAAGAACTTTTGGAGAACTCCCTGCCATTATGTTAGTAAGTTATATTATTCTATTTCTTGTCACTCCAATCAGAGATTCACTATAGAGGAGAGAATACTTTAAGAATAAAACTAACAAATGAACATGGCCGAGTTGAGTAAAAAAAAAATAACACCCTTATAAAATGGCTTGCAAACACTCCTCGATATATCTCATTTTGAACACCCCCAAACCTTATAATAGCTCATTATGAATCTCTCCTAAGTTTGAAGCAGACTATTGGTACTAAAATATTACACCATCAATTTATGAAAAATAAAAGACTCTAGGATTACTATTGGCATGGACATGAACTATTAAAATGGAAACTAATAATAAAAAAACTCTTCTGAAGAAAGTTTCTATATTAGTTCCTACAACCTTACTAACTAATATACTTGTTCGTCGAAAGGATCTACACGTGGGCAGGCAACGATGCAATAAACAGACCCTTCGAGCAAACATTTGAAAGACCATAATATGTGGATTTGAAAGAACAACCAAGCTTTAGTGACATCCGAAGATTGATGCCAACTCAGTGCCCCGCTAATACATGACCTCTGTGAGGAATCAATGTGACTCCCGATGAGATGCTCATAGATCTTGGCATGGTATCCCAAACTTGCCCACGTGAAAAATGATATCTCAATGTCAAATATGTGGGAGGCGCCAACAATAATCGCCAACACTTGCAACTCTTAAATATAGCTCCAACAGAGATCTTCTCAAGCAAAATTATGATCCATGTATATGCCACTCATGTCTTCAACACCCAGATAAAAGTTTGCGACCATCGACCTACACAAATCTTCCATGAAATAGGACCAGCAATGGGAGGCCATGATCCAAAATGGCCACTTCAACGCTTATCAAAGTTCTGCATATGCAATGACGAGAGCATCACCAATACTTTGAACAACAGAGATAGGCGCTCAGAAAAAATTAATGCCAATAATCTAAACCCTCTCACTTTCCAAATGGTTGGATGCAACAATCAGCTTGGTTCCGCAGCATCAGACACAAATCGACTGAAATAGAAGAAAAATCACAACAACAAATTTTACATCGAGACCCGCCAGATTTGGAGAACTACGATGAGGATTGCAATCGATGCCTAGCTCAATCACGCCTTTTCTCAGATATTCTCATCCTTTTTCTAGTCGGACTATGAGGCACAAAATAATGCTGATAGTTGAGAGATAGTTGATGAAAAACTCTTCGAGCAGTGATATCACATGCATAAACTGTGAAAATTCTATTGCAGTTACTGATTATTAATCTCTTATCTAAAACATAGATTATTTGACTCTGGAAAATTAATTCACAACAAATATCGAAAAATAACACAACTGCAACTTCACCAATAAAACTCACAGGAATAGAGAAGAAAATATTCACAATAATGAACACAATATTTTTGGACAAATTGTCCGTGGAAAAACCCCGAGGGGAAAACCACTACTGCAGATGAGGAATTATATTAAACTTCAACAAATTAAGGAATACATAAACTACTTGCCTCTTACTGGCAGAGCTCCGGCAATATTCTTCTCTGGAAATTCTTCCCTCAATTTCTCCTGCTGAAATTCCACAGCTGCTATCCCCAACGCTATCACTGCGCCCTTGCTAACACTGCAAGACTATTTGCTCCCACTGCAAATTTACTTGCTAACACTGCAAGTCTACTTGTGTGTTCTCCAAATGCCTATTGATCCCCTTTTATACTTTTCTCATTGGAAAACCAATGGCCATGATTTAATCTCAATCAATGGCTAAGATTAAATAGACTCTAACAACCCTAATTAACTGGATTTTAGAAGTCTCTAGAGGAAACAATTATTTAATTACATAATTATCTAGACAACTCAGCCCTTTCTAGAAGTCTCTAGAAAATAATTAAATAATTAAATAAACACTTCTTGGGAATGGAGACACCTGTCCAAGCTACATAAATTAACACTCCCTCTTAGCGAGGAAGGTGTTTTGCATGACACCTAACTTATCTCTGAAGAAGATGAATTTCGCCTTCCCTAATGTCTTAGTCAAAATGTCTACTACCTGCTGATCTGTAGGTATATACTGTAGTTGAACAATCCCACGCTGTACACAATCTCTGATGAAATGATATATGATGTCTATATGCTTAGACCTATCATGAAACACTGGATTCTCAGACAATTTGATGCAACTCTGATTGTCGCAATGTATCACCGTAGTCTCAACCCTCTGACCAAACAAGGCCACCAACAACTTTCAAAGCCATATCACCTCACACATCGCCATGCTAGTTGCTATGTATTCTGCCTCTGCAGAACTCAAAGCCACGGACTTCTGCTTCCTGCTGTACTAAGAGACAACTCCTGATCCCAAGCTAAAGCAACACCCTGAAGTGCTTTTCCTGTCCGTTGTACTGCCTGCCCAATCTGCGTCAGTATAGCCTATCAACCTGATACCATCACCTCGAGTATATCTGATCCCATACTTGATTGTACCACGCAACTACTGCAACACATGCTTTGCCGCTGTCCAATGCACTCTCTTCGGCTCCACCATGAACTGACTAAGAGAGTTTACTGCAAAGGATATATCTGGTTTGGTGTTGACCAAATACATGAGAGACCCAATCATCTGTCTGTATAAGGTGGGGTCTACATCCTTCTCTCTGGATGAGTCTACCTTCTTCCAATTCGTGATCATAGGAGTAGACATGGCTCTACAATCCTCCATCTCGAACCTCCTCAAGATTTTGATGTAGTATTTCCCTTGTCCAAGGAAAATCTCTCCATCTGTCTGCCATACCTCCATGCCTAGAAAGTAGTGCATAAGCCCCAAATCCTTCATCTCGAACTCTGCTGCAAGGTCCCTCTTGCACTCCTCTATGAGCCCCAATGAACCTGTTAAAAACAAGTCATCCACATAAAGAACAAGAATGAGAACCTCACCCCCAACCACCAAGTAGTAGAGGTTAGCATCCGCTTCACTCTTCACAAAGCACATTCCCTACAAGTATTTATCAATATGTTCATACCACGCCCTGGGAGCCTGCTTGAGTCCGTACAAAGCTCTTCAATCTGCACACGTGGGTTGTACTGCTGTGTGCCACAAAGCCCTCTGGTTGTTCTATGTATACCTCCTCTTTCAATTCACCATTAAGAAACGCCGTCTTGACATCCATCTGATGGATCTGCCATCCCATCTGTGCTGCAAGTGAGATCACGACTCGTATAGAAGTATACCTGGCCACTGGAGCAAATGTCTCCTCATAGTCAATTCCCTCCTTCTGAGAGAACCCCTTGGCCACAAACCTTGCCTTGTATTTCTCATGCTACCATCTACACCGTGCTTGATCTTGATCCATTGATCCCTATCTGTTGGTCTAGGCACAACCTCCCACACATTGTTCTGCACTATTGAGGTATACTCCTCAACCATTGCATCTTGCCACACTTTCTGCTGTGCGGCCTCCTGATAGCTAGAAGGCTCACTATCTACCAACTGACTAACTAATGCCATATAGTCATCATACCTGGCTGGTTGTCTCCGCTATCTACTACTCATCCTAGGAGCTCCCACAAACTCCTGAGTATCCCTTTGTGACTGTTGGTTCCTGCTACCAACTGTAGAGGATGAAGTATCAACCTCCATATCACCCTGATGCATCTCTTGGATCTGCTGCATCTGTTGCTCCATACTCTGCGAACTCTCAGCACCTGAGCTTGTGCTTGTACTAGTAATTGTACTTGAGCTTCGCTGTCCTTGATCTGGTTGAACGATCCTTGGAGCTTCCACTAGCTGCTCACTCTGATCATCTGCTGGAAAATCTCTGGACCTCCTAAATGCCTTGTCCTCCATGAACTTGACATCACGCCTAACTATAGTCCTCCTGGTCCCTGGAATAAATATCCGATATGCCTTTGAGGTTTCACTGTACCCCACAAAGTACCCTCTCTCTGCAGTTTGATCTAACTTGGAACGTGTCGCACCTGGAATGTGACAATACGCCAAACTCCCAAATATCCTGAAGTGGCTGACATCTGGCTTCTTCCCTAAGAACGCCTCCTCTGGTGTCATCTTGCCCAATACCTTATGTGGTACCCTGTTCTGTATGTACACTGTTGTACTACATGCCTCTGCCCATAAATAACGTGGCATATCCTGGTCATACAGCATAGCTCTTGCCACCTCCGATATAGACCGATTCTTCCTCTCAGCAACCCCATTCTGCTGTGGGTTGTAAGGAACAGTCCACTCTCTCTTGATTCCTTCCCTGGTACAGAACTCCTGGAACTCTTTCCCCTTGTACTCGCCTCCATTGTCTGACCGAAGAACCTTTATCTTCCTGCCTGTTGAATTCTCCACAAGAGCTTTGAACTCTTGGAAGCAACTGAAAACCTCATCTTTGGTCTTCAAGAAGTATATCCAGGTCTTCCTGGAGAAATCATCAATAAAAGTAACAAAGTACTCGTACCCTCCGAGAGACTTCGTCGACATTGGTCCACATATATCTGAATGTACTAGATCAAGAACATCCTTGGATCTGGTGTCACTCCTTGGAAAAGCTGCTTTCGCAAACTTCCCCAACACACATCTCTTACACACATCATCATGCTCTGTGCTCACCTCTGGAACACTTGTCACTGTCTCACGAAGCAATTTAAGTGCTCCATGATGTATATGGCCCATCCTCCTATGCCATAGTTCTCCTTGATCTCTAGAATTACTGCTACTCATTAGTGCCTTATGAGTATCAAACTGCAACCTATAAAGCCGACCGCTCCTAACTCCAATAGCTCTGGGTGATTTCCAATCCTTGTGCTTGATTAACACACTTGCCCCTCTAAAGAGTACATTGTAACCTTTATCCTGAGGACAGATACGAAAATCAAATTCATACCCAAGCCTGGCACATGCAAAACATCATGAATGGGAATCTGCTTGCCATTCTCCCTCTGAAATAGAACAGTCCCTTTCCCAACTGGATTGAGTTTGGACATGTTCCCCAAAGAAATCTGCATTCTGATGTCCTCCTCCTTATAGCTAGAGAATTACTCTCTAACTCCTGTCATATAAAATGACGCCCCACTGTCTATATACCAAACACCCTGTGAGGTTGAGCTAGCCATACAAGCTATGAGAGCGAACTCATCCTCCATTCTACTAGAGAGCTCATCTGCACTTGCTGAAGCTGCTATCTTCTTCTTTCCTTTCTTCCTTTGTGGGCAATTGCTGACATAGTGGCCAAACTCATGACAGCCATAGCACTTGACTTTAGACAAGTCCTTCTTCTTCTCACCTTGTGAATTTGATCCTTTGCTTGACCCCTTCTTTGCTTTCCCTTTTCCTGCAAGGGCAACGTTCTCTTGTTCTGCCTCACTTTTCTGACTCTTACTGCTGGTACCACTGACAAGACTAAGTCTAAGCTCCTCCTGAGTGAAGTCACTCCAGAGTCGATCCCAACTCGACAAGGTGTCTTGTCCATTAATAACTTGAACAAAGACATCCCACTGCTTAGTAAACCCATTTAGGGCTATCCGCACTAGCTCGTCATCATCTGGTTTATCTCCAACAGCTACCAACTCATCCTTCACAAGTCTGAGTCTGGTGAGGTAACTTGTCACGTCTTCTCCCTTGTTCATCCGAGTATTCCTCAACTTTTCTTTGAGAATCAGCTTCCGGTTAGTGGTAGCATTCTGGTACAGATTCAGAATGGCATCCCACATCTTCTTCACTGTATCTAACTCTGCGACATGTGGAACAATATGGTCCTTGACACCATCAAGAATCAGCCTCCTCGCCTTGGCATCTTCCTTCTTATGTGCTAAGAGCTGTGCTGGATCTGTAGGTATAGGTACAACACTGGTCACATATTCCTTGATCCCATTCTCTTCTAGCAACAAAGAAATTTTGGCTTTCCAGGCACCAAAATTTGAGGCTCCATCCAATCTGTCCAGATCTCTTAAACCTGCTGAGGCCATCTCAAAAGATAAAAGAAAACAAATAATAATAATTCTGAGGAGGCAGGATCTTTCCTTCTTGTTGAGCCTTGTTTGCCCTCAGATCAGCTCTGATACCATGTGAAAATTCTATTGCAGTTACTGATTATTAATCTCCTATCTAATACATAGATTATTTGACTCTGAAAAATTAATTCACAGCAAATATCAAAAAATAACACAACTGCAACTTCACCAATAAAACTCATAGGAATAGAGAAGAAAACATTCACAATAATGAACACAATATTTTTGGACAAATTGTCCATGGAAAAACCCCGAGGGGAAAACCACTACTGTAGATGAGGAATTATATTAAACTTCAGCAAATTAAGGAATACATAAACTGCTTGCCTCTTACTGGCAGAGCTCCGACAATATTCTTCTCCGGAAATTCTTCCCTCAATTTCTCCTGCTGAAATTCCACAGCTGTTATCCCCAACGCTATCACTGCGCCCTTGCTAACACTGCAAGACTATTTGCTCCCACTGCAAATTTACTTGCTAACACTGCAAGTCTACTTGTGTGTTCTCCAAATGCCCATTGATCCCCTTTTATACTTTTCTCATTGGAAAACCAATGGCCATGATTTAATCTCAATCAATGGCTAAGATTAAATAGACTCTAACAACCCTAACTAACTGGATTCTAGAAGTCTCTAGAGGAAACAATTATTTAATTACATAATTATCTAGACAAGTCAGCCCTTTCTAGAAGTCTCTAGAAAATAATTAAATAATTAAATAAACACTTCTTGGGAATGGAGACACCTGTCCAATCTACATAAATTAACATAAACTCCCCACGATTTATCCTCGAGTTGCTAAATAATAGGCACAAAATCTGTGGGGCTCTGATACCATATCAGATTTTGTGGAGTAATCGAATAATTTGGTTTGCATTATGGATCATATTTATACATGGATAAATGATAAAACCGTGTATATTCTGGTGGTGACGAGTTCAAAAAATACTAACCAAATTCCTAAATGTACTATCAAATAATAACAAATCAGAACCAAACAATAACAAACTACCTACGGGTGGACAATGGTGGAATATCCCAACATAACCTATGTATACTCTAATATTTAGGGTGTACCATGTCCCCTTCTTTAGAGAAGCTTTGTCCTTAATGTGAATAAAGTGTGGTTGATTTTTAATTAATTCTTCATCCTCCCATGTTGGCATATTCAATTAGTAAATTCTTCCATTGGATAAGATACATAGTGGGTATTCTAGTCCTTAGCTTCTTGGTGCATGTCTGATGAATGAACTCTGGTTCCAATATGATTCTTCCTTCTTCATCAACCTATGATAATCTTTTCTAAGTAGGGATATTATTCCCAACTACCTTCTTCAAATAGGAAACATGAAAAACTAGATGTATCTTTGTTGTTGGTGGAAAATCAAGCTTGTAAGCAACACTACACATCTTTTGCATGATTTGGTATGAGTCATAATATTTTTGGGACAACTTGTTCTTTGTCTATTGCTTCAATGAATTTTTCTTGTAAGGATGCAATCTCAAGTAAACCCAACCCCAAATTTAAAACTTATTTCACTATGGTGCTAGTCTGCATGTTGCTTCATTTGATTTTGTGTCATCGCTAGATTCTCCTTGAGTCTTGAAAGTACTTGTTGATGATGAAGCATGCAGTCCTCCATGACCTATAATATTGGTGACACCTTCAATGATGATATGATGGAAGGAGGATGATATCCATATAGTGCCATAAATGGAGATATTTTTGATGAAGTATGAAAGGAAGTATTACACCACCATTATGCTAGTGGTAGCCAATCTACTACTCATTGAGACTATTTATTTGAAATGAAACAACATAGATAGCCTTCCAAAAACTTATTAAAACCCTCACTTTTCCTATCAAATTGAGGATGGTATGAAGAACTATGATCCAATTGGGTACCAAAACATGAGAATAAATTTATCCAAAAGTGACTAGTAAAGATAGGATCGTAGTCATTGACAATAACCTTAGGTACATACCATGTAGCTTTTGTAAATTCTCCAAAAAATATTATTCCACTACACTTGTTGTTAAAGGATGTGATAATGCAATGAAATGTACATATTTAGTGAGGTGATCCACTACTTCCATGATGAAATTCTTATCATTAGATCTTGGAAGCCTTGTCATGAAGTCCGTGAAGATTTATTTCTAATGTTCGCTAGGAATAACTAAGGGCTGCAAGAGACCAGACATATTAATTGTCTCCACTTTATTTCTTTGATAAAAAAAAAATCAATCATAACATCACCTTTTAACCCTTCTTGAAAAAAGTCTTACTCAAATTGATGATATGTCTTCAAAAATCCTAAATGACCACCAAATGGAGACTCACAAAGCTCTATAAGAATCTTTAATTTGAGAGTGGAATTATTGCAAAGATAGAATCAATCTTTATACCTGTTAGCTACTGAAAGTGCACCCTGTTGAACCTAATGTTCAACACCTCAATGTAACATGGGAAAACCTCTAAAGTTGTGGGTTACTTGTAGACAAAGGTCAACCTACGAAGAAGGCCGACTTCCTATGGCGTCACCAAAACTATTGATTGATGAGGGAAAAAGGAAGAAAGATATGCATAAAAATGAAGATAATCTATTTCTATGGTGATACACCTACTTGAAAACAGGACTATGAAATTTAGAACTTCAACACTCTTCTTATAATGACTGAAGACTTTTTAAAAAAATGCACAGCTTACTCTTGTATGTCACTGCATAAATATTTCATAACAAGGTCGTAATGTTTAGACTTCTAGAAGGAAAATGAATTCACAACCATAAGCCATTTACAAAATTTTGACACAAACTATGACCTGCACTAACAATATTTTGCACAAAGGTGCTGAATAAGAAATAAAGCTATAAGGAAATGATAATACCTCACAAATGACTTTGATGAAATCTTATTGATGCACACAATGAAGCAAAGAAAGAGAAGCCAAATTCCCAAGAAATCATTAATGTTCAAAGGTCTCCACTGTATTCCATATCCAAAAGAAAACTGAGTTACAAAGTCTGCCAATTTGAGAAAATATTGTAAAAAACACTAACTCTCCAAATTGCAAAGTAAGAACTTCTTAAAAATGAGTTACAAAAATGGCAAAGTAGCCAAGCTCAAAGTTGCTCCACAAAACAAGGTTCTAGAAACCTCATTTTCGTAAGCACTCACAAAGCCTAAAATCTAGCATGTAAATCTTCTCTAAAAGAGCTCATAAAAGGTTGAAAAAGTCAAAATGACCATATCCAAAATAAAAACTCAATAAATTAGCTCCTAGATGCCCTCCTTGTGTTCCCAAACTGAAAATAACCTCCCTTCTTTTGAGGCAAGCCATCAATACAATCATATCTCTTCCCTTATTATCTTATGAGTTGAAAGCCTCAATGCTATCAATACAAATTTTGTATTTAAATATAATGCCCAAACTAAATGATTTATAAGCCATCATTTAAGTTTAAACATTTTACAATATTAAAGTAAAAATGCAAAAGACATAAGATAGCAACATAATATAGATAAAGGAAATAACTTAGGAGATAATAAAATCCTCCAAGGCATAAAACAAAAAGCCACAGACATCATGGTTAATTATTTGATAAATAAAGTGATAAAAATCACTTCATTCATATCGATGGAAAAAATAGGGTTTCAACCCTAACTCAAAAGCAACAAATGCTTTATTTTCTTCATTTTCACTTTCTGAAGCTTCTGGATGAAGCTAAGTCCACCGCCATTGGATGAGGATTTTGTTTCCTGAAGCAGACTATGATATATCTGAAGACTATAGAAGCAATTCTGGCAGTTTTTCACAAAGCAACATGTACAGGCTTGGATTTAACTTTTGAAAAGCAAAAAAAAATGTTTTATTTCCGTTTTCTGTAGAAAGAATACCACGAGCTTCATTATTCTCTGCAAATGCTTAATTTTTCATACTTGAGCATGGTCGCGCCCTCATCATTTTAGATCTGGGGTTTTTGTTTATTCATGCTTTCCTATAGATTTTTTATCAAACTTGACCATGGTTCGGCCTTGGTGGCTTTCTGAGATTTCTTTATTTTGCAGACTGTGGCTATTATTTAATTCATTAATTTTCTGAAAATAAGAATTTGATTTGAACCATATAATGAAAAAAATAACGACTATTCATTACTTCAGCTGCATTTGACTTTTATGGGCAAGGCGTGGAATTCATGGACAATGTTCTCTCCTTGTATTTATGGAAAATACACCTAAAAACCCCCAGTTGCGACCTCATGATTTGCAGATACCCAAAAATTTCTTGCTTATCCTTTCTAAAAAGCTCGGATTTAACATACCTTTGGTCACCCATTTCAGAGATTTTGAAAATATAGAGCACAGTGGAATCTATAATCACGGCCATAGAATATTTTTCTGGGTTTACACTTTAATTTTCATGTTATTCCTGAGATCCTACTCAATTCTGTAAAAGAGAAAGAAAATTGTTTAATGCTTTATTTCCTTCCTATCATGGCTGCGGCTGAATGTATTCATAGAAAAGGTTATCAAATCCTTCGATCTCCTTTTAATCTTTATGATTGAACTGGATTTTCATGATGTAGGTGATTTCATCTTGTACTGGATTAAAAACTTAGCCTTGTCTCTCTGATAGTCTTTCATAGATTACGTTTTCATAGAACAATATTTCTATAACTTTCTACTTGCTTATATGCTGTAATCATTGCACTTTTTTTTAAAGATTCATTCTCAAGGCATTTCAAAACAGTTCACATACCTTATTTATGATAAAATAAGATATCATAAGGCTCGCTCCTTTTAAAATTGGAATTTGAGACTTCATAAAAGCTAAGATGCTAAGAAAGATCACTTCTCACACTGTTTTCTAAATAACATTTTGGAACTCTCATGATGCACACTCTTCACTGTTTAAAATGATTCTTATCACAAACAATGCTCTGTCCTCTTATGATCATAAGATGTTTCCTATCTTAAAAAACACTGTAGCTTCAAACAAGCTTTGAAGATCTGTAGTATCAATTGCCTATGCAATTTGCATTGCCACCTGATGGCTTGGTGTGCTATTCCTGTCTTTGTTACAATGTCTTTATCATGTTCTTCCAGGCTTCTCCCATTTTAACTGTTTTGATGTCGACTTCTTTTTGCGGTTGTTTTTCAAGCTTGAATTCCTGAAGATGGCTCTTTAGATGGTATAGTATAAGTCCTTTTACACCTATCATCTCATAATTGATTTTGAAATGGCTTCTAAAAGAGTGCATTTTAACCTTGATCATTGATATGTTTCTAAGAATGCATACATGATCTATATGACACTTGACTTATCATGAATGATAGGTGCCCTTCCTATTCAAAATAGGAATGTAATTCATTTTACTACTATAGATCTGTGGTTGTACTTAAAAAAAAAAACTGTTGTTGTTAAAGATTCTTGACATTGTATACTCTTCTGCATTATGATTATGAAGTGATCATGATTGATATCAACTATCAAGTAATCCCATATGCACTTAAAACATTCATAAGACCGTGCATAGAGTAAAATAATGCAATAATTACTATGAGTTGGGCTCAACCCTTGTGGGAGCCACATTTATCTCCACTCATATTTAATTTAAGTCATATCTGCACATGTAGCTACACATGAAACAAACAGATTAGAAAAAGATATATGCATTCAAATGTGTGTAATGTTCCTCTATTTTGGCCTTCATGGAAACCTATGACAGTGATTTATATTTGATGCACGTGGGAATCAATATATGTATGAATGGGTAAATGTGCATGTTCAAAATGTAACCCTTCATTGCTTAGAACTTGTTGTTCTAATCCATCTCTTTACTCAATGCAGGAAGCCAGATACTAGGCACTTTGAGACCAAGGAACTACGAGGAGCAAGGCAAAACAAAAGGGAGCAGATCCAATTGCAGTATCAGTCATTCAGGCAATTACTGGTTACCTTTTAACATGTTTAGTTTCTTCCAGCATTTACTCATTTATGCATATTTTGGTTTATATTTGTATCAAATGAGTAAGTCAATCTCACGGCTTCATTGTGTGAGACACATGTGCCTAATTACATTCAATAAAGATTACATTTTCAAAAAAGATTGTAAAAATATTTTATGTCTCATTTAGTGGTATAAATGTAATACTTTTCTTGTAATCTTGTGAAGTTGTTTCATTTGTATAATTGAATGTAACATAGAAGGTTTAAAGTGTACCATTCATTTTAAAATATAGGTAGCTCATCCTGATTGAGCCTGTAGGTGAAAATATGGAAACAATACCACAAAGCATCTCCCTTCCAATAAAACTTATTAGAACTACTTGGATTACTCTGTAACTATTGAATGAGATTACTTGTAGCAACATCATTATGCCACTCTACTTTGGCTTATGCTACCTGTTATGCCTTGCATAACCACCCCATTTTGTTTTGGATAAAAAAGGTTTCCCCTTTGTTATTTTTGTTTTGTCCTTGGTGTTTTTCTTGGGTCTTAGGAGTTGTCCTTTTTCCTCATTAGTCCTTGTTGTTTTTGCTCTGGAGGAAGCAGAGTCATAATGGAAACTGGATTCAGAACTTGCAAAAGTTCCAAGTCCGGATTCAGTCTCGGTTCTGGCCCCACCCTTGTCTTGATGTTCTTTTCATTGTCTTTTAGTTTATCTTGCGCTCTTGGATCTGTTTCTCCCTTGAGTTGCTTTTCGTTTCCTTGTGTTTTGTTTTTTCTCTGGCGGAAGCAGAACTAGAACTGGAACCGAGCTTGGAACTTTGTAAAAGTTTTGAATTATGTTTTCGTCCAAGTCCTGGTCCCACTCGCTTGCTTTCTGTTGTTTGTTTCGTTGGTGTCTGGATTGGGTCTGGGTTTTGTTCCGATCTCGCTTCCCGTCATTTCTTTTGTCATTATCTTTGTCTCGGTGTTTTGTTCCTTTGTCAAGAACAGAAATAGAATCGAAACTGGACTTGGAACTTTGTAAAAGTTCCAGCTCCGGTTTTGGTTTCGTTTTGTCCCCATTTCTCTTTGTTGTCTGTCCTTGCCGCAAGACCGGAACCGGGTCCGAAGTTGGATAAGAGACTTGGATCTAGATTCGTGTCCATGTTCAGCCTGCCTTTGATTTCCACATTGGTTGATTAATCATTTTCGTTTCTGGTTCTACTCCCAATCAATCGCATTTATTGCATTAATTGTAGCCTCCTCACATGTGTGAAATGCTTTTTAAAAACTAAATCATGGTTAACTAGCTCATTATATTTACTATCCAAGTTGTTTTAGCGAACCAGAGCCAAGGTAACTTCGAGAGGAGCACAATTTGATTGTGGGGTGCATTGGTGAGTAGATTCTTATTCAGTTTCAACCTTTCTTGTTGGCGTCTTGAGGTAGGGTCTTTTCCCGTTTTGTTCCCATTTGTTTTTGTCGTTCAGTTTTCGTTTTCTTGTTCATGGTGTTCTTGCGCATTCATGGGACCTTTCCTATGAATCTTTGCTTGTTCCTTTGTGTGTGTCTGGTTTCATTTTGTCCTTTTTTCGTTTTCTATTTTTCTTTTTCTGCCTTTCCATTTGTTTCTTTTGTCGTTCTACTATCATTTTCGTGGCGTGTTCGTTCTGCCATGCCCTAGTTTCTAACTAGGGTTTCATTTAATGGGGTCCTCTATTCTTTAAATGCGTTGAAATCCATTTGGCGACCCCTTTGATCTTATTTCTATGTCGGTTCAGTGATTTTTGAGGTCGGGTTCTTGATGCCCTAATTATCTGAGTCGACGCGTCACGCAAACTAGGGTTTGTGCGACGACCTTTACAATGTTGAGCCCCTAGAATTTGAATTTGGTCTTTATCCTATTAATGGGTGAGTTTAAGCCCCTTTATTTGAGGTTTCCTTATGTTTCCATGTGACCTAAGTCTTAGATTCATGTGATCACATCTTTAAGAAATTGCTTTGTTTGAATGGTAAACTAGCGGAAGTGGACTTGGGAACAAACTCATCCCATAAGTGTTCGCATAGGAGTTCATTCCCAAAATGATCCCACGCTTTCGATGATCATTGAATTTAATCTTCACCCTTGCCCTTTGGCGAAAGCGAAACCAGAGTGGGTGACGAACTTGGAACTATTGATTGGTTTCGGGTTTGGTTTCCATTTTGATCTTGGTTCCGGTCTCCGTTCAGGTTCCAGTCCTGATCCCACCTATGTTAAAAGATTTCTTGTTCCTGATTCTTCTTTGACTCTACCTCTGGTGATTATGAAATTTGACTAAGTATGGAGAGTTATCCTGAGGGAGTAGAGAATGGTATTGGATGATGTAATGATTTTCATGCCTTTTTTCATCTAATCTAGGGTTGTATTGCAGGAATAGAGGATGTCAGGAGCATCAGAGGGGGCTTCTTAAAGAAGTCAACCTATAGAAAGTTCAAGGAAAGGAACCAAGCCTAAGAAGATAAAAGTAGAATAGCTCCCCTACATCTTGAGTTATAAGCACCAAAGTCCTATTATTACAGCTAGCAAGGTGGACTCAGATTGGGCAGATATCATAGACACAAACTTGGGCCCATTCAATTATGAGGAGTTGCATGAAGAAACATTCAGTGAGGATGTAACAGGGATAACGAAGAGAATTGTTCAATCTAGGTTGGCACATGTTGCCCTCTTTCCTCTATCAATCCAATGTCTAGAATTAATACTTACAGCAGCTGGAAGTTACAATCCCACCACCAAACAATGTATGGACTTGTAGGGGAATATCATCATTGATCTAACACCACAGATGATAAGGTTCATGTTTAATGCACCAACCCCACAAAGCCCTAGGCAACTCAATGAGGCAAAAGCCCTGCAACTATATAGCAACAAAAAGGATTCCGACAAGATTCATATGAACAAACACTGGATGAGAGTGGAGAAGAAATCCCTGGCCAAACTTCTTGATCAGCCTAAGAAATCAGATTTCTACAAGGAGATCGGTGACATTATCATGATGCTTTCCAGGGTGTTCGGGAAGAGGGATTCCTCACAATTCAAGGAATGGATGTTTCCATTCATTCAAACCATTCGGGATGGTAGGCAACAATTTGACTGGCCAATGATTGTATCAAAGTCCCTACACAATCAGATGCTCAAAGTAAGGGAGACAAAATGCTTCTTCATGACCTCTTATGTAATATATGCAGCTACAAGAAGAGGCATCTTTCCTGGTTTGAATGTAGTTGGGATATTGGGAGAAGCCCCTGGATAGAAAAAGGTGTGGGATCACTATGATCAACTGACCTTGCAGACCTCTGAGTCACATTATAGAAGAGTTAATGATGTATTTTTGTATGTCATCATTAACCAACTAACAAGAGATGTGGGGTATAGACTGAGCATAGATGCCATGACATTCATTGCAGAGTGGGGACATTGGTACATCCAATACCCCAAGTTCACCTACTTTAGGCTAGCTGGTTTTGATGGTCATCCCCATTTACTGCCCAGATGTTGCAATAACAAGATTTTTTTGATGGAGTTTATCTATCAAGCTATAGCAGTTAATCTCAAATTTGTTGGCAAGCATAAGACTGGTTGCCACAAATTTACCATGAAGTTGGGTGAGTATAGTTGTGCACACAATGTGGAAGCCAAGGTAATTTGTGATGAGTTAATCTATTTGAAGTTAGGCTTGTATACCTCTAGGAAGTGTTTTGATCCCAAGCACAAGATGCAAGGTTTTCTTCCTACAATTTTTGACAAACATTTCAATTTGGTGGAGGATTTTTGGGAGGGCTTACAAGATGAGTATGATCTAGGAAGAAGGAATTATGAAAGATTACCCATCCCACTCATGATTGAGTATGGGGTGAAGGAGGACATTCCTAACACTTTGTCAGATGATGGGGTAACCTTGGATTCCCAATATGATGCTGATAATATAGGCACTAAAAACTTGGATCTGGTGGATTGGGATGCAGAGGAATCTATTGACATAAAATAGATTGCAAGGCCAAATCTGGATAGAAATATCCAGTGGGTGGTTATGAGAATCAAGGAGCCAGAGGCTCAACCTTCTAAAAAGAGAAAGGCTACAGGTACCACTCAGGGATACAAAAGGACAAAAATAAGGACAACTCCTAAGGAGCCATTGGAGTTCTTCCCTCCCAATTTTGGAGAAGAGCCTGAGCCTGCAATTCCTGCTCAGGATGATCTTGAAGAACATGGAAAAGAGGCCACAATAGAACCTGGAAGGGAGAATTCATCTTAGCCTAGTGTTTCAACAACTATTGAATGTGAAACCTCAACTCAACCTCTTCTTGCAAAGCAACCAATTGGGGAAATGCCTACTAGAACCCTTCATAAGGAGGATGAATCCTTAAAAGGGAAGGAGCATGAAATTGAAATTCATGATGTTGATACAGATTCTGAGGCCACTCCATTTGATAAGGAGACTCATGTGGTTGCATCCCTTGAGGAAACTGAGGATGCGGGAACTGAGCATTTCCTCACCCCGGAGGATCAATGGAAATTGTTTGAAGAAGCTAATCAAGAAGCAGAGGCCAAAGCACAAGCTGAGGCACTTGCTAAGAAACAAGAATCTGATGCCAAGGCTACAGAGGAGGAACTAGCAAGGAAACAAAAAGAAAAAGAGGACTTGCTACAACAACAAAAGGAGTAGGAACTGAAGACCAAAGAAGAGAGAGATAAATTGGCTATGTTACAGAAAATCCATGAGCTTGAAGAGGAGAAAGCTAGACAAAGGAGGGAAAGAGAAGCCCTTGAGGCTAAATTTAAAGCTATTGAGGAAGCTCATAAGAGGAAAGAGGAGGTAGAATGCCTCCAAAGAGAAAAGGAGGCTAGAGAACTTGCTCAATATGAAAAAAGGTCTAAAGAAGCATGGGATAATGTTAAAGAGCTTGAAAGAAAAAGAGATCAAATGTATGAGGAGAAGAGGCCGGAAGAAGAACGTTTGAAAAAGGAGTTAGAGGCTAAAAAGATGCAAGAGAAAAAGGACAAGGCAGAAGCTGAAAGACTTGCAAAAGAAGTTGCAGAAAGGGAACAAAAACAGGTACAAGAGGTTGACTCTCAACCTAAGACCACCATTCCACAACCTCTTTCTTTTGCTACTGTTGCTTCTTCCACATAGGTGATCATCACTCCTGCTACTCCAACATGGCTCAAACTAGACCTGGAAAGGAAGCAAATAGTTCAATCTCAACGTTTGAATTGGGATGAGATGATGAAGGAGATTGAGAAAGAGAGGCCCAAGAAGAAGGCCAGGGTCCTCCATTCCACTAAGCTCATAGATGCAGGTGATATTATTGTTGAATGTGTTATCCCAATGGTGGACAAAGACATACAAGATATGCAAGTAACTGATTACCAATTGGGCACTGTCAATTTGGGGAGACCTACAAGGAATCAACAAATGAACCTTATTGACATTGTGGCTTCCTCTACTAAATCTAGGACGATCAAAGATAAACAGAGGAAAGATGAACTTAAGGCCCAATTGGATCAATTACATAAATTCTTGAAGGATGACTTCACTCTGGTTTCTCAACAAGCTGCTGCTCCAGAGACTCCAATCTTACTAAGCAAGAAAGAGGTGGATGACTTGGTGCAATTGAGAAATAAGGTGGGGATGCTTGATAGATGGGTTGATTGGCTCAATCAAGAGGTTGGTGAGGGGCTTGATGACAGTTTTAAGGTTCATGAAGGTGCACTAGAATTGGTAGAAGATATGAACCGACATGTTGAAGTCTTAGAGAAGCAAGATGAAGAGTATAGAGAGCATGTTAAGAAATTAAAGGACATCAACAAGGTGCCCAAGCCAAATCTTTTGGAGCAATCAATCCTCGATGAGCATAATGCATATTTGATTGAAAAGACATTGAGCATAATCAGGTTTAGATCCAAATTCATCTATGAGCATAAAAAATGAAGTTCAAAAAGCCAGTAAGGACTTGAATGAAAAAATTGATGAATTGGAGGTAGTGATTGCTATTTTGGTTAATGTGGATATCCTTGTCAAAGAAGGTCTTACTCTTGATAAACTAAAATAGAAATGGAATAGCAGATTCGAGGAGGTGATGCAAGAGGATGATGATGAAGACTTGTTGTTGGATAGACTCATGGACATTAAAGATGAGGTGAAAGCTACTAGGAGGGAGTTGATCAAGTTGAAAGATATGCAAGAGTTTTCCTCCGCAGAGTTGAAAAGAATCAAGTTTGAAGATAATTGGGTAGATGGACCTAATGTGGACATTCTTCAACAAGTATGTTCTAGTTATGATGAATACCTTCTTGATCAAGCAATACAGGAATGAGCTAGCAAATGAACTTTCTATTTTGGTGGACAACTTTCTCTTCTCTTCTATTTTGCAGGGTTATGACATGAGTAGAACTGCAAATCTTATCCAACAGTTCTACCTTCCTCCTTGGGCGTCAGATTTTGGACAATAGGGATATCAAAAATTGAACTAAAGATCAGCCACTTCACGTAGTTCTAGTTCCTTGATTAGTGGATCTCAGCTTTTGATTGAGAAAATTTTGTGTATGGCTTCCCTATATGTAATTTTGAGCTCCTTTTTGTAAAGGTCAGCTGATTGAAGAAGGATTAGGAACCTGATGAGATAGCAAATAGTATTGTTATAGTCTTAGGATTTTATAAGCTTTAAGCAAGATACTTTGAAAACTCTATTATACTTAGATAATTTTACAGTTTTATACAGTTTCATGTTATTGTCAAGTTTGGACCTAAATGATAATGTTAATGAATTATAATCATCCATATGCCAGTGGATGTTGTGCATAATTGTTTTCTATTCGATGAAAATAAATAGGGGAAATTGGATCTAAGATTATTTCATTGAATTGTCTATGAATGGAATTCATTTATGTCTATTTAATCTAATTTTAGCAATGAGTGGGTGATATGTTTTGATCTTGAAGTAAATATTTGATGAATGGTTGTGATTGTTGAATTAGCACTGTGAATGAATGCAATGGTGTAGGTTATGCTATGGATTGCATCATGTTATGGTTTTGATTAGTTGAAGAAACCATCATTATTAAAGTACATGTCTAGATGTGAAGAAGTTTATATTCATGTTTTACTGTTCTAAGGCTCTGTTCTATCTTTTTCTATTTATTTATACCCCCCAAACGTAGGTTAATTGATATGATGTAGTTTGTATTCCTTTAAACCAGCAGGCCCCTTGAATATTACAGTTGCATTGGCCATTGCGTAACATCAACATAGTTGAGAACCAACTACTAGGACCTTGGAAGATAGATTGCTTTATGTTATCTTTCTTTTTCAGGAGAACACTACCCAATATTCTTGTAATATTAAAATGACACACTTCATCCTTCTCATCCTTCCTAGATAGTTCATCTTCCACAATATTTTCCTTCCCTTTCTTACATACAATCTCAAAGTCATATCCCAACATTTTAGTGACCCATTTTAGTTGCTCTTAAAAAGATAATATTTGTTCCAAAAAATATTTTAGGCTAATCCTAATTTTTTCTTAATCTTGAAGTTTCTACACATTAGATAAAGCCTCCATTATTTTATTGCATGAATAATATCTAGCACTTCCTTCCCATAAATAGGTTTGAGTTTATTCTTACCCTCAATTGATGACTCTCAAAAGCAATGGGCCAACCCTCCTGTATGATAACTGCTCCTATACCATTTCCTAAATCATCACATTCCATAATAAAATCCTTGTTGAAGTATTGAGTGGCAAGAATTGGAGTAGTACACATAGCCTTCTTCAATCTCTCAAATGGTGCATAGAAAACTCGTTCCAATGAAAATAATCCTTCTTCAATAAAGTTATGAGGGGTGTTGTTATATGACCATAATTTTTCATAAATATTATACAATATCTAGTAAATCCCAAAAACCCCTCAATTTCTTAATGATTTTGGAAACGAGACATTCCATGATAGCCTTAATTTTATTAGGATCAACCTTTACTCCTATGTGAAACTATGTGTCCCAAGTACTCCACCTATTTGAGACCAAAAGAACACTTGGATGACATAGAATAGAGTTGATATTTGAGAACTTTTAATGCTTGATCTACATGCTACAAATGCTCCTCCCATGTCTTACTATAAATTAATATATCATCAAAGAACACTATTACAAACTTCCTCAAAATTTTCTTAAAGATGGAGAACTCATCAAACTTATAATGTAGATGGTGCATTGGTAAGACCAAATGGAATCAACAAAAGCTCATAATGACCCTCTTGACTCCTAAATGTTATCTTAAAAATATCTTCTTCCTTAATTTTATGGTGATAACCTAATCTAAGATCTAACTTTGTAAAAAATATAGCTCCATTAAATTCATCTAGCAAATCATTAATGAATAGAATATGAAAGTTATCTTTGATGGTGTACATGTTGAGAACTCTATATTTTTGTCACATGCACCACGTTTCATCCTTCTTACGCACCATCACCACAGGCGAGGAGTACCAATGTCTCTTGAACAATCTTTTCAATCTCACTTTTTTGTATATATGGGTACCTGTAAGGCTTGATGTTGGGTGGTTAGCTCTCTAGCACTAGTTTTATGGCATGATCATGATCCCTCTTAGGAGGAATTTCTTTAGGAATATCTCCAAAAACCATTGAGTGACAATCTATAATCACTTGTAAATCTAGATGGGTAGGAGCATTTGATTAATAGCCTTATAATTACTATTTCCATAAAGTACAACCAACAAAAATAAAATTCACAATTGTTGTCATGAATTCTATCTTCTCATATTTTAAAAATATTAAATAACATTTTTTATCAAAAAATATATTTAATAATTTATAAGTATTATTTTAATAAAATAAAATCATAAGTCGCACCTAGTTTTAAAACCTATTAAAAAAAATAAGTATATAACATTTTAAAATCATTCTTATAGAATAATAATTTATTATTTAAAATTATCTTTATGATTTTTTTTTTCTGTAATATAATGGTCTTTTCCCAGTAATATAAATAAAAAGAAGTGTAAATTTTGAAAGAAATATAAAAAGGTTGTGATATAATAGTGGGTACATGGTTTATATGATCATTATAAATAAATAAATGTTTATTATATAAAAATAATAATATTAATATTAAGTTTGTAATTTTATGTGATATTTTCGTTGTAAAAAGAAATAGGACACAATATTATTTTATTATATATTAGGATAACAATTACAAAGAGAAATTTCTTAATTTTGATACTTCTTAGAATGTAACTATTGTAATAATTTCAAATGATGCCCTCTCACTCACTCTCGCTCTGTTTTGGAATTTCAAGCAATGCCCTCCCACTAATTCTATAAACCTTAGTGACCTTTTTTTGCACTCTCAATAGCCCTTTCCATTGGTTCAAGGGTTAGTTCCTTTTCATTGCTTGTGTCAACGATTTGTTCCTCTCCAATTTGGGTGAATGGTGTTGTCTATGCCATTGTTCATATCATAGTTGTGTTGAACATATGTTATCATTGATGTCAAAGGTTGCTATTCATTGTTGTCAAACTGTGTCAAGGCTATCAAATGTGAAGGTTGTAAAAAATGAAAGAGTTTGTAGGAGTACTTGAATCATCATTATATTCCCCTTTACTTAAAGTGCTATGTATCCAAAAGTATTAATCATGAAGAAGTTGTCTCATCAATCAATCCTATATCAAGTAACATGAATCAATTTTTATTGAGACGTGATTTCCTTCTAATAGTTGGTGTGTATTGTATAATTATTATACCATGCAGAGTATATAGTTAGTATGCTTATGGTGGTCTAAAAGTCTATGCAAGGATATATTTTGGGCAAAGAGATTTCTCTAGCGATACAAATGTGGTTGGCATTTCTTTCAAAAATGCAATGTTTCTCTATAGTTTGGAAGGAGAATATGTCTACACTTATTTTATCAATTTCCTGAGTTTCCAGATGATATGTTCAACGTGCAAGATGTTTGAAGTGTTAGAAGTTTCATCTACTTGTTTGAAGTTCAAGGCATGTGTGGTAATGACTAGTAGCATGCAAAATTCAAATCTTGTGTGTGGTGTTAGGATAGGATTTTCTTAAGGTTCATATGGTGGTAAGAATTTTATGTTTGGACCATTGTGTTACATGTTTCATGTAATTCAAATTTAGGTCCACCTTATGCCGTCTCGGCTCTTTGTGGATCCCTGGTCGAAATGGAAGAGTGTTAACGTAATGTCATGTATATATTTAAAAAATTTAGATGCGTTGTAAGTGTAAGTTGTATCAAATGTATCGATTGTGATTGAGTGAGGTGATTTTGAATACAAAAATGTGAAGAAAAGAGAGTGCTAGTATCAGAAGATCATTCTCAATGAGGGAGAGTGTTAGGACAAAAGGAGGGCTTGTGAACTCAATGCTAAGGAAAGGAATGCTATTTTATGTGGATTGACTAATTTTGAATTTGTGAAAGTGATGCAGTGAAGAACAACTAAGGACATATGGGATAAATTGTAGACAATTTATGAAGGTGATGAGAAAGTAAAAGAGGAAAATTTGCAGACTTACAAAGCTCAGTTTGAAGGTATGAAGATGAGAGAAGATGAGAGAAGATGAGAATATTGTTGCATTGATCTAGGTTGATGAAGTTGTCAACTCTATTTGAGGTCTTGACGAGGAATTGGAAGAAAGGAGTGTTGTGAAAAAGGTACTCAGATCTATTCCTAGAAGGTTTGAATCTAAAGTCTCTGCTATTGAAGAAGCTAAGGATTTGAATGCTTTAAAGTTGATTGAACTGCATGGAATTCCAATTTTATTTGAGACGAGGTTTGAAAGTGAAGATTCAATAAAGAAAGAGGTTGCTTTCACAGTGTCTATGAAGCAGGTTGATCAAAATTCTGATATTGGATCAGATCCAGAAGAAGAAAATTTTGTTAGAAAACTGCAAAGAGGTTTCGGTAAGTACAAAGGCAAGCTACCTTTCAAGTGTTTTAATTATGGTGAAGTAGGAAATTTTATAGCTAAGTGTCCCCATAAGAATACTAACAATGTTGAGACAAAGAATGGAAAGAAATCATTTTAGAGAAATTTTAAAAGTCAAAGGAAACATAAGAGTTTCTACACCAATGAGGAAGAAGAAAAAGATGTCTCCAAAGATGAAAAAGAAAAAGGCAATATTCATGGCTTTTGAGACTGCTGAAGGAGATATAGAAATGGGTTCCGAAAATAATATAGAAGAGGTAGATCTTATGAAAGAATTAGTGTGTGTCAAAAAGGAAATCACAAAACTGAAGAACAAAATTGTAGAAGTGAGAGCTAAAGAAAATGTATCTAAGGACTTGAAGAAAGTAGAAAGGATGACTGTTGATATGAAGATCCATACTGAAGAAGAAAAAAGAGTTGAAGAAGTTTTTATAGAAAAGTTTCTATCAAGAGATAAAGACTGTGAGAAACTAGAAGAAAAAATTGTGATAGCAAGAAAAGAGCTTGAGAAAGTGAACCAAATGTTGTAGATAAAGTTTGGTAAAAGTACTGAAACCCTAGATCAAATTTTGGGAAGTTAGAGAGCTCCAGAAGTTTTGAGAAGAAGGTGACATAACAATTTGAGAAGACTACTAAGGCGAGTCCAAAAGTGACAGGCTCCAGAAGTTGGAAGTCTAAAAGAACCATGATGATTGATGAAAGAATGACACACAATGATGGCTTTATTCAAGTTCAAAAACAAAAGAAGAATATCTAGAAGAATAGGATACAATACTAGGTTAAATTTTCCTTTCCCTGGTTATTATTTCAATTGTAATAATTTTGGTCATAAAGTTGTGGATTGTAGAAGTGCTTTGGTAAGAAGAAATAATTTTGTCAGCAATAATGCATTTGCACCTCTGTAAAATTTTAATATCATTTGTTTCAAGTGCAACAACTTTGGACACATTGCAAGGAACTACATAAGCAATTTAGTGAGTCCTCCACTACTAGAAAGTGGAAGAAAAGGATCAGAAAGCATAAGTATTGAATCAAAAAAGGTTTGGAAGAAGGAATCACTAAATTGATTTCAAACTGCACTACATGTTAAGAAGGAGAAGAATATGTGGATCATAGACAGTGGTTGCTTTAGCCACATGACTGGAGATAAAAGTAAGTTCATTAATTTTAAGAAATTTGAAGGTGGTTATGTGACCCTTGAAAATAATTCAATTGCCAAAATATATGGTAAGGGTACTTTAAGTCTCGATGGTGGTAGAACAAAGACACATGATGTTTTGTATGTTGAAGGTTTAAATCATAATCTATTAAGTGTCAGTTAGATGTGTGACAAAGGCTATAAGCTATCTTTTAATTCTAAGGGTTGTGAAATTAAGGAATCAAGTACCAATGAACTGATTGCAGAAGGGATCATGACAGATAGTGATATTTATCATCTCAATGAGTTGAATGGACAAAGTTGTCTCACTATACAGAAGGATGAAATTTGGCTTTGACATAGAAGGTTAGGACATATTAACTTTGATGATATTGTAAAGATTAGCTCAAGAGGGTTGGTTTGGGATATTCCAAAGATTAAAAACCTCAATCAACCAATTGTAAGCCATGTCATGAAGGGAATCAAACAAGAAGCAAATATCCTACTAAGGAGTATTCCACATCAAAAACATTAGATATGGTTCATACAGATCTATGCGGACCGATGAGGACTAAAATTATACAAGGAGATAGGTATTGCATGATGTTCATTGATGATTACACCAGAATGACTTGGATAACATTTCAGAAAGAGAAGCCAAAAGCATTTTGAGAATTTTAAGGCATTCAAGGCATTAGTAGAGAATGAAACCAGAAGGCCAATCAAAGTTTTGAGATCTGACAGAGGTGAAAAATTCACTTGAGAAGTATGATAGATTCTGTGAAGAGCATGGGATTCAGAGGTAGTTCTCCGCTCTTATAACTCCACAACAAAATGGAGTTGCAAAAAGAAAAAACTAGACTGTACAAGATATGGCAAGAATTATGCTATGTCAAGCAAACTTACTAGATATGTACTAGAGAGAAGCTACATAGACTGATGTGTATATTTTGAACAAAGTTCAAATCAGGTGCAAGACTAACAAGACACCCTATGAGATATGGAGAGGAAGATCGACATCAGTCAAACACCTCAAAATATTTGGCAACAAGTGCTACATCAAGAGAGATGAAAATTTGGATAAGTTTGATCCCAGATCAAATGAAGGTATTTTCCTTGGTTATTCTTGAAATGATGAAAAATAGGGTTTATCCAAAATGAGATGGGAATGCACCTATCTTCCTTATTTCATTAGGAAAAAGAGATCCCCTAAGGAAAGGTTGACTTTCGACCCTTAGGTGAGTCAATATTAATGGAGATCCTGTTGTTTTCCTTATGATTGAGGACAAGGTAAATTAGCTTGAAATGCACTTTTGGGAGATAAATGAAAAATACTAAATGAATCCAATTATGCAATATGAAACTTAAAACATTAATTTAAAACCTTAATCTTATAGAATCCACAAAATTTTGGAAGATCTGAGAAGGTTAGGATTTTATGCACCTGTCACCAAAAGCCTTTGTCGAGTGTCCTCCTAGGATAGATTTTCCTTAGGGAAAATGGGTCTTGCTAGGCCTTTCTAAAACTTCAAAATTTGGATCTGTAGCTTTTGATTTGCACTTTTTTCTTGTACCTTTCAATATTCTTGTTTGGATTTGTACTTGTATCAAAACTAAAAAATTTGATTTGTTTGTATGGGGGTTTGCCTTCGTCAAACCCCAAGTTTGGTAATTAAACCTTGATGAAAAATACAGATCTAAAACATGAGAGTGTGTGTGAGCCCTAATCTTAAGTGTGTCTAAGATTGTTAAGATCTAGAATGCAAAGAAACCTTATTCAAGTGTGTTAGAATAAGATCCATAAATGAACATGAATAGTCAATAAAAGACCTAGTTAAGGACAAGTCAAATCCCCTAATAGGTCTAAAATCTGATTATACCTTGCTTTAGATAGCTAGTAGAATGAAGATAGAAGATATGATCACTAGGAAACAAGTCATTAGATCAAGGGAAATGGCTAGTTGCATGTCCCAAAACCTAGAATCCATCATGATCCACCATAGGCATCAATCTTCAATCACGAACAATGCTTGACCAATCTTCACAAAATGACCTTGAAGACCTGCAAAAATAATTGGAATGCTACTATAAGACTTCAACTTTGCTTTCTTGAATGTTCTTCTTGATCTTGAGTGCTAATTTTGTGAATTTTCTCTCAATATTTTTCTCAACCTAGTGTAAAATGGTGAAAAGACTAGGCTCTCTATAGGCTTCCTTTCTAATTTCCTGATTATTAAATCTTGAAAGCCGAAATTTAAAACTTGAATCTAGGACTTTAAGATTCTGCCAAAACATGTTTAAAATTTGAATTTGGATCTTAAAGGGGACCAATTCGCCCAAGGGTGAATGAGTCTTGGCCTAAAAATCCAAGATTAATGTATTTCGGGGCCTTAAATCAATTAAATGCATTTATTCAATGCATGTTGCAATGTTTGAAAATGATAAAAATAGGTCTTGGGATGCATAATAAAGGGGTTTAGGGGCCTATTTATGAAGGGTAAAAATGCATAAATGTGAGGTTACTAAAATAGGTCCAAATTAAGTGTGAAATTGTACTATCACATAGGAGTACAATTTTCTACACTACAATTCTTTAAGAAGTAAAGCTTACAAATGCTATAACAAAAGATTGAAGAGGATAGTAGAAAGTGAAAATGTGAGAGTTGATGAGACTATTTAGTCAACTAATATTCCAGAAGTAGAAGATGATGAAGAACCAATTGACAACAATATTGAAGATTCAGAAGAAGTTGTTACAAAGACTCCAACAAAGTATGTTTAGATAAATCGTTTTGAAGACCAAATCATAAGAGACAAATACAGTGGGGTTCAGACTTGGAAGAGACTTGAGAGATAAAGTGTGCAAGTAAAATTTTATTTACTGTCAAAGATATAGCCTAATTCATACAAAGAAGCAAGCAAAGAGAAAGGTTGGATAGAAGCTATGGAGGAAGAATTGAACTAGATCATGAAGAATGAAACTTGGAAATTTGTCCCAAGACCTAAATACAAGAATGTGATTGGAACTAAGTGGGTATTTAGAAACAAGCTAAATGAATAAGGTTAAGTGATCTGGAACAAGGAAAGACTTGTGTGGAAAGGGTATGCTCAGATTGAAGGCATATACTTTGAAGATAAATTTTCTACGGTGGCAAGATTGGAGGAAACAAAAATGTTCTTAGCTCTTTCAACCTTCAAAACTTCAATGTATATCAGATGGAGTGGAGTCATCATTCTTGAATGGATAGCTAGAAGAAGAGGTCTATATTGAACAACTAGAAGTATTTCAATGTTCTAACAATATAGATTATGTTTTTAGATTGAAGAAGGCCTTGTATGGACTCAAACAAGTTCCCAGAGCTTGGTATTCAAGGTTTGATGGATACTTTCAACATAAAGGATTCTGAAGAGGAAGTACAAATAGTAATTTGTACATAAAAGTAGAAGGAGATAAATTTTTTATAGTTGCGGTCTATGTAGATGACATCATTTTTGGAGGTAGTAGTGAATACATGTGCAAGGAATTTCTGAAGGGAATGCATAATGAATTTGAGATGTCTATGTTAGGAGAATTATCTTTCTTTATTGGGTTGTAGATTGTACAATAAGAGAAAGGCATTTTCATTTCACAACACAAGTACATAAAGGAGATGCTAAGTAAGTTCAGGATGGAAGATTGCAAACTGGTTGGAACACCTATGGTTACTAGATGCAAGTTAAGTAAAGACAATGAATCTTCTCCATCATATCAAACTTTGTACAGGTCCATGATTGGAAGTTTGTGTTATGTGACAACATCCAGATTGGATATTATGTAGGTAGTTGGAATGGTTGCCAGATTTTAGGCAGCACCTAAAGAGACTCATGGTAAACCAGTCAAGAGGATATTCAAGTATTTGAAGGATACTGAAGAATTTGGACTATGGTGTCCAAAGAGTGAAAATTTCACTCTGAATGCATACATAAATGTAGATTGGGAAGGATGTGTTGATGAATAGAAGAGAAAAAGTAGTGGACCATTCTTTCTTGGTGATAGTTTGGTGTCTTGGTTGAGCAAGAAACATGAATCATTTTATCTACAAAAAAATCAAAATATATTGTTGTAGCATCATGTTGCACTCAAGTGCTGTGGATGAAGCAAAATTTGAAGGAAATAAAGATATAATTGAATGAACTTATCACTATTCTTTGTGACAACACCAGTGCCATAAATATTTCAAAGAATCTGATGATGCACACAAGGACAAAATATATTGCAATCAAGTATCATGTCTTGAGGGAGAAGGTTGTAGAGAAGGGAACAATATTGGAATATGTTGATACAAAAGAGCAAGTAGTTGATATATTCACAAAGCCACTTCCTAAGGAAACATTTGAGTTTCTCTGGTTGAAGTTGGGAGTTGTTTCTCCCTCCTCTTGAATCAAGAAGAAGCACATGTTGAGGGGGGGCTCTATCTCTCTACCACAACAAGGCTTGGTTTTCTTGCATAATATTTTCAGAGGCAATGAAGCATGGACTTAGGGGGAGTCTATCTAGGAAATAGGTTTTTCGGATTGTGATGTGTACCGGAAATGAAGGAGGGGAAAGATGGGTTTGCAGAAGCTAGTAGTGTTGTAGAAAAGGGATGCCTCCTCGTAGGGGGAGAAAGTGTTGACTCTTTTTCATTGATGTCAAAGGGGGAAAAACTAAACTCAAAATTTTGAATTGCTCAAAAAGAATAATGATCTCAAAATTCTATATCTTCCATAGGGAGAGAGAGTGAAGACAATTTTACTATGAAGAAATAATTCTAAAAGGTTGGTTTGGTGGCCTAGTAGTTCTCTTAGCAGCTCTTTTGGTGGCCCAACATTTTTTTGTTTGTCATCAATGACAAAGGGGGAGATTATTGAACATATGTTGTCATTGACATCAAAGGTTGTTGTCAGTTGTTGTCAAAGGGTTTCAAGGCTATCAAATGTGAAGGTTGTCAAAGATGAAAGAGATTGTAGGAGTACTTGAATTATCATTATATTACCCTTGAATTAAAGTGTTATATATCTGGAAGTATTGATCATGAAGAAGTTTTCTCATCAATCAAATCCTATATCAAGTAACATGATTCAAGTTTTATTGAGATGTGTCTATCTTTCGATAGTTGGTGTGTATTGTATGCTTATTATACCATGTAGAGTATGCAATCAGTATTTTTGTGGTGCTCTGGAACTCTGTGCAAGGATATCTTTTAGGCAAAGATATTTCTCTAGAAATACAAATCTGATTAGCATTTCTTTCAGAAATGCAGTGTTGCACTCTAGGTTTGGAAGGAGAGTATGTCTACACTTATTTTATTAGTTTCTCTAGTTTCCAAAGGATATGTTTAGTGTGCAAGATGTTTGAAGTGTCAGAAGGTTCATTTACTTGTTCAAAGTTCAAGGTGTGTGTGGTAACGACTAGTAGTGTGTGAAATTCCAATCTTGTGTGTGGTGTTAGGATATGAGCTTCTTAAGGTTCATGTGGTGGCATACAACATCAATTTCCTTTGGTAGAAAGAATTTTATGTTTGGAACATGGTGTTACATGTTTCATGTAATTTGAATTTAGGTCCACCTTATGTCGTCCCGACTCTTTGTGGATCCCTAGCTGACATGGAAGAGTGTTAACGTAATGTTATGTATATATTTCAAATGTTCAAATGTATTGTAAGTGTGAGTTGTATCAACTATATTGAATGTGATTGAGTGAGGTGATTTTGAGTATAGAACTATGAAGAAAAGAGAGAGTGCTAGTATCAAAAGATCATTCTTGGTGAGAAAGAGTGTCAACATTGACTCTGACACATATCAGAGTTATATTTTGTATCTACAAGCTTTGTCATTGTATTTCAATAGGATTGGTGTTCTACCTATTGTATTGTTTCATCAGGGGATTGGTGTCTCCAGTAGGTTGGTGCCTACTAGGACATGAGGGGATTATTTTCTTTGATAGATTGGTGCCTATTTTAGTGTGTAACATTCACTTGTACATTTCTGCATTGTGAGGTTGGATTTGGATAGTAGATCCAAGCAATTTTTCTCACCATTGTTTTTCCCATCTTCGATTTCCATGTATATCTGGTGCTCTCTTGTGTGTTTGGTGTTGTTATGATTTTGTTTGTTTATGCTTCAATTTCTTAGTGGATTTTTTTGTGAAGAATCGTATAACTATACCAAAAGTTAAAGAATTTTGGAATACTTTAGATCTACTGATTCACCCCCCCTCTCAGTAGATTGTGTACCCTTCAAGTTATTGGTTTTACAAGGCCATCTAGTGATTTTGGTGTTCCTAATTTTGGTGTGGCACTTGAGGATTTTTATCATTCTCTATGTCTTCCTACTTGTGGGTTTTTTGGGGCCAATGCTTTGGTGTGAGGCTCTTCCAATCATAACAATGGTGGGTTCCCTAGTTATACTTTGGTGGTTGGTAGCTTGGATGGGGTGGCTAGGGAAAGATATTATATATCCATGGCTAGCTTGGGGCCCCCTATAGTTCTACTTTCCATTCTTAGGATGGAAAGGCTCACCCACTTTCTTGTTCTCACTCTCCCCCAATCATAATTTGTGGGAAGGAGGTGGTTGAAAATATAAAAAATTATGCTTATAGAAGTTTAATTTGTATATTTAACAACTTTTAGCCTTCTCCCTCAAGCTTGCATATGTGGGTTTTGGAGTTTAGGAGGCCTCTCATCGAGGACGCTATTAATTTTTTTCCTTGTGTTTGGGGTTTCTTATCTTGAGCTTTCATTCTCTTAAGGACATGGATATGGTGTTGAGTGGTTAGTTATGCATATGGGGTGAGCTCTCTGTCTCTCTCAAATTGTGGTTTTCTTCTTTCAACCGCATGAAATAGTCTCTCAATATTATGCTAGTTTGGGTAAGGTTGTGTTACCCACCTCTCCAATTTTGGAAGGATACTTTTCTTTGAGGACACTGGCAATGCTATTAGTCAAATTTTTAAGGTGTATTCAACCATGGATAACTCTAGCCACTCCACTTTTGACCATATTTTGAAGGATATCGACATATCCAAGCTTCTTCCTAGAGAGGTTATCTTGATGGTTGAGGATAGGAAGTGGATTTTTCCACTTGTTTATGAGATCTAACAATTCTAATGCATATTCTACAATAAATCTTGCTTCTAAGTGTGTACATCCTCATCATTGGATTGTGAGTTCTACTATTGGTGATGAAATTACCTCCACAATCATTTCATTGTGGATTCCCTTATTTCTAACTCTCTAGTGGACAAGCTTCCTTATCCTACCTCGATGGATTGGTGGATCATGATGTGATTGTGGATGCTCTATGGCATCATAAATTATCACCCTTGACAATTTCACACTAGGTTTAACTCTGCCTATGTGCTTGGACCCAATTGTTAGATACACAGTAAAATTGAGAGGGGGGTGAATCAATTGTATACTTAAAACATTCAAATCCTCAATATATTTTGAACCCTTATCAACCATTAAACCCTTATCATGCATAAGCAAAATTTAAACATATGAAATAGTAATGAAAACACATCCAAACACATAAGAACATCATATTTACATGGAAAAACCAAGAAGGGAAAAACCACAATGAGGATTAGCTCACAGATATATGAATTGCAACACTGAATACAATTAGGCTCACTTCCTAGAAAAAGAAGAAAGGCTCACTATTGGGTGGCTCATTGCCAAGAAGAAATAAGATAGAAGAAAATTGTTACAAAGATATTCACTATCTCAAGGAAATAAGATAAATCCACCACTAAAACTTTATGCCATCTATAACCTTTGGCTCACTGCTTGCAGGAAATTCAAGCACACTAAAAATGTAGACCCTTTTGTTCACTACATTAGAGTCATAGGAATTAAGCTCACACTCAGATCATCACACTTAATAAAATTCACATATTTCACACACATCTTCAACAATTTACCTTACTCATATATCATCCATGACCTAAACAATCTCAATTAGGTCAACCTTAATGAAATATATGCACCTAAAACGTGCAACACCAAAATAGGTCAGCACCAAACACCTCCATGATGGAAAGAGGTGAAGGACGACCACACCAAGGGTTAACTAGGACCAAAAACCACATCACCACACTACTCAACACATTCACAATCCGTGAGGTACCTCTGAAAATAGCGCTAGCACGCTAGGTCAGCCAAACCTAAACTAACACTATAAGTGACCACATAAAGGCTTATCCAAGTCATGTAGGCCACACAAAAACACTTCACAACATAATGTCTCAAAATATTCTAGCATCATCAGAATATTCTACAACTCTGCCACAACCACCTGAAACTAAGAACATCATTTTGTCCAGCCAGACATACTACCAAAGAACACAACTTACTAACCAACCTTACGAAACACCTCAACAACTGAAACCTCAAGGGAATGAAATTAAAAAAAATATAAGCTCATTCCAAAATCCACAAGACAAGAAACCTTGCTGTGGAGAAATGCAGAGCAATCTCATTTCTCCCAGACAACCTTCTACATAGACAGATAAACTATCAAACACAAATTTCACTGCAAAATGATCCAAAACCTAAAAATCTGGATATAGAACCTTTGAACACCTCTTATCATCATATCTGAAATGCACAAGCATACCTTCAACCATGAATAAATGTGGAGCACAACACTAAATAAACCATTTTCACACTGCACACTCTTTTATTCAAATTTTCTCAAAAGCACTTGGAAACCAAGTGAACTTACTACAACTACAACTCTTATCCATCAAGAAATCAATGACAATGTTGATGACAACACCAAAACACCTTCTTATCAAATCATAACACATACATACTAGTACAAAAACTTGACAACACCAACCATCTCCTTATGATTGACATCAATGACAACACCAACAACATACTTGCAACAATCTCCCCCTTTTTCATTGATGGCAACACCAACTCTCTGAAAAACCATCAACAACAAAATAAACCAACAAAAAATCTGCAACAAGTAGCACTCCCCCTAACTGGGGTAACTCTTCACTCTTCACACTCTCATTCTCTTGCTCCTAAACACTTTCTCCTCCTGTGGTCTTCAGACCATATTCAACCAAATATCTCCCAAGAAAATCTAGCTCTTTCTCCTGCAATACCCTTCTAAACTATGGTTTTTCAACCACTATAACTCTCTCCCCCTTTGACATCAAGGAAAAGGGCCATAAACTCATCCAACTCTCTTTCCTACATACTTCACATTTTCACTATTCTTTCTCTTTTCTGCATTGTACTCTTTTGCTCTCCCCTTTAACAACATTCAAAGGGTAACACCCGCACCTTTCACACATCATTTGCATATAATTTTTCTTTTTGGTTTTCCCTTTTGACATATACATACACCACTTTGATACCACTTACAACACCAACAAGCAACTGTACTCTCTCTTCACTACATTCAATTTTCTGCACTCTCCCCCATAGGGGCACAAAATATGCTCCATTTGACTGCATTAATAGCACTACTAAGTACTTCCCTTGATAGGTAGCCTTCAACATCAGTCTAGGACCAAGAATGTATCTTGAAATGCTTCCCAAATAGATGCACCAACTTATTCATCTAATTGAAAGGAAGTGAAATAACCCCTAACTTATTCTAGAGATACTCAAAAGTATATTTTGGAAGATCCTTTGTAAAAATATTTGCAACTTGATCCTTTGTAGGCACATATTCTAGCTTGACCTCATTCTCCTCAACTTTCTCTCTTAGAAAGTGATACTGGATTGAGATATGTTTTGCTATTGAATGCATTATTGGGTTATTTGAAATATTGATTGCACTTGTATTATCACATAAGATAGAAATAGGTTCATCATATGATACTCTGATATCCTTCAATGTTTGCTTCATCCACAACACTTGTGTGTAGAATGATGTTGTTGCAATTTACTATGCCTCTACAATAGATATTGACATTGAATCCCACTTCTTACTCAACCAAGAAACCAATTTTCTTCCAAGAAAGAAAGCACCACCACTTATACTTCTTCTATCATTTGTACATCTTTCCCAATCTGTATATATATATGCACTCAAGGAGAAATCAATATCTGTAGGAAGCCACAAACCAAAGTTCAGAGTGCCCTTGAAGTGTCTAAATATCCTTTTCACTACTGCAATGTGAGATTCTATGGAATCTTCTTGATATCTACCCACAAGAAAAACTACATGCATGATATCTAGTCTAGTAGTAGTTAGATATAGCAATCCACCAATCATTGATCTATATTTACTTTGATCATCCTTAGGAGATTCATCATTTTTGCTCAAGTTACAACCAATAACCATAGTGGTACACACTACTTTAGAATCCTCCTTTCCAAACTTCTTCAACATTTCCTTGAAATATTTTGACTATGAAATGAAAATACCTTTTTTTGATTGACTGATTTGTTATCCAAGGAAGAAATTCATCTCTCCACACATTGAAATCTCAAACTCTTTATGCATCTCATTTGAAAACTTCTTCCACATACCTTCATTTCCTCCAAAGATAATTTCATCCACATACACTACCACAATAAGGATTTTTTCTCCTTCAACCTTGAAGTAAAGATTGCTATCTGCAGTATCTTTCCTAAATCCTTGTTGCAACAAGTACTTATCTAACCTTGCATACCAAGCTCTAGGAGCTTGTTTGAGTCCATACAATGCCTTCTTCAATTTGCAGAACATATCAACATTATTTGATAATTGAGATCCTTCTGGTTGTTCAATGTGTACCTCTTCTTCCAACTCACCAATCAAGAATGCAGACTTTACATCCATATGATTTACTTTGAAGTCTTTATGTGTTGTAAAATCCAAAAAAATTCTAATGGCTTCCATCCTTACCACCAAAGAAAATGTCTCCTCAAAATCTATTCCTTCTACTTGTGAGTAGCCCTTACAGATAAGTCTGGCCTTGTTTTTGACAACTTTTCCATCCTCATTCAATTTTTTCATAAAAACCCATTTAGTTCATATCACATTCTCATTTTTTGGTCTTGGGACCAATTCCCAAGTCTATTTCTTCTCAATCTGTTCTAATTCTTCTTTCATAGCCTTGATCCAATTCTCATCCTTCCATTCCTTAGCCACTACTTTAGGTTCCACCTCTGAAAGTAAAAAAAAATTACTTGTTCTTCTATCACATCTTCTTTCTTCCTTTTCAACCCACCTTTTCTCTTATCTCCAATGATTTAATCTTCATAATGATTCTTTTGCACATACTTAGGGGTCTTAGGGATCTTTTCTAGAGCTTCTTCCTCTTCAACTATCATCTCTTTTTCTTTCTCTTCATCCTTTTCTTCTTCACTGCAACCCTTGTTCATCAGATTCATGTCCTTCTATCAATACAAAACTTTATAGTGGTTCTTAATCCACCTTAACACTTGCACTTTAAACAATTTTCTTTAACCTTTTATTATAGCACTAGTAAGCTTTTCTTCTTGTAGAGTATCCAAGGAAGATTCTTTCTTTAGATCTTGTATCAAACTTTCCTAGGTTTTCTTCATATTTTTTAATATAGCATTTGCTTCCAAAAACTCTGAGATACTTCACAGTAGGAGGTTTACCATACTATAACTCATAGGGAGTCTTTGAATTGTTCACTCTTTCTTGACCTCTGTTAAGAATGTAGACAACAACATGAATTTATTCTCCCCAACATACATCTAATAGATTTGCTTCCTTCATCATTGTCCTATTTGCTTCTTGAACTATTCTATTCTTCCTCTCCACAACTCCATTCTGCTCAGGAGACCTAGGGGCTAACAAATGCCTCTTTATTCCATGATCTTCATAAAAGATATTAAACTGATTGGAGGTGAACTCACCACCTTTTTTAGACCTTAAGCACTTTATTTTTACATCCATCTCATTCTCAACCATGGACTTGAATGCTTTGAACTTATCTAGGGCTTCTAATTTTAATTTAAGAAATGTCACCCAAGTCATTCTAGAATAATCATCAATCAATAGCATGAAATACCTATCACCATATGAACTTCTTCTGGTAGGTCCACATAGGTCTATATGCACCAACTCCAAAGGACCTGTGGTAAAATATTACTTTGTCTTCAACCTCTTCATAGTTTTCTTTCCAAACTGATATTCCTTGCATATTGCATTGATATGCATTGTAATATTTGGCAAATCTCTCACAACATCAGTAGAACTAATTTTCACTAGGCTACCAAAATTGATGTGACCCATTCTTCTATATGTAGCCAAATTTTGTTGATTTGAGACATAAAGAATTTAGAACCACTACCTTTGAGCTGATAAACATTACCTTTTGTCCTTGTTCAAGAAACAACCAGAGTACCATAGCTTCCTTTTCTGATTTCAAAACCACCATCTTGAAACACAAGATTATATCCTTTGCTGCACATCTTTCCTACACTTAGAAGATTATGTCAGGGACCCTTGACATAAAGAACATCATCTATTTTATGCTTCCATCAAAACTAATTGATCCTTTTCCACAAATCTTAGCAAATGCATCATCACCAAACTTAACAAGACCACCATCATACCTTTGAATTTTAACAAACTTACTCTTATCACTTTTCTTATGATTTGAGCATCCACTATCAGTGATCTATTAATTTCTTTCTTCTCTTGCATGAAAATTAGTCACCATAGTTCCTTCAATGTTATGACCTATTACTAGAGCACTTTCCTTCACACATATTTCAGGATTAGTGGAATTAGTTCCAAATTTTAGAGCCATGAACAAGCATTTATCACTATCTTCATCAGGATAGTTAGATTCTTCATCATTAGATACACCATTGTCTCTTTCAACATGATAACTCTTCTTGAAAAATTTTCCTTTATGATTCTTAGGTTTTTCGTTTGAAACTTTGATTGGACATTTAGAAGCATAATGACCTATCTTTCTACAATTGAAACATTTACAGGGTAACTCACCTTTGTATTTTCCATTGGCCTTTTTCAATCTCCTTACAAAAGTTGCTTCCACCTCATCAAGATCATCTGGATATGATTCATCATCCTTCTTTGCTTTGTAGACTTTAAAGGCAATTTCTTTCTTTGTAGCATCTTGACCAAACTCTCTCAATTCATAAGAAATTAAAGCATCAAACATCTATTCTATAGAATAATTATCCAGATTTTGAGCTTCGTCAATAGCAAAAACTTTAGAACTATAAGTTTTAGGAAGAGTTCTTAGTACCTTTTTCACCACTTCGCTTTTGTCTAGCTTACCACCAAGACCATTGATGGTATTGAGAAATTCATCAACTCTGAGCATGTAGGCTATAATATATTCATATTCAGACATCCTTAGGGTTTCAAATTTGGCTTTATAGTTTTACACCTTTGCTTATTTGACCTTATCATCTCCATAAATACTTTCCAACTTTTTCTAGATATATTTAGCAGATTTTAGACTTATTACTTTTCCAAGTTCAAAATCAGAGAGACCACTTACAATGGCATTCCTTGCTTTACCATTGCTCTCATATTCCTTGATTTCATCATCACTTTTCAAACCAGTAGCAGGTATAGTGTATCCTTTTTCAACTGGCTTTCATACACCAAATCCAAGACAGACCATAAAGGACTCCATCATGGCTTTCCAATAAGTATAATTCATTCCATTAAACATAGGATCTTTGGTACCCTTCCTATGCGCCATTCAGATCTACCTCAAGTGGTTAAGCTTCCTCCAAGGAACCATAACTCTGATATAAATTGTTAGATGCACAGGACAACTGAGAGGGGGGTGAAACAGTTGTATACTTAAAACATTCAAACCCTCAATATATTTTCAACCCTTATCAACCATTAAAAACTTATCATGTATAAGTAGAATGTAAACATATGAAACAGTAATGCAAACACATCCAAACACATAGGAACACTAGATTTACGCGGAAAACCTAAGAAGGGAAAAACCACAATAAGGATTAGCTCACATATATATGAATTGCAACACCGAATATAATTAGGCTCACTGCCTAGAAAAAGAAGAAAGGATCACTATTGGGTGGCTCATTGCCAAGAAGAAAGAAGATAGAAGAAAATTGTTAAAAAGAGACTCACTATCTCAAGGAAACAAGATAAATCCACCATTGAAACTTGATTCCATCCACAACCTTTGGCTCACTGCCTCCAACAACTTCAAGAACACTAAAAATGTAGACCCTTCTACTCACTACATTGGATTCATAGGCATTAAGCTCACACTTAGATCACCACACTTACTTAAATTTGCATCTTTCACACACCTTCTATAGATCCACGCACATATTCAACAATTTACCTTATATATCATCCACGAACTAGACAATCCCAATTAGGTTGGCCTTAAAAAAATGTATACACCTAAAACATGCAACACCAAAATAGGTCGGCACCAAACACCTCCACGATGGAAAGAGGTGAAGGAAAATCACACCAAGGGTTAACTAGGACCCAAAACCACATCACCACACTACTCAACACATTCACAATCCATGAGGTACCTCCGCAAATAGCACTAGCACGCCAGGTTAGCGAAACCTAAACTAACAATACAAGTGACCAAATAAATGCTCCTCCATGTCATATGGACCACACAACATCTCACAATATTCCAGTATCATCAGAATATTCTGAAACTCTTCCATAACCACCTAAAACTGAGAACACCATCATTTAATGCAACCAAACATACTACCACAAAACACAACTTACTAACCAACCTTGCAAAACACCTCAACACCTAAAACCCCAAGGGAAGGAAGTTACATACAATATAATATTGTTCCCAAATCAACGAGACAAGAAACCTTACTATGGAGAAATGTGGAGAAATTTCATTTCTCCCCGACAACCTTCTACACAGATAGATAAATTGTCAAACACAATTTTCACTGCAGAACGATCCAAAACCTAAAACTCTATATATATAACCTCTAAACACCTTTGATCATCATATTTAAACTGCAAAAGCATGCCTTCAACCATGAATAAATGTGGAGCACAACACTGAACACACCTTTGTCACATTACACACTCTTTTATTTAATTTTTCTCAAAAGCACTTGGAAACCAAGTGAACTTACTGCAACTGCAACTCTTATCCATCAAGACCTCAATGCCAATGCTAATAAAAACACCACAACACATTCTTATCAAATCATAACACATCCATACTAGTGTTTTCATTGAAATCTTCACCCTCACTGAGTTGTGAGAACTTAGTCACCTAGTGAAACATGGAAACACTCTAGGGGCTTGTGAGTTGCTCATAGGTTGGAGCGAATCTCCAGAGAAGGATGGCTCCTAAGGTACTCACATAAATTACTCTAATGACTTGCAGAGGAAAGGGTAAAAGGAATAGCATAAACTAGAACTGAAACTTAAGGTGATGGACCAAAACACTAACTAAGAAACATTAACACAACTTGCACACACAGTTTCAATTGATGACAAAACTTGACATACACAACTCAATTATATATGCTTCTTGCATAAATATTTCATAAGAAAGTTTTAATGCCTACACTCCTAAAAGGAAAGACACTCTTCACAACTAGAAAACATCTGCATTTCAACACAACCTACAACCTGCAACATACATATTATTCTGCAAATGGTGCTACAATGAGACATAACCACAAGGAATTAGATAATTTCACAAGTAGTTGTATCAATCAAACAAATGCACACAATTCAACAGAAAATTTGAGAAGGTAAAATTCTTATCTTCATTGATCTCCAAGGTAAAACTAGTATACATTTCAAAATGAGTTACAAAATATACAGTATTCTTCTCCCAAGGACATCAGAAAGTCACAAAGTAGACCCAAGAGCATAATCTAAACTTTTTTTTTTTTTTAAGTTGAAGTTACTATAAGCTCTCCTAAGAGATTCCACCAAAATAGGAATAGAAGCTTCCTTGGTCATATGCAACAGAAAATCCTAAAATCTAGCTCTCAAATTCCCTCCAAAAGGCTCCAAAATGAGGAAAAAGGTCAAGCCTTGACCTTACCCACCATAAAAGCATCCAAAACTGCTCCTAGATGCTCTCCAAGGCTTTAAAATTAGACAAAACCACCCCTATATTTGTGGCACTTGTTGGATAAACACCTCCAACTTCCTCCTATATGATTGCATAAACATAAATTTCAACTATATCCCCTTGATCTAGTTTAAAAACCAATGCCCCTCTCTCTTGCATTAATATGACAATTATTAAAGTGGTTTATATTTTATCACTTAATAATGTTTTCTAATACAGAATCAGTTTTAGCCTAATGCAAGAATAAAGGCATGAGTCGACCATTCTAGGAAACAATGCAAAAGTTACAAGTCCTGGAAGGGGACATTCTCTAGTCGCTAGACATAACAATATAGTGCAAGGGGAATTAAAATTTTATTATAAAAGTTTAAAAAGAAGAAAAAAAGTGCCTTTGTGATATGTCGGCCAAAGTTAGGGTAGAAATCCTAACACAAAACTGAGCAAAACACATCAATATCATTTCATTTTTTCATTTGCAAGTATCTAGAAGCTACAAGGCCACCGACATAGGGTTTGAATGAAGATTTTCCTGCACTTTCATGGAGGATTCTGGGAATTTATTTGCACTGTGAGCTCACTGGTAAGCTTTTCTATCATGAAAAATGTTGATTTCTTCTCTATTCCATGAAAAAGTGGTGTTTCTTTGCTCTGGTAATGATGGAAAAATGATGAAACCCTTCTTTTATTTGCTACATTTCTTGTCTTCTCATGAATAATGACATGGTATCTATTTCTTCTTCAAAGAAGATGTTTAGAATGACTCTTATTCTACAAAAAACCCATGAGGGTTTCATCTTGCTATAGGTATACGGGGGTTTTTATGAAACCTTGCTACAGGTTGTGACTCATGGTCTTCTTGAATTTCATTCTATATACTTTTGTAGGTTTTCATAAACCTTTTACCTTATACTATGGTCATAGATTCCATCCTCATAAGGTTTCAATCCTATGACCTCTACATCAACACCGTGGTCTTCAAATCTTCTTATGGCTCTCTTACTATTTCATTGTTCCTTACACCTCCTGTGTATCATAGTACTTTTCTTCATGTTTGAGGCTCATGACACTCACTAATAACCTTCACTGTTACTTTTCACCCTTTACATAGGCTCTAGATTGTAGAGTATTTGTCTATACCTGTGGAAAGACACAAGATCTAGTGCTGAACTCTATACATTTTATGGCCAATGTGAACCCTCTAATTGATCTCTCATATTTTCTATTATCTCTTCCATTGATATACATAGTCCTTGCATATTCCTTGAACTGTGGCTATCACATGTATACATTCTATGACTATCCCTACTCTTGAATACCCCCGACTCATTGTTCCTCCTCTAGCATTGTTTCTTTTCCATGTGAGGACTGTCTTCACAACTTTCACACAAACCATAGGGTACCCCACATTTCAAAATCGTTCACCTGAGATACAGGGGAAAGTCTCCATAGGTTGATGTTATCCACTTCATACTTCTCATTTTATGTTTTGTTGTATCTTGGTGCAGAGATAGGAATCCATCTAAATGTTCAAGCTTTTTTCTTCTTTCAAGAAATGAAACATATAGGGTGATATATGCATTTCCTAATGCAACATGATAAAATATAAGAAGAAAAAAATAATCCATGGAAATTTTCACTTTGAGCAGTAAACATGAGATTATGGTTGGCTATGTTCAATTTTTCATAACCATTGGTCTTCAATACTTTGAGGGCTCTGACATTGGATCAACTCTCTCTCTATAGAAATCGGGTCCAATAGGAACTATACTAAACACTTGAGATCCTCCTTTTGAAGAAGAACATTAGACTCCTCACTTTCAAAATTGAATCTACCTTTGAGTCACTTCTTCAACATACAAAATATTTGTCTTTAGATGCTCAATTTACTATTTGGTACCTCAACAAATAGCAATTTGGAATATCTCATCTTGATTGTTTATAGAGGTATGTCTCCTTACATAAAGAATAAAATCCTTTGTAAATTAAGGATTTACCAAAGTGGGAGTTGTTGTTAATGCCTCCTTGATTGCTTCAAAACTATGTTTAGCTTCTCTGGTCCAACTAAAACTTGCATTAGTTTTCAACATAAAATTTTGTAAGGAAAACAGAGGTGCGGAAACACTTTCCTAACGTCAAATCCATAGGGAAGAATGCAATGCAGGGCTTTTAATTTTTCAAATTACAATCTAATTAAGACACACATGAAATATTTTTAGAAATAGAACAAATACACAAAGACAATTGAACAATAGATTTACGTGGGAAACCATTTCGGGAAAAAACCCACCACACCAAGCTAAATCTCTTTGTATTACAGTAACAACAATTACATACAATTAGAAATACAACTCTCTGGTATTTCACAGTAGTTTCACTGTTCAATCTCTTTCACAGAAAAAAGCTTTCAACAACTCAAAAAAACTCATCATATAATTCTTATCACATTCTGATTTTATCCTCTTGTTGATCCTTATCCGCCAATGCTCCATCGAAGAAATTTTCCATGCCTTTTCAGATTTTTCCTTGCATGCAGTTTTTCTCCAGCGCTGCAACTGATGCAAAAATCCAACCGTCATCCGTTTGAAAATCGCTTCCTCTGATTGGTCCACGAGATGCCACATAGGATGGCCGCACAGTCAAAGGGGGTCAAACTTTGTTGGCATATCGGTGAGACACTAACAGTGTCTCCCCGATGCCACAAAGTCTTCATATCGATATCGCCAAGAGTCCTAACAGTCGGCAAGTCGTTATAACGAAAACCACAAGTCATACCGAAACTACCGATATCCATTTCGTTCCTATTGACAAGAGTTTCTCTTATCGGCGAGACTCATATCGAATGGAACAAGTTCTATCGAACTTAGAGAAACCATTAGCAAGACATACCGATCTCGCCAAGACCTCATATCGAAAACTTCAAGTCATGCCGACGTGAGCCATTCGGCATGACTATCGCTCTTCGGTGAGACATCATACCGATAAACAAAGCTTCCACCGAACGATCCACCATTTTCGACGAGATGTCATAGCGAACATCCCATGTCACCCTAAATGTCACATACTGTCGGCAAGACTCATGTCTTTCGCCATGATATTTCATCGAGCTCCATCATGTCTTATCGAGTCGGCGAGACTACTCTTCATCGCTAGGACCTTTCATCGAGCATTACCAAGTCTTACCGAGTTGGCAAGACTTAAGCCCTTCGCCAGGACGTTTCTCCAAGCACCCAAAGTTAACCCGAAGACAGTCGACGTGACTTATCCAAGTTGCCAAGACTTCTCAGCGAAGTCTTTTGTCACTGCGAAGGCACCACGAAAATACTCCCATCGGCGAGACTTTCCGGTTTCGTTGAGACCTCTCCCCGATGACCAGATGCTGTCGATGAGACTTTCACCATTCGCTGGGACCTCTCCTCGACACCCGTGAGTTAGCCCGATAAGATCAAACTATCACCCAGAGTTCTCCATTCGACAAAAGGTCACACCAATCACAGAGAGTCACAGCGATAGTCTTTTCGGCAAGACATCAACCGTGTCTTGGCGACATGAACCTATCAAGCAGATTTAGAACAGTTTTTTTGCCCAGACATGAACAGTGTCACAACAACTTTTCCCTTCAGGAGTTCCATGTCAGTAAGGATTGAGGCACATATTCTAACAAATTTAGTGGTTTCAAAAGATTAGCTATGTCTGGTATAAACCTTCTCACAAAATTAATTCTACCAAGGAAGCTTTGCAACCCCTTCTTATGGCTAGACAAAGGCAAGGCTAGGATAGCACTTACTCTCTTTGGATCAATGGTAATCCCCTATTTTGACACTACATGTCTAAGAAGTTTTCCTTCGTGGAAAACAAAGATACATTTTTTGGGGTTGAGGGATATGCCATATTCCCTACATCTCTCAAACACTTGTTTCAAATGGGAAAAATGATCATCTTCATTCTTAGAAAACACGGTTATATCATCAAGGTAAATGAGCACTAGTTTATAAATTAGACCTTGAAATGCCATTCCCATAGCCCTCTGAAAGGTGGCACCAGTGTTGGACAAGACAAATGGAATTCTTTTATAGGCCATTGTTCCCCATTTCGTGGTAAATGTTGTTTTGTGTTGATCCTCTTCCTTTACTAATACTTGGTTATAACTAGAATAACCATCAAGCAAAGAAAATCTCTTTGAACCAGCAACTACCTAAAGGATATGTTCCATAGAGGGTAGTGGGTAGTGATCTTTTAATGAGGATCTATTTAGGTCCCTAAAATCTACACAGAGCCTAATTTCTCCATTTTTCTTTCTAACGGGGACAAGGTTAGAGACCCATGATGTATGCTTGATTGGGAAAATGATGCCTCCATCAATTAGCTTAGTCAACTCTTTTATCATAAGAGGCACAAATTTGGGATTTAAAGGCCTCTATTTCTTCCTAATAGGCTTAGCATTTGGCTCAAGATCTATGGTATGTTGGGAAATCTCAGGATCAAAACCTTTAAATCAGAATACTCCCATGCAAAGACATCATGGAATTCTTGACAAAGTGCAATAAAGGCTTGTCTATCTTCATGGGAACAAATTTTACCAATTTTAAGGAGCTTACCTTTGGAGATTTCAAGCTCTTCATAATGCTCCTCTTTGATCTGCATGCTGGTTTTCCCTTTCTTAAGTTGATCATCAGTGTTGAAAATGGATTCCAAGGTGACCAATCCCTTGGATCCTCAACTGCATGATCTAGTCATCATTTTGTTGCTTGAGCTTCTCTTGATTTACCACTAAAAATTCATCTTTCCAATGAATATTATTGTTAGGAATGGATGGCCTCACTATAACTTTAACATACTGTTGTACCTTTTCTTTCTTAATATCATTAGGAATTTCAAACTAAGCACCTATACCAGCTAGTCTATTAGCATGCTTATTTTGACTCCTAGGTATAGAAATCATATTGAAGGCATCAAATTCTTCTATCATGTCCCATACCCTATGCTTGTAATACTTTAGCACATCATTCTTAGTTACATGTAGACTTCTCACCTAATTGACTATTAACTCACTTTCCCCAAATACCTGTAGGTAGCTAATCTTCCTTTTCCTTTCCCATTCCAAGCCCTGAATCAAACCCTCACATTCAGTAGTGTTGTTAGTACAGGAAAATGCAAAATGAAAAGTTGAATAGTACTTTTCACATTGTGGGGATACAAGCATAACACCCCCACCAGCTCCATTTTTGCTTCTTGAACCATCAAAGAACATTTTCAACACCTCATTCTATTGTTGTTCAAGTTATTGATCAACCTTCTTTTCAAGATTTGGAATAATAGAATCTGGTTCATGTATCACATAAAAAATTAGGCCTCTGTCCTCAATGTTCTTACTTGGATCATCCTTAACATTTTTTGTCGCCCACTCATTCAAAAGGATATCTGAGATATTCTCAATTTGAGTACCTGGTTCTTGAGCAGCGGCATGTTCGTTACTATAAAAAACAACACATTTGGCACTAATGGAACTTGGCACATAGGGCTCTATATGGTTCTTTGCTATTGATTCAGACTTAATGGTTACTTTTTTCCCATACCTAGTCCTAAATAGAATATGAGACCAATCTAGGGATAAATAACCACCTATTTTAACAGTAAAATCTCTTGATAAACAAAGGGAAAAATAAGGTGGCAAGTCAATAACAAATATATCTTGTGGAATTGAAAAGTTGGGGCATGTGTGCAAAGTACGACTCATATCTTTAATGTACCCTACACTGTTGATAGTTGTCCCATCAAGCTAAACTACAACTTTCAAGAGGTTGGTATTTCAATCCTAACTTATCAGAAATTTGCTTGGGCATAATAGAACTACTAGCCCCTGAATCAATCATGCAATTATGGACTAGTTTATCCCCTATTATCAAAGAAACATAAAAGGGTGGAGGTTTGACTTCTTTACCTGGCTGCCCACTACTGTTTTGAGGTGTGTTACTAAAAATAGCTTTGACTTGACCAACTAGAATCTCACTTGAAACATTTAAATCTGATAATGCAGATTGCAATAAATCTTTTTGTCCTAGGATAGACAAAGAATCCCACATTGACATAGCGACATTCATTTTCTTCATGTGCTCAATAATGTTAAAAAGTGCAGTGTTTACCTTTTGGTGGGTCCTTACAACAACAAGGTCTACTTGCAAGTGGGATGATTGGGGTCGGTTCCCAGGCTGTTCTTTGGTAGTGCCTTGTGTATTTCTTTGCAGTATGCATGGCACTTGAGAGGTAGATGGGCCAACAATCTCTTTTCCTACTTTAGGGGCTTGATTAGACTCCTTATTTGTTGACTATCCAATCTCAAAATTTGTCTTCTTGGCTCTTATATTAGCTTCTATTGGCAAATCATCCTAATTGACCCCACAAAACTCCTCTCCTTGCCAATTTAGGAGAGTGGTATCACTTGGAGGTAGCTCCTGCTATTGTGGAGATTCAACATTAGGTACATTAGTCTGCAAACTTGACACATTTTTCACCATCAGAGCTTGATTAATTACCCCATTTGAGCAAGTATCCTAGTTATGGGGTTGATTGCAGGGGAAGCACCAATCATACTCTTGTGCAAGGTTATTTTGAACAAGGACTAACTCCTTCGTTGAACTGAGTGGAGTTGGGTTATATGTTTGGAAGGGCCTTTGATTAAGGTTTTTCCTTGCACCTTTGTTTTTTTCCTAATAAGGTTGCTTATTAGCTTGATAAGACTGGTATGGCTTGAAGCTTTGAAACTACTGCTTCTTTATGTTCACTAATTCATTCCCAAATGACCGAAGTAAACCCTCTATCTCTTGTAACTCAGAAGATTGGGTTGGGGAAGCTTTTTCTTGACTAGAAACATCTGGTAAAAGGGCCATTTAGGTACTTGTACAGTCATAGGAGGTTGTATATCAAGGAAAATTGGCATGGGAGGTCTAGGGGCTATCCTTCCAGCTTGTATAAGGTTGTTCTTAGCTCTAATAGCTATGTCATAGGCTTGTGGCAAGGTGTTCCCACCCATGGATTATATCATAACAACAATCTCACTATTCAAATACCTTAAAAAATACAAAAATGCATACTCAAGCGAAGGCCTTATGTTCTGTGGAATTCTATCCCAAGACTTTTGGAAACAAAAAATTAAAGTATGTCATGTGTTCATGAGGGGCCCTCTTGATAGTAGTGAGTTGCTCCACCAATGAAAAGTGATCAGACTTGTCCTCAAATTGTTTACATAATGCTTCTCCAAGTTGGTCCCATGTGGTGATCAAATTAATTGCCAAGCTCCTAAACCATTGAAGAGCTTTACCCTTGAAGAATGCTGCCAGTAACCTAATGGCTACATTTTCAGCAATTATATGATGTACTGAACACAAATTTGCTACATCTTTGATGTGTTCAACAAGTGTAGTTTGATCTTCTCCAGTGAAAAAAGGAATACTTTTAAGGGCTACCACTAGAATATCGTCATGTTGTGCCAAGTTCAACGAGCTACCCCCATTAAATGGTACAAAAGGTTGATTTCTTGCCATTAGTGCAACAAAAATGTGAGTTCTTACATAATGAACAACAACTCTCACTGAAGGTGGCGTTGACTGTGTCTTTCTTAATAAAGGTGGAGCTTTTTTTGTAGTTCTTCCCTATCTTTTGGGTTGAGACAATTGCAAATAATTGAAATATTTTGAACTCCTTATCTGAATCCTTCTCATAAGCTATTTTCAATATTGGTTTTTTATTATTGATTTCCACACTCAAAGTCGCCAGATATGCTGATTTAACCTCTCAAAGGTTTGAAAACTACTGGTTGCATATCAAAACCAACAATAAACATAAATTTCTAAGACTATCTTGATTCAACAGTCCCATCGGGCGTGCCAAAAACACAAAAACCGTTGTCACTGAAGTGTGCACCCTCATTGAGTTGTGAGAACTCATTCACCTAGTGAAACATGGAAACACTTCAGGGGATTGTGAGTTTCTCATAGGTTGGAGCGAATCTCCAGAGAAGGTTGGCTCCTAAGGTACTCACCTAAATTACTCTAATGACTTGCAGAGGAAAGGGTAAAAGGAATAACATAAATTGGAACTGAAACTTAAGGTGATGTACCAAAACACTAACTAAGAAACATGTAACATAGCTTGCACACACAGTTTCAATCGATGACAAAACTTGACATAAACAACTCAATTATATATGCTTCTTGCATAAATATTTCATAAGAAGGTTTTAATGCCTACACTCCTAGAAGGAAAGATACTATTCATAACTAGAAAACATTTGCATTTCAACACAACCTACAACCTACAACATACATATTATTCTGGAAAAGGTGCTACAATGAGACATAACCACAAGGAATTAGATAATTTCACAAGTAGTTTCATCAATCAAACAAATGCACACAATTCAACAGAAAAATTAAGAAGGTAAAATGCTTATCTTCATTGATCTCCAAGGTAAAACTAGTATACATGTCAAAATGAGTTACAAAATAAACAATCTTCTTCTCCCAAGGACTTTAGAAAGTCACAAAGTAGACCCAAGAGCATAATCTAAACCAACTTTTTAAAAAAATAGATGAAGTTATAAGCTCTCCTAAAGATTCCACCAAAATAGGAATAGAAGCTTCCTTGGTCGTATGCAATAGAAAATCCTAAAATCTAGCTCTCAAATTCCCTCCAAAAGGCTCCAAAATGAGGAAAAAAGGTCAAGCCTTGACCTTACCCACCATAAAAGCATCCAAAAATGCTCCTAGATGCTCTCCAAGGCTTTAAACTTAGACAAAACCACCCCTATATTCTTGGAAATTGTTGGATAACCACCTCCAACTTCCTCCTATATGATTGCATAAACATAAATTTCAACTATATCCCCTTGACCTGGTTTAAAAACCAACACCCCTCTCTCTTGCATTAATATGACAATTATTAAAGTGTTTTATATTTTATCACTTAATAATGTTTTACTATACAGAATCAGTTTTAGCCTTATGTAAGAATAAAGGCATGAGTCAACCATTTTGGGAAACAATGCAAAAGTTACAAGTCCTAGAAGGGGACATTCTCTAGTCGCTAGACATAACAATATAGTGCAACGGGAATTAAAATTTTATTGCAAAATTTAAAAAAGAAGGCAAAAAATGCCTCTGTGATATGTTGGCCAAAGTTAGGGTAGAAACCCTAACACAAAACCAAGCAAAACACATCAATCTCATTTCATTTTTTCATTTGCAATTTTTTGGAAGCTACAAGGCCGCCAAAATGGGGTTTGAATGAAGCTTTTCCTGCACTTTCATGGAGGATTTTAGGAATTCATTTGCACTGTGAGCTCACTAGTAAGCTTTTCAATCATGAAAAATGTTGATTTCTTCTATATTCCATGGAAAGTGGTGTTTCTTTGCTCTGGTAATGATGGAAAAATGATGAAACCCTTCTTTTATCTGCTGCATTTCTTGTCTTCTCATGAATAATGACATGATCTTTGTTTCTTCTTAAAAGAAGATGTTTAGAACGACTCTTATTCTGCACAAAACCCACGAGGGTTTCATCTTGCTACAGGTATATGAAGGATTTTATGAAACCTTGTTACAAGTTGTGACTCATGGTCTTCTTTAATTTCATTCTATATACTTTTGCAGGTTCTCATAAAGCTTTTACTTTATACTATGGTCGTAGCTTCCATCCTCATAAGGTTTCAATCCTGTGACCTCTACATCAACACCATGGTCTTCAAATATGCTCATGGCTCTCTTACTATTTCATTGTTCCTTATGGCTCCTGTGCATCACAATACTTTTCTTCATGTTTGAGGCTCATGACACTCACTAATAACCTTCACTATTACTTGTCACACTTTACACAGGCTCTAGATTGCAGAGTATTTTTCTATACCTGTGCAAAGAAAAAAGATCTAGTGTTGAACTCTATACATTTTATGGCCGTTCTGAACCCTCTAACTGATGTATCATATTTTCTATTATATCTTCCATTGATATACATATTCCTTGCATATGCCTTGAACTATGGCTATCACATGTATACATGCTATGACTGTCCCTACTCTTGAATACCCCTGACTCGTTGTTCCTCCTCTAGCACTGTTTCTTTTCCATGTGAGGATTGTCTTCACAACTTTCACACAAACCATAGGGTACCCCGCATTTCAAAATCCTTCACCTGAGATACAGGGGAAAGTCTCCATAGGTTGATGTTATCCACTTCAGACTTCTCATTTTATGTTTTGTTGTATCTTGGTGCAGAGATAAGAATCCATCTAAATGTTCAAGCTTTTGTCTTCTTTCAAGAAATGAAACATATAGCCTGGTGATATCTCCATTTCCTAATGCAACAATATAAAAGATAAGAAGAAAACAACAATCCATGGAAATTTTCACTTTGAGCAGTAAGCATAATATTATGACTAGCTATGTCCAATTTTTCATAACCATTGGTCTTCAATACTTTGAGGGCTCTGACACTAGATTAGCTATCTCTCTAAAGAAATCGGGTCCAATAGGAACTAAACTGAACACTTGAGATCCTCCTTTTGAAGTAGGACATTAGACTCCTCACTTTAAAAATTAAATGTACCTTTCAGTCACTTCTTCAACATACAAAATATTTTCCTTTAGATGCTCAAATTTACTATTTGGTACCTCAACAACTAGCAATTTGGACTATCTCATCTTGATTGTTTACAAAGATATGCCTCCTTGCATAATATTTTCTTGGCAATCTTTCTCTGGCTTGTGACTATCCATTGCTCTTTGATGGATGGTATTGTGTCTTGACTACATGTTCATGTACCATTCACTAACATCACTTAACCTCCTTATCATTGTTTACTACCCTTCATGATGCATACCATTGTCTCCCTCTCCCACCATGTTGTTTGAATGCCCAAGCTTTCACCTTATGCACTAGGACTTGACTATCAATTGACTGTCCTTGATCATCTCTCATGATGATTGTTCAAAATACTTAGCTTTGTCTCTATGTCATAGACTGCATTGTGAACAAGGTAATCAAGATAGTCATAAGACTAACAGGATTGTCCCTCAAGGAATGGCGGTTTCCTTCTCTTATTGAGTTTTGTTTGAGCAAATATATATCATTTATGACAGTGACCTACTAGCTCACTATCATGAGTGATGTATACTTGTTCAATTGATGACAAATGAGATGAATTTACACTCTTACCCTTCTTAAAACACAAGAGGGTAGCATGTTGGGCTCAACCCTTGTGGGATCCCATTTCACTCCACATGCTATAATATCAAATTAAATTACTCCAACAATGAGAATTTCACCTATACCTATACAGTGAACAAACATGTTAGATAAAAACAGTGAATTCAAAAGCTTCCAATGATGCTTCACCATTTGATGATACTCTTCTACTCTTTTGGACATCTCTAAGATGATGCAAAATTGTTTCAATGCCTTATGATAGTACACTAAATGTTTGTTGAAATTGAATTGCATATGATGAGAAAATGTATCATGAGCTCTAACACCAAATTTTCTCAACTCTTGTAGGCATTTCTGGAGCAGCAACAAAAGGAGCTAAGAATTCAGCATATCAATGTTCATCCTCGTCATCCAGTCAGTTAATCCCATGGCTTGTGTGGGATACTATACATTTGTAATTATCAATGAAAAATAGTATTTAATTCAAAATCTGTTGATTTCATTTCTTCTTATAAGCATCTGCATAATGAACTATAATTCATCTGATAATACTTTTGTACATATGAAAATAACTTCGTAGAATGAATGTATACCTTTATCTTTTATTTGCAAACACAAAATCAGCTCCGCTTGATTGAGATGGAAGCAAAATTAGGTAACAACTAGTACAAGCACTTGACAACACCAACCATATCCATACTATTGACATCAATGACAACACCATCAGCATACTTGCAACACCAATTATTCTTTTAATTTTCTTGTTTTACAATAATCTTTGGATAATCAGAAGTTGAGTTGGGATTAAGGAATTAAAGTTTATTTACCAATACTTTAAGGCCCCAAAATATGTTGGTGTTGGCATTTTAACATTTAGAAATTTAAAATCATTTGTTGGTTGTCGATAATTAATTTGTAGGAAATTAAAGAATTGCTTATAAATAGAAGTATTTTTCATCACTTGAAACACCTAACAAGAGCTAGCACTTTGGAGATAATAATTGAACATCCTAAAAGTAGTCAAGAGTATAATTTGCAAAATTATAGCAGCATTATTTAAGTCAAACGTCATGTTAGCAATGCATCATATTTTCATGTGAGTTTGTTTATGTTTCATGTCTATTTGTTTTGTGAGTACTAACACCTGCAAGAATTCAAATCAAGCATCCAATCCTCCTTGAAGGTGATGAGTACAATTATTTTAGTCCATCAAGGAATGTAAAATTGAGTAGTAAGTTGCAACAATTGTTAATTTGTCACTTGTTTATCCATTAGCCTTTTCTTGACTGAGAGTAAGCTCTATTTTACATCATCATAACCATTGTGTAGGTATACATACCAAAATAGGGTTTGACTTAGGCAAGCCCCTATACGACACAACCCTTTCCCCTCTTTCTTGTGTGCAGATTATAGATCTAAAGCAAATTTGGAGATGATTGAAGACCTAATTTTTCATTCAAGCATTGAAGTCCTACAAGTCAAAAAATTAGGGAAAGTGGATTTTATTAGCGACAAACGAAATTCTGACATTGAGTCTAAAGGAGGAGAACCTATAGACAGGGACCAACATGAGACTAAATTCAAATTTTGAGTATCTCCTCTTCTAGGTCTAGGACACCAGTGCCCCTGTCTAGCCATTTCAAGCTCAAATTTATATGCTAGGTTCCTTTGTGTCTGCACTCTTTTGTTCTAAACTTTCTTTATGTCTCTTTGTTCTGTATTTTCCAAAAATCATACCAATTCTCTACATTTTCATAGTAAACCTAGGTGCATCTTTACATTATCAAATTAGATCGACTAATCACTATCACCACACGTATTTTCCCGAAGAGGATCGAAACCCCAATCCACCATTCTACCTCTTCTATTGAGGTTAGTAGTCAAGTGGGTGTATGAGATCAATTTTAGTCCTTTACCCTTGTGATGTTGGAAGAAGTGTGACTTCAACCCTAGATCCTTTTTTCTCACATCATAGGCAGTAAGGTGGATTCGCTCGAAGATGATACAACTTTAGCTATTTCATCAAACTTTGGAAGTACTTTAAAATTGGTTCAAGTTTCTCTTATGTCATCTAGATTCATCACTCGGTCAATGGTCTCTTGTTACATGTTGGTAAAATGATGTGTTAATGCACCAATCTGTGATATAAAAAAGGTGCCACTTTTTGGAAAAAACCTGAAGTAGACCATTTTGCGCTTGCCAAACAAGTTAACCATTAGGCGAGCACCAAACTTGGTGCTCGCAAATGTAAATTTACTTTTAAAAAAGAACAAGCCATTTTCACCTCATTTTTTCTGCAACTCGTGACCCTAGCTCCCATTTTCTACTCTTCCAACTTGTGCTCGCCAAAAGGAGATCAAATTTGCTTGCAATTATTTGTGAGGATGTTGCCAAGATGTCAAAGAGGTCAAAGAGATCGAAGAGGTATGCATTTCTATTGTTTTAATTTTTAATTTGAATTAGAATGTAGATTGAGATAGGTTTTTAAAAAAACTTTGTTTTAATTTCCAGGAAATCAATCTCCACCTCAAAATATTGACAATTCACAATCACCCCCTCACAAAGATCCTCCCAAACAAGAAAAACCTCAAACCCCTCCATCAGTTCATAGGCATCCACAAGGAACACAAAAAAATATCTTAAATCAAATTGAAAACAACAAAAGAGAGATTGAACAATTGATTGGAAGATTAACTAAGCATGCTAAAACCCACCCTTATTGGAGAGGGATTTTCGAACCGCTAAGGTCGATTGTATCACATGTAGGAGAAATGAGTGAGAAAATCATTTTTTGGTCGAATAAGAGGGATGAATTAAAACAATTTTATTCTATTGGTCTTTCATATGCAAATGTGAAAAAATAAAAAAATAGCAAAGCTGACTTGTGTGCCCTTTTTACAAACCCAAGAATCAATGCACCTTTATCACATGCATGCAGGAGGTTTCCCATCCATTGGAGCCACCATGAATTAATAAAAAATAAGTTTTGGGAGCGATGGTGGATGGTTTTTGACCAACCTCCATGCAATAACTTTAGGTACCATAATATTTTTTGAGGAAACTCTGTTGTGAGTTTTTCCTCAATAAGGTGCCAAATTATTTTGACATTTTATACTTTCAGGGTAGAGGTGGGGGCTCCACACATGATAGACCAGGCACATGACATAATCCATAGATGGAACTAAGACCCTTGCCCAAACCCATGGTGGAGCATGTCGTCGTTCCTTTCGTTGTGAAGGACAGTGTCGAGGTGGATATGTTGGAGTTTCTTAGCTCGCTCACTCAAAGAATTGTACAATATGTGAGGCCTCTAGTAGAGGCTAATGTGGATGATACTTCTAGGCCCAGAGTTCCACCTCACCATTCTCACTCTTGCAGTGCAATAACCCATTCAAAATTATTACTTAAATAATATTATTGTAAATTACACATGAATACACTCCAAATTAAAAAGACATAACTAGTGACTAAAGTCAATCATAGCTACACATGTCCATTTAAAACGAGTCAAAGATTCATAGATTCACTTCAAAAGTCAAATTACAATGTTAGGTGTGACTTGGCTCCATAGGCCACAAAGTCATTACATTGTACACTTTTCATCAAATACATGAATGTATTAAATCAAGTTACATCTTAGACTAAAATAGTCTTGTGAACAACTAAGGTTCTTCTTCAATGCTCACCTCCACTGGTGGATGAGAACATGGTTGAAGCACTTTACCACCCAACCACAAAGCTTACGCTTCTTCGGTACTCATTCAACTTGAAGAATTCCCGACCCTACACGAAAAGTTTAGCAAGATAACAATTTGCAAGGTGGAATGTGGTGCATTCCCATACATCAACATGCAATTTCTATCTACAAGTTAGAAAAGAAAATGCAAGATCTATGCTAGGAATGGAAAAGAGTGAATTCATAGAGTTCATACATACATAATGAACTATATTACTTGGCAAAGCATAATAAATCTGTTGCAACAACAACAAACAATAGGTTTTGGTAAAGTAAACCTATACTCTCTGCACTCCATTTTGGCACCTGTCCCGAAAGGTAAATTTCTACATACAATATCTCATAACAACTATCTACCCTCTAGCAACATCTACCCTAGGGTTCTCTAGTCAACTAAGGTATCACTATTTTGTTCAAGTATTAAAATGTCCTTTCATAAATGTCTTCAAAAGAAGAATCAGATTACTAATTTACTCTCTAATAGAAATTAGATTTATGATTCACAGAGTAATTCAACATTCAATCACATCATTCTTAATGATTATTTTCTACTTTTTATCATAAGAATCCACTTTTTAAAATGTAATAAAAACAAAAGAAGGTATATCACAAGTATGTGTGTGTACATAGACAAAGTCTATGTGCATACACATATATGTGCCTACTTATGTTTAAAATTTATGCATACATTCTTAAATAATCTCTAATTCATATTGCAATCTTAAAATAGTATTCCATTTGACATTTCTTTTGTCAAAAATAAAGAATCAAAACTAGTTTGTGCTAACAGTTTCACACATGCTGTTATTTCATTCTCACAACTGTGATACTCTAACATGGTTGTCTATATAAGAACATTCACTTTTTTAACAAAACAAGTACTTTTTCCTACTAAATAGTCATAAAACAAGTTGTTTACACATGAACATTTACTATTTAAGTAGAACAAGTATTGTTTCCTAGTAAACAGTCATAAAGCAAGTTGTTTACATATGTGCATTCAATGTTTAAATAGAACAAGAACTATTTCCCACTAAACAATTATAAACAAGTTGTTTACATATGTACATCCATTGTTTAAGCCAAACAAGTACCATTTCCTACTAACAGTTATTAAGCAAAGTTGTTTTCAGCTACAAAGATAACTTTTCAACAAAACAGTGTCGCTTGCAAGAGAATAACGACTATTTACATCAACACGATATATTTCAAATTAAACAGTTACATTTAAAGACAAATAATGTCATTTACTTAGTTTTTTGTTCTCAAGCTATTTACATGCTAAAAGATCACTTTATAAGTAAATATTCACTGTTTTAAAACAAAACGGGTTTTCCACTATGAATTGAAAATAAACAAATTGAATTGCCCAGTTTCATGCATAAGGACAAAATGTCTATTATTCAAATCTTGAATACTTTCATCACTGTAAATTCAATGAGAAACTTTAATATTATAAAGAAAACTAATTTCAACATGTTTGTAGAAGAAATACTTGAGCAAATATTTTAGTCAAAGAAGGCATAGAAGTTTCAGGTTCAAACAATACTCTTACCTTTTTAGGCTGTAATAAACTAACCAAGTTTGCTCTGCATTTGACCAATCTCAATGGTTGGGTGTTTATTTTCTAGCATCAAAGATATATATCAAATTTCCCATGTGGGCTTACTATTTTATACCATGCATGTAGTAATATTTAACATGCAAACTTACGTCTGTACCATTTACACATTCAGGTGTCAGCCCATCAATCCTTAGATCGAACCAAGCAAGGCTTGGTGATTCTTACGTTCCTATAGAACGGGTTCAGCTTCCCATTTAATGAAAATATACATATGCAAGCTCTAAGAGAATTTGTTCAAGCCCTATTACTATTATCGATCCATCAATAATGAACATTTGAAACAATACAAATAAAATACAGAGAAACATACCCATCCCACATGATTGCAAATCAATCCTTTTCAAGGAATAATATTTACAAAAACACAGTCAATCAATAAAAGTTCCAATAGCCTACATAAGGCTAAGCATAATCATGCGACATAAGGATGAAGGCCGAGCCATTGGAGGCTCTCGAGCCTCAACCTGGCTCTGTTTACTAGTCGTGTAGGCTCTAAGTTATGACAATTTCCATGCTACATAGGCTATAGGCCATGCACCCTCCATAAGGTGGTAGATAATACTTTCATACAATCGGCTTCAATTCTGTTTCAAACATAGAACATCAACCACATTTTTGTGGTGCTAAGATAACACTCGATTAAAATGAAGGAAAATCTTCAAGCATGATTCAATAATGGAAATAAAACAAGTTGATTGCTAAGGAAAATCGATTTACCTCCAAATTCCAAGATTTTTTTATGTTTCCTTCGGATTTTTCCCTATCTCAAGATTCTTCTATTTTTTTTGTTTCCCTTCAAACCCCTGATTCTTCTCTCTCTGCTTTTTCGCCCAGGTATTCTTCAAAAATGGTAACAATAATTTCATTTGCATGCTACCGGTGTTGGAATTACTGCCTTGCCACCACCCACAACTCGGTATGAATGTTTCCATTAAACCGGTGGCAATCCACTCCTTCGTGTGATGCTTTTTGTGGTTTCTCCATGTTTTCAAACAGTCTGATTTAGCATATATCAGTTATCAAATTTGAATTTGATATGGGATTTAAATATATGTAAGTATATATGTATGAGTATGTATATATATATATATGTAATATGTACATATATATTTCTATATGTATTTAATATGATTTCCCATGTATTTTAATAATGTATATATATATATATGTATATATATGTTTATATATGCATTCATGTATAAGTTGTTTGTTTAGAATGGCTTATAAGTTCCATACACTATCATTTAAAGTAAGAAACTTAAATTTTCATTTCGAGCATTCATATATATAAATAGAAAGGGATTTTATTTTCACTTAATTTTCTCATAATGAAATCTCTTATCCTTTTTATTCATCTTTTTTCAATACTTACTTTCCTTCAAAACACAAAGTTTGAGTAGACAATTTAATCTACAATCCATTCATTTTCAAGCACTGAAACAATTTAAGTCGGGAGATTGTGTTCTCTTATATATGCAAGTTAGTTCAAATGCAATTCATCATGCCATTTGTGGTGTGTGCACCCATATCCAACTGGCTTACCGTTTGATCCAACTAAACATTCCTACTTCAACCGTGTTCTCATCCTTCAACCTGTCACCCTGCAACTGCACACACTTGCACTTGCAAATTTATTAGTAACGTTCAATTCTTGATAACATATAAAATAATTTCCAAAAGTTCATAAAGTCAACATCAGTCAACTCTTTTATTCAATTTATGAAATTTCCCAAAATTTCCTTTTATTATTTATTGAATTTCTTCAATAATTCAATTTACCATATTATAATAAATATGCAATAAAATTGGGTTATGACATCCTTCCCCTCTTGGAATAGACATCGTCTCGATGTCTAGTAAGTTGAAATAAAAGAACACCATACCAAATTTAATCATACCTATCTATTTCAACATCACTTGAAAAATATATGTCTGTTTCAACATCCCATCAAAATATATATGTCTATTTCAACATCACATCAAAAATATATATGTTATTTCAACATCAGAGTTAAAACATGAAATATCATAGTATCTCAATCCAAAAAAAATCAAACAAAATTATTGAAGTTTCTTTCTTAAGAAAGCAAATGTGGAAAGGAGCATTCTATTTCTTTCGCATCCTCCCAAGTAGCATTGTCCTCTGAGTACTGGTCCCATTAGACCTTGAAGTGAGCAATATCTCTGTTGTGCAACTTGACGTTGCATCTATCCAAGATTCTAATGGGCTCCACTAGCACCACTCCTGGATCCTGTACCTGCAAGGATTACCAATCGATCACATGAGTCACATCAAGATGATATTGCTTAAGCAAGGAAACATGAAACACATTATGAAGTCGAGCCAAAGCAGGTGGTAGAACTAGTCTATAAGCAATTGGGTTAATCACTTCCAAGACTTCAAATGGTCCCACATATCTTGGGGCCAACTTGGAAGACTTTCCAAAAGTAATAAAACTTTTATGAGGTTTAACTCTCAAGAAAACTTTATCCCCCATTGTGAACTTACCTAAGAGTTTGATTCTTGTCAGCATAACTCTTATGTTGATCTTCTGCCTCTTTCAATCTACTCTTGATGACCCTCATTTTCTCTTCCATTTCCTTAAGTATTTTAGGTCCTACTATGATCCTATCCTTCGATTTATCCCAACTGATGGGGGTACAACACTTTCGCCCATACAAGGCTTCAAATGGTTCCATACCTAAGGATGTATGATAGGAGTTGTTGTAAGCAAACTCTACCAAAGTAAAATATTCTTCCCACCTATATTGTTGGTCCATACAATACATTCAGAGGAGATCTTCAACTACCTGATTCACCCTCTCTGTCTGCCCATCAGTCTAAAGATAATAAGTTGAGCTGAAATTTAGTTTGGTCCCCAATGTATCATTCAAGTTCGTCCAAAACCTGGAGATCATTTGCATGTCCCTATCATAAATGAGATTTATTTGGCACTCCATGCAAACGGAAGATCTCCTAGACAAATTTCTTAGCTAGGGTCAAAATCCATCCTTAAGGTTTCCTGGAATGAAATGTGACACCTTAGTCAACTTATCAATCACAACCAAGATAACATCATGCTTATTCTTGCTCAATGACAACCCCTGTACAAAATCCATATTGATCACCTGCCATTTATACTCAAGTATGTCATGGGGATACAATAACCCGGTTGGATGTGCATGCTCAGCCTTGACTCACTGGCACTCCAAGCATCTAGCTACGTACTCCACTACATCCTTCTTGAGTTTAGGCCAAAAATACAGTCTTCAAATTTGTGATCATCTTGGATACTCTGAGGTGTCCTGAGTAAGGTGGATTGTGAAATTCTTCTAAAACCAACTTTCTCAACTCTCCAAAGTTAGGAATATACATTCTTCTCTAGTATCTCAAAATACCATCTGATTTGATCTCATACCCATTGAATCGATGATCGGAAGGATTTACTACTAGGGCACTCTTCACTCTCATAGTGCTCATCCCCTAGTAGATTCTGAATTACCTGCTATCTCAAGTTAGACCTTGTTGATATCATGGTTGCCATATGTCTTTGTCTACTAAGAGCATCAACCGGTCTATTTTCTTTCCCTTTTATATATTCAATTCCAAAGTCACACTTACTAAGGAATTCCAACCACCTTCTTTGTCGCACATTAAGGTTTCGCTGGGTACATATGTACCTCAACCCCAAGTGGTCTGTCTTGAGTTCAAATGGATTTCCCAAAAGATAATTCCTCCACATTTGTAAGGCATGAACTATGGCCGCCAATTCCAAATCATGAGGTGCATAGTTCACTTCGTGCTCCTTGAACTTCCTTGATTCATATGCTACCACTTGTTTGTCTTGCATTAATATCGCTCCCAATCCTTCTCCTGAAGCATCTATGATTACTATGAATCTCCCATTAGGATTAGGGATGGTTAGCACTGGTGCTATTGTGAGCCTCTCCTTTAGGAGTTGGAATTCCTACTCACATTTCTCAGTCCATTCAAACCACATCCCCTTCCTTTGGAGGGGGGTAATAGGAGATGCAATTTGGGAGAACCCTTGCACAAACTTCCTATAATATCCTGCGAGGCCCATGAAGCTATGGACTTCCAACACATTTTGAGGAACTAGCCATTCCACGATTGCCTTGATCTTCTTGGGGTCTACGGAGACTCCTTTACTGAAATGATATGGCCTAAATATTTCACTTTGTCCTAATAGAATGATCACTTGGACAACTTCCCAAAGATTTTCCTTTCTCTCAATTGCTGAAAAACTATCCTCAAATGTTTATCATGCTCTTCGACAGTCTTTGAGTAGACTAGAATCTCGTCAATAAAGATCAGAACAAATTCATCCAAGCAGTCTTTGAATACACTATTCATGAGGTTCATAAAGGTTGATGGTGCATTAGTTAAACCAAAAGGTACCACTATGAACTCGTAATGTCCATATCAAGTTCTAAATGCAATCATCGAGATGTCTTCTTCCTTAATTCTCAACTGATGGTACCCTAACCTAAAATCAATTTGGAGAACATCGTCACTCCCTTCATTTGATCAAATAGTTTATCAATCCTCATAAGTGGATACCGGTTCTTGATGGTAACCTTGTTCAACATGTGATAATCTATACATAGACACAAAGTTCCATCCTTCTTTTTCACAAAAATAATTGGTGCTCCCCAAGGAGACACACTAGGTATTATGAGTCCCTTATCCAACAATTCCATTAGTTGGGCTTTCAACTCATATAGTTCTATGGTGGTCATCCGATAAGGTTCCCTGGATTGAGGCTTAGCTCCTGGAACTAGGTTGATAGAAAAAATGAATTCTCGCTTCAGAGGAAACTCTATAAATTGTTCAGGGAATACATCTTGGAACTCCTTGAGAATAGGATAGTCATCTAAATATGACTCCTTGATGTTAGGATTACTAAAATTCACTACATAAATTGCACACCCCTTTCGATGAGCCTTCTTGAGTTGCATCACAAAAATATGTCTAAGCTCTAAGGGTCTTTGCATTCCACAAACCTTAACTGGGTTTTCATAATCATCTAGACAGTTGACCACCTTATCCTCATAGTTCACTATAGCCCTATGCTCTGTTAACCAATTTATTCCCAAAATTATATCATATGAGCCTAAAGGTGCCACATACAAGTTGACCTAAGTTTGAAAGGTTGGAAGCTCTAACTCATTGCAAAAGAGACAGGTATCTACCCTTCACTCTGCTTGATTACCATACTGGACTATCCATGAATTTTCCATGTATCCAAGTCTAATGGGTATCTTGGATATTATTCTAGGATCTATAAAACATTTTGTATCTCCAGTATCAATTAAGATAGAGACATATTGGCCATAGAGCTTACTCATTAGCCGAATTGGCAAAGCCTGATACTCTTCATGTATGTTATCCACTGCAGCATGGATCTGGTGATGTTGAGTCTGCTGGTAGCTTCCTTCCTTTCATGAATTCGACCACTGAGGACAATTCAAGGCATAATGGTCGCCTCCACAAGTATAACATCCATCACGAGGCCCTATGTGACCTCCTGGCTTGTCCTCTCTAAATCCCTTCTGCTTATGGTCATTTTTCCCTTGCCTTTGTTTACTTTCTTGTTCTTTCCACCATTACCATCTTCACCCTTCTCCTGCGATTCACTTTCCCTCTTGAGATTATGAATCTAATGGCTCTTGTCTCCCTTATGAAATTTCTTCTTCCCATACCATGACTTAGAACTTGAATCACTATGAAAATTGGATAGTTGTTGTAGCTTTTGTTCTTATTTGGTGGGTTTTTAGAAGACTTCATTCATGGTTTGAGGTTCATGCATATCCACTTCAACTCCTATGTGGGGTCTAATTCCCATTATAAATTTTTGAATACAGAACCATTCATCCCCCTAATACTAATGCTATTTCTATTTCAGAAGGTTATGGAGCCCAAAGTACTTTTCTATTTCTATAATCCAAGCCTCAGCTCTTTCTCTTATAGCCTTATCGTCAAACTTGGGTGCTGCTACTCTTTTCAGATCTTTCTTAAGCTCTTCCTCAATTTGTCCTTGTGCACCTGCCCTTGGACCACCGTCTCCCTGATTTCCTTCTGCATTCCTATGGTCTTGGTCCTTGCATGCCACTCAGACTTCTTGCTCTATATGGTCCATGTGAGACTCTTTCCAATTCAGAAGCTCTAGAATTTGTTCTAGCCTCTTGTTCAGTCTATTATCAGAACCACTACCACCCCTGTCTTGCCCGGTGGTCACCATGTCTTTCCACACTTTTCCTGCAACACATTCACATTTATTGCATCTCAACACAAGTTTCTATGAATAAATATTCTTATGCTACATCACATAATTTCTCATATGCATACATCCCTCATTCTAGAAGACATACACATTCATGCATAACACACATTTTAGAGTCCTTCATAGAACACACCAAAAAAAATATTATCTGATTTCATTTATATTTAAGGTGAGTCAATAGACCCTTATTAACAATAGGCTTCTTGTTACATCATTCTGATTTCTCAGCATCAGAAAGAGGAAATTCCTTTGGGTCCTCATCTTAGTTTACATCACACTTTACAAAAGAGGATGGTTGAGCACAAGGCTCTCCTTTTCATCTTTAGTCAACAAGGGTGCATTGGGTCCACACCCTAAAGGCTAGTGCCACATTGCGGAAAGCTTTTTGATCCTAGGTGTTCACTTCTCCTCAATCTTCAAGCCTCTGTCTAGCTTGAGCTAGAGTTTCATCATCGAGAATTTCTAATTGAACCTTTGTCTTGGTATTTCCTTCCTTTATGTCATTCTTACGTGAGGTTCTAACAGTTTTCCCTTTCCTTCATCCTTCCTTTGAACTTCCCATTCCTGCATTCAATTCAGGTTCGGTCAATTCTTAGGACATCCAAATTTTGGATCAAGCACCAACTACCCATAGTCAACTATGGTAGACTCAAAAGGCCTAGAGTTGAACCCTAAGATCTAACACCAAATGTAATAAGCCATTTGAAATTATTATTTAAATAATATTATTATAAATGACACATGAATATACTCCAAATTAAAAAGACATAACTAGTGGCTAAAGTCAATCATAGCTACACGTTCGTTTAAAATGAGTCAAACATTCATATATTCACTTCAAAATTCAAATTACAATATCATGTGTGACTTGGCTCCATAGGCCACAAAGTCATTACATTGTACACTTTTCATCACATACATGAATGTATTATATATCAAGTTACATCTTAGACTAGAATAGTCTTGGGAAAAACTAAGGTTCTTCTTCAATGCTCGCCTCCACTGGTGCATGAGAACATGGTTGAAGAGCTTTACCGCCCAACCACAAAGCTTGTGCTTCTCTGATATTCTTTCAACTTGAAGAATTCCTAATCCTGCATGAAAAGTTTAGCAAGAGAACAATCTGCAAGGTGGAATCTGGTGCATTCCCATACATCAATATGCAATTTATATCTACAAGTTAGAAAAAAAAATGCAAGATCTATGCTAGGAATGGCAGAGAGTGAATTCACAGAGGTCATACATACATAATGAACTATGTTGCTTGGCCAAGCATAATAAATGTGTTCCAACAACAAAAAACAATAGGTTCTGGTAAATCAAACCTATACTCTCTAAACTCCATTTTGGCACCCATCCTAGAAGGTAACTTTCTACATACAATATCTCATAACAACTATTTACCCTCTAGCAATATCTACCCTGAGGTGCTCTAGTCAACTAAGGTATCATTGTTCTATTCAAAACATGTCCTTTCACAAATGTCTTCAAAAGAAGAATCAGATTACTAATTTACACTCTAACAAAAATCATATTTATGATTCACAGAGTAATTCAACATTCAGTCATATCATTCTTATGACTATTTTATACTTTTCGTCATAAGCATCTACTTTTAAAAATGTACTAAAAACAAAAGAAGGTATGTCAAAAAGTATGTGTATATACATAGATGAAGTCTATGTGCATACACATATATGTTCCTACTTATGTTTAAAATTTGTGCATACATTCTGAAATAATCTTTAATTCATATTGTAATCTTAAAATAGTATTCCATTTGAATTTTCTTTTGTCAAAAATAAAGAATCAGACCTAGTTTGTGCTAACAGTTTCATACATATTGTTATTTCATTCTCACAACCGTGATACTCTAACATTGTTGTCTATATAAGAACATTCATTGTTTTAATAGAACAAGTATTGTTTCCTACTAAACAATCATAAAAACAATTTTTTTACACATGAACATTCATTGTTTAAGCAAAACAAGTATTGTTTCCTACTAAACAGTCATAGAGCAAGTTGTTTACATATGTACATTCATTGTGTAAACAAAACAAGTATTGTTTCCTACTAAACAGTTATAAACAAGTTGTTTACATATGAACATCCATTGTTTAAGCAGAACAAGTACCATTTCCTACTAACAGTTATTAAGCAAAGTTGTTTTCAGCTACAAAGATAACTTTTCAACAAAACAATGTCGCTTGCAAAGAATAACCGCTATTTACATCAACACAATAATGTTTCAAACTAAATAGTTACACTTAAAGACAAATAATGTCATTTACTCAGTTTGTTGTTCTCAAGCTATTTACATGCTAAAAGATCACTTTACAAGTAAATATTCACAGTTTTAAAATAGAACGGGTTTTCCACTATGAACTGAAAATAAACAAATCAAATTGCCCTCATGCATAAGGACAAAATGACTATTATTGAGATCTTGAATACTTTCATTACTGGAAATTCAATGAACAACTTTAGTATTATAAAGAAAACTAAGTTCAACATGTTTTTCGAAGAAATACTTGAGCAAATATTTCAGTCAAAGAAGGCATGGAAGTTTCAGGTTCAAACAATACTCTTGTCTTTTTAGGCTGCAATAAACAAACCAAGTTTTCTCTAGATTCAACCAATCTCAATGGTCGGGTTTTTATTTTCTAGCATCCAAGATATATATCAAATTTCCCATGTGGGCTTACTGTTTTATACCATGCATGTAGTAATATTTAACGTGCAGACTTACGTATTTACCATTTACACCTTCAGGGGTCAACCCATCAATCTTTAGATTGAACCAAGCAAGGCTTGGTCATTCTTAACTTGAAACCATTCCATCATTCCTATCAAACGAGGTCAACTTCACATTTAATGACAATATACATATGCAAGCTCTAAGAGCATTTGTTCAAGCCCTATTACTGTTATCAATCCATCGATAATGAACATTTGAAACAATACAAATAAAATACAGAGAAACATACCCATCCCACAGGATCATAAATTGATCCTTTCAAGGAATATATTTACAAGCACACATTTAATCAATAAAAGTTCCAATAGCCTACATAAGGCTAAGCATAATCATGTGACATAAGGATGAAGGCCAAGCCATTGGAGGCTCTTGAGCCTCGGCCTAACTCTGTTTACTAGCCACATAGGCTCTAAGTTATGACGATTTCCATGCTACACAATTTGTAGGCCATGCGCCCTCCATAAGGTGGTAGATAATACCTTCATACAATCAGCTTCAAAGTTGTTTCAAACACAAAACAACAACCACATTTTTGTGGTGCTAAGATAACACTCGATTAAAATGAAGGAAAATCTTACAACATGATTCAATAATGGAAATAAAACAAGTTGATTGCTAAGGAAAATCAATTTACCTCCAAATTCCAAGCTTTTTTGATGTTTCCTTCAGATTTTTCCTTGTCTCAAGATTCTTCTTCTGCTTTTTTTATTTTCCTTTGAACCCCTGGTTCTTCTCTCTCTACTTTTTCACCTGGGTTTTCTTCAAAAATGGTAACAATACTGTCATTTGCATGCTACATGTAAGAGTTGCTAGTGAACTCAAGCATCAAGGATCACCTGCAAAATTGTGATTAACCTTCTACATAAGAGCAACAAGAGGATGAAATGCTGGAATATGGTGCAATAACAGAATAATGATATTATCACACTCAAAATGATACAATATGCATCAACACTCCCATGAACTAATTGAGTTGATATGAACTCATCTGAACTAGATAGGAGGGAGAGGTGAGTGTTGAATATATAGTATAATATGAGCACATAATTCCAAGAAGGGTAATAACTCCCAAACAAGCAAATTAGGTGGGAGTTATGCCTACTTGGAAAATGCCAAATAGGTGGCATAACCTACTTAGAAAGAGATAGAATAGTGGTTTTGTGAGGTGGCATAAAAGGCCAAAAGAGGGTGTGATACTCAACCACCCAAGTGTGGGTGAGAGTGACACATGTAATCGATGGATTACGCCACGTGTCCTCACATAAACCATGTCTCATATAACCTAAGTATGCTTAATAATGTGTAGGAAAAATAAATATTAAAAAACCTACACTAACACCCCCCTTAAGCATAGCTTAGGTTGATGAAAGGATGAAATGATCCAAAAATGGGTCTTGGCTACAAGGCCATGTTAGGTACCCATGTACAATGATAAAACCTATCAAAAGATGAGAAAGAGAAAACCCGTAGGATAAAAATCCGCCTTAAGAGAGAAGAATAAGAGAGACCATACGGTCCCCCAATGTAGAATCTCCTACATTATTGGTGAATGCTTGACACAAGAAGCTGAAGATGATCCAAGATCGTTGAACAATATTCATCCCCTTAGGAAGAAAGAAAAACAAGGATGCAAGTAGGATATCTTCCCATTCCTGAAAGGAATATGTAGGAAGAATGATGAAAATATATGATGTCTCTGAACTCTGCTCAGGTGTCCCCATGTCGATGCCAAAAGTTGTCACCATCAAATCAGGTGTTCTAGGCCACACTATAGAAGATGACAATCCAAAATCTAGCGGAGATGGATGTAGAGAAAAATACGAAGACAAAGATATCTCCTCTAAAGAGAAAGGAACCTCCTCCAAATGTTGCTCAGTAGTAGCCACAATCATGTCAAACTGTGAAGAATGATTGTGTGGGTAAAGAACAAGAGGGTCGAAAGGTTCCCCATCAACATCTGAAGAAGACAAATCAAATTCATCAAAGAGAAGATGTATGCACTTAATTTTTTCCTCCAAGTCTACAAGATAGGAGTCACAAAACAAACCTACAATGTCTGCCAAGTACTCATCCCAAGTAGTTGTGTTTGAAAGACAATGAATATCCTATTGTACTAATTCAATAGAAGCCATGGATGTAGAAATACCAGTATCATCATAAACAAAAGGTGATGTAGGAGATGGAGTATCAACACATATCTCTTGAACCTCAGTTGAAATAATACCAAGATTCACTTGACCATATTGAAACTCCTCAAAAAATTTCACACTAGATGTCTTAGTGTATACATTAGTCGAAGGAACATCCGAGGAAAAATGTGAGAAGGTGTATACTCGAGATTGATGATTTTCCTCCCCAACTATAACAATATCTCTGCTATGCAAATCTCAAATAATCACACAATTTGGTGTGAACTCAACACTCTTTCCTTCCCCACCATGTGTGATCTGATAGATAGAAAGGATATTTTTTGACAATGAAGGAACACAAAGGACATCATTGAATGATCCTTCGTCTATGTCAATAGATCATTTCCCACAAACACACATATATGTGTGTTGTTAGCCATTAGGATGTTTGGTGACAAACAAGTTTCAAATGAAGAGAACATACTTTGTGATGAAGCCATGTGATGTGAAGCTCCATAATCAAGGATCCATTTCCCTGACTTAGAATCTACAATTGCAACAAGTGCTTTCCCTTTTTGTTTCTCTGACTTTGGTTTAGAAGAAGATGATGAATCCTTTGACATAGTTGAAGGAAAATTTGTTTTATTCTTTGTTAAAAGATTCTTCAACTCATCAGTTTGTTTTAATAACATTAATGTTCATCGTGCCCAAATTTCTTGCAATATGCACATGTGGGCTTCTCCTTTTTAGATGATTCCCCTTTTGAGGAAGAGGATTCAAATTCTTTATGTGGCTTGTTATTTTTCTTCTTTTGTTTCTGATTAGGATGGCCTGATTCTTTATGCACCTTAGGCTCACTAGCCACCAATTCTTGTGACTCAGAAATCTTGATGAGACCCATTTGAATCAGCTCCACTTCCTCTTGGATTAGAAGATCTGAAAAATGCATCAAATGTGGGCACAACATATGCAGTTCCCATAGAAATCCTATTGGTGTGAAAGCCATAAACAAACATTGAATACTCAAGACCAAGCTTGGATAACACATTGAGAATTAACTGTAAATCCTCCTTAGTAATCTTACAATCCTTTTGTTGTGTTCTTAGTTGCTTAATCTTGGAGATATAGTCTTGGATGTGGTTGAAAATTTTTGGATCAAGATTCATCAAATCATTATCAATCTGATAACCCCTAATCTTATCAGTTTTACCATACAATTTCTCAAGAGTCTCCCAAGCCTCCTTAGGTGTCTTGCATGATTCAAGATGAAATTGCAAATCAAAAGAGACTAGTGAACAAATGTAACCAAGAGCTCTCTCACAATTGATCTCCCATTTTGCTTTAGAATCAACATCAGTAGGTTCAAGAATAGATTCTTTTACATAACCTGTGCAACCTTTTTTCCTTAGATAATTCCATATTGTTTTTTTCCATGATTCATAATTATATGGAGTTAGGAGTTCAATTTGAGATTTCCCCATTGTATTAACACATAGCAAAATAAATGAAATCAAGATGAAATTGCAAATCAAAAGAGACTAGTGAACAAATGTAACCAAGAGCTCTCTCACAATTGATCTCCCATTTTGCTTTAGCATCAACAGCAGTAGGTTCAAGAATAGATTCTTTTACATAACCTATGCAACCTTTTTTCCTTAGATAATTCCATATTGTTTTTTTCCATGATTCATAATTATATGGAGTTAGGAGTTCAATTTGAGATTTCCCCATTGTATTAACACACAGAAAAATAAATGAAATCAATCAAAACACCACAAGATCACCCCCCCAAATTCACTCAATCAATTATCCCCCACAAAAAAATATGATGGTGGCACTTTATAATTAGTGTGTTTATAATTCCGGAGTTGTTGCCAGAGTTTTACAATGTCCAAAATTGGACCCAAATATTGAAAGTACAATATAATCTCATAATCAAAACCTCAAAATAGCACCAATGTGTAGTGCTTGGAAAAATATCAACTTTCCAAAAAATAATCACCTTGATCTGAAGTCGTATGTGAAAGTTACAACCATTTGAAGTTCCAAAAATGAGAACTGTCCTTCAGATTTGCTGAGAAAATTGAGTTTCTAGAAAATCTGGATCATTTGAGAAAAAAAATAATTCCACCACTACAAAGCCTATGAAATTCTACCCCCACAAAAAAAAATTCTCACAAAACGGAGCCCGAATGACTAAGTTAGAGACCTCTGAAGTTTGGCTTCCAAACTCAAAAATGCAATGGTGAAGGGGGTAGAAAAGTCAAAAAATTATCTCTACCAAATTTAGCAATTTCTCCAAAATAGAAGTCCACTAGTCAGTTTATAACTGCTCCAAATATAGCAGTTCTCCAGATAAATTTAGGAGATTCCCAAATTTAGCATGAACGCCAGGATACCCACTAAATTTAGTGGAGGGGCCGAGCACACTTACCAAGGTCGCAGATGCTTAATAATGTAGAGGCCGAGGTGATGTACGACATAGAATTTTGTAGAAATTAAAAGGTTTTTTTTTTTTAATTTTGTTTTTTTAAAACCTTTTTAAAAAACCCCCACACTTTGGGGTCCGCAACATTTATAAGGTTGCATCCTTTGTGTGGCAGGTACCCTGCGCAGGTACCTAGGTATTGTGCAGGAACCTTTGACTTTCCTTTTTTTTTTCCTTTTTTTTTTAAAAATTTTTTGAATTTTTTTTTTTTTCAAAAATAATTTTCAAATAAACAAATTTTTTTTTTTAAATTGATTTTTATTTTTATTTTTTGAAATAAAAAAACTTTTCAATAAGCTAATATTTTTTTTTAATATAAAATAATAATTTTACCCAGGGAATGACGTAGGCGAAGATTCTTCGAAGATTTTGGTCAAAAATTTCTCAAGCCCTCCAAAATCGATCAAAAAAATTTTGGGAGTCAAAATATAAAGTGCTTTATAACAAAATTCGTCTGTGAAGCCTTTTGGAATCAATGGCGATGTCCATTTTCTCTGAAAACACACCCAACAAAAGCTCAATGCTGAATTTCTCCCAAATTCGAGAAGGAGCTTGCAAATCTGACACTCTGATACCATGTATGAGTTGTTGATGAACTCAAGCATCCAGGATCACCTGCAAAACCGAGATTAACCTTCTACACGAGAGTAGCAATAGGATGAAATGTTGGAATATGGTGCAATAACAAAATAATGATATTATCACACTCAAAATGATACAATATGCATCAACACTCCCTTGAACTAATTGAGTTGATATGAACTCATCTAAACTAAATAGGAGGGAAAGGTGAGTGTTGAATATATAACATAATATGGGCACATAATTCCAAGAGGGGTAATAACTCCCAAATAACCAAATTAGGTGGGAGTTATGCCTACTTGGAAAATACCAAATAGGTGGCATAACCTACTCAGAAAGAGACATAATAGTGGTTTTGTGAGGTGGCATAAAAGGCCAAAAGAGGGTGTGAGACTCAACCACCCAAGTGTGGGTGAGAGTGACACGTGTAATCGATGGATTACGCCATGTGTCCTCACATAAATCATGTCTCATATAACCTAAGTATGATTAATAATGTGTAGGAAAAATAAAAATTAAAAAACCTACACTAACACTACTGATGTTGGCATTACTGCCTTGCCGCCGCCCACTACTCAGTTTGAATGTTGTCATTAAACTGGTGGTAGTACACTCCTTCATGCGATGCCTTTTGTGGTTTCTCCATGTTTTCAAGCAGTCTGATTTAGCATATATCAGTTATCAAATTTGAATTCGATATGGGATTTAAATATATGTGTTTATATGTATGAGTATGTATATATATATACATATATATTAAACTATATGTATTTAATACGATTTCCCATGTATTCCAATAATGTGTGTGTGTGTGTATATATATATATATATATGTATGTATATGTATATGCATTCATGTATAAGTTGTTTGTTTAGAATGGCTTATAAGTTCCATAAACTATCATTTAAAGTAAGAAACTTAAATTTTCATTTTGAGCATCCACATATATAAACAAAAAAGAATTTTCTTTTCACTTAATTTTCTCATAATGAAATATCTTATCCTTTTTATTCATCTTTTTTCAATACTTACTTTCATTTCCTTCAAAACACAGAGTTTGAGTAGACAATTTAATCTACAAGCCATTCATTTTCAAGCACTAAAACAATTCAAGTTAGGAAATTATTTTCTCTTATATATGCAAGTTAGTTCAAATGCAAGTCATCATGCCATTTATGGTGTGTGCACCTAGATTCCAACTGGCTTACTGTTTGATCCGGCTAAACATTCCTACTTCAACCATGTTCTCATCCCTCAACCTGTCACCCTGCAATTGCACACACTTGCACTTGCAAATTTACCAATAACGTTCAATTCTTGATAACATATAAAATAATTTCCAAATTTTCATAAAGTCAACATCAATCAACTCTTTTATTCAATTTCTAAAATTTCCCAAAATTTTCTTTTATTATTTATTGAATTTCTTCAATAATTCAATTTACCATATTATAATAAATATGCAATAAAATTGGGTTATGACATGCGGTGTTGTTTGCACGTATGATTATTAGAGTGCTCAGGATGCAGCTACATAACCTACATTAGTTGCAAAGCAGATGGTTATGATAGATGCATGTTGAATGAAACATTCGACATTGATACTCAAGTAAAATTCAGCAAGTTCACTTAATTTTTTTTATTAAATTATATTTTGAAATGTAAGAATAACTAAATTAGTAGAATCAATATGATGAAAATTTAGGGTCGGAGTGTTCATGATAAGTGCACCATTCCTGTAGACCATTATTTGTTTTTGGACGTTGATTCCATAGGTATGCAACTAGTATTAAAGAAATAATTATTTCATGTGAATAGTTGAATGGTATTTGAATGATTGTCTCATAACATGATTTGGATGTCAAACAGTTTGTTGGTGGACCTTTGAGCTCCACACCTCGATATTCACGTCCTCATACAACTTTCACTCAGGTAAACTTTATTCATTAATGGTGTTGTAAAATAATGTTATCTAGTTTTGGTAACTTTGTGTGTACAAATCTAAGAAAATGATGAGAAACACAAACATTGGAGGAACGTGAAGTGGAGAACGATTGAGACTAATTTGTGCAATTAAGAAATTGAAAGGTTGGAGTTGAAATTATGTCTTATTTTCCATCTCAATTTTATATTATATAGTTTGATAACTTTTGAATGATTATGAAATTGCTCTCATAAGAAGTATAGTTCAAGGTTGGAAGATATTTTGTTGGTAGCATTCCCATAGAACCTTGAAATTATTTTCTCTATGTGTAATGCATATTCTCTTTGGTGTCAATTCTCATATTATAGCCTCACAAAAATATTAATAGTTTAGGTTATAATTGATTATTTACTACTTATAGCTAGTCGGTAAATAAGTCAAAGAACATGCTTTATTCTCAAATGGCTATTGTTATCACCTTTCCTAGTATTCACTAGTACTATGTGCCCATGATTCTAATAATCCCTTGTCATATCCCTTGGTTTCCCTATGACCACTAGCTCTACCCACTTGCCTTGTACAAGATGTTATAGACACATGCTAATTTTTATGATGGTAGATCATAGTGGGAAATCATCTCTTACATAGTTTCTTTCATGCTCATTTTTAGGCTACCTCATCCCTTCAAGCAAGTTAACTCTTACCTTCCACCATCCCATAACCTATCACTTGTATCCTCCTCCTCACCACATATTTTAACAAAATATGAAGAGTATATGACATGCGATGTGAATGAATTATGTTGTAAGGAATCTACCATGATGTCTTATTTTCCATATCTATTAGATGATGTCATGATTGGTTGGTCTTGTGAGATCCTAAATATATTTACCATTCAACGTCCATCTCATTCTTTCATTCCTATCATCACACATATTTTAACCATTTTATATCACATATCCCAATCTTAAACACCTTATATATTATACCACCCTCCATATTTCATCTTATACACATATCCTTACAAAAAACCTTTGCTTCTACTAATTATTGACCAAATCTCTTATACATTATTACTACACACCTCAAGTTCTGACTTCATGTCCTATATTCTAGCCTTAGACACCGCCTAATTCACCTTATGTTCTAATATTCCCTCCTAATCACATCCCATTAACCTGTAATAGTTAACCTTATGTTTTATTATCCCATCCTAGCTCATCCAATTAATCTCTACTAGTCCATTCTATGTTCCATTATCCCCTCTTGATCGTGCCCCATTATCTTCTCCTAATTCAACCTATCTTCCTTCATTCCTTCCTAATCCCATTTCATTAGCATTTAATAGTTCACCTTATTTTCTATGATCCCCTCCTAGCCCATCCCACTAAGATCTACTAGTCCATCCTATGTTTCATTATCCCCTTCTACTCCCATCTTATTGTACCCTCTATTATTTCACCCTATGTTCCATCATACCCTCTTGGTCTTGTCCCTTTATCCATTCTATGTTATATCATCTTTGTCCATGTTTCATCCTATACAAATAATCTTACAAGAAACCTTTCCTTCCACTCATTATTGACCAAAACTCTTCTCCATTATTACTACACACCTCAAGTTCCCACTTCATGTACTATAGTCAAACCCTAGACACCTCTTAATTCACCTCATGTTCCATTATCCCTCCTAATCACATCCCATTAACCTCTAATAGTTCACGCTATATTTTTTTATCCCATCCTATCCCATCCCATTAATCTCTACTAGTCCATCCTATGTTCCATTATCCCCTTCTATTCCCATCCCATTACCCTCTCTTATTTAACCCTATGTTCCATTATCCCCTCTTGTCCTTGTTCCATTATCTTGCCCTAATTCACCCTATGTTCCTTTATTCCCTCCTAATCCCACTTATCTCTACAATTCCATTATATGTTCCATTATCCCCTTCGACTCCCATCCCATTTTACCCTCTATTATTTCACCACATGTTCCATTATCCCCTCTTGGTCTTGTATCTTTATCCCTTCTATGCTATACCACCTCCATCCAAATTTTATCCTATACACATACCATTACAATAAATATTTCCTTCCACTCATTATTGACCAACTCTCTTCTCCATTACCGTTGCGCACCTCAACAACCAATTTCATGTGCTATAGTCAAACCCTAGACACATCCTAATTTATCCTATGTTTCATTATCCCCTCTTGGTCTTGTCCCATTTTCCCCTCCTAGTCTCATCCCATTATCCCATAACTTCCTCCAAGAACTATTTGTAAAGGTGGCTATTTCCCCATGCAAAAACAAAGTGGTGCAATCTCTGCATATCATGCATCCACCTTCATCACCCCCACATCAAGATAAACCCTAATACCCTAAGTCTTACGAATCCCCTATCAATCCATCTATCCAAGTTGAAGATTCTATAAAACCTCCCTCCCTCATCACACCATCCATATCAAATGAACTATTTCCATCTCCTAATCCAAAGCATGCTAACATAGATTCCCCTCCATATAAAGATCAAGGAAACCCTTCTCCACCATCATATGATCCCCTTCCATCTCATGATACCATTTCCAATCAAGAACAACATATCCCTTCCATCTCATCTAATGATATCTTTCCATCTCAAGAGCAAGATATCCCTTCATCCCATTCTCACAATCCCCTCTCCCCCACTTCATCTAATGACATCCTTTTGTTTCCAGATCAAAGTACCTCTTCCACTCCATTATATGGCCACTCTCAAAATGTGGTCTCAAAGTACACCTTCCACCCCATCTAATGATCCTCTGCCCCTCATAATCAAAACACCCCTCCCTCTTCATGTGATCATGATCCCCCTCCATCTCATAACCAAGACCAAACTATACCATCCACCCCATCCCAACATAATAGCATAGACAAGGAAATGAACTATTTGAAAAAATGCCTAAATGAAATGTGGTCTCATGGTGATGGAATTCCATGACAAACAAATTTGTCATGACATTCCATCACCATGAGACCACATTTATTTGAGGCATTTTTTCAAACAGTTCACTCCCTCTATGCTACCATATTTTTCATATGTCTACCATAGCATTTTATCAATCAGTTCACTGCATTGCTACTATGGATAAAAGCCTAAAACAAGTGTTTTCGAACAAGCTATGGATAGGGAAAGTATTAAGCATTAAGAAATATATAGTTCAATAAGTACTTAAAATTTTGTTGATCATCTTATACATTATAAGCCATAACCTACATCACTATTCTAGTTTTCATGATTGAATAATTTGTTGTTTTATTTCCATATGATGCAAGCAAAAACACCTCTTGATGTTGATATGGAAATGGAGTGTGGTGTATCTTCTACAATAGATAGCTCGATGTCTCTCACAAGGGTATGAGGCAGATTGGTAAATTTCAAATTACATTCGTTGTTATAGCAATTTATTATTGAAAAATCAAATGATTATTGATTTCTAGCTTAATTTCTATTTGGATGGTTTCTATAGGACTTTGGGATGCCAGAGCTTGAGCATGCGCATCTTCTGATTGAGGAGAGAGATCATTTGGAGGCGGTAAGTGATTATTTTGTTAAATATATCATTTTTATAATGTAATTTCTATATATTAATGTCTTTACATTTTATTGTAACAGCCGAAGCTTGATCAAGAACTAAATAGGAGGAGTAGCCCTCGAGTTCAAAGTAAACGAGTGTCATACGCATCTCCATCCCCCTAACTAACAAAGGCCACTCATCTGTTTTCTTAACATGGAGAGTAATGACTTTTGATTGGGGTCCTTTGTTGTATGCCTATATGGCTATTTTTTATATAATTTATACTTATATCAACATATATTGATGTATGCCTACATGGATATTTGGTTAATACACTTTTTTTTTATTGATGGTTTCCATATTTGCATTATAAATCCAGGCTTCAATAGATATGAGTTACATGTATTCAAGTGTATACTTTGCGACTTACGTGTTTTCATGCATATACTTTGTATTCATGTCTATACTTCATGGATTATGTGTATTTGAGTACTTGTGCTTCACTTATTCATGTGTATTTGTGTGTATGCTTCATGCTTCCAATGTATAATTCATGTGTTCACGTGTATGCTTCATGATTCATGTGTATATTGTTGGCAAAACAAGGACAAACAACTGAGAGGGAGGGTGAATCAGTTGTAACAGAAACTAAAACTCTTCTTATTGATCTTAATCTCATATCTGATGAATAAGAAATTAACCATAAACAATCAACACATCAGAGAGACAAAGAACACAAAAAAAATTGTGTGGAAACCCTGTTGGGGAAAAACCACGGTGGATGTTAGTCCACAAGATTATACTCTGCTAGAAGTATAAAAGAAATAATAAGGGGAAGGCACATGCATTCAGGCACACTGCCTAGAGCTCATTGCTCAATTACAAAAGAGGACTCACTATCCAACAATAGGGTTTGGATTAAAACCATCCAAGATTTGTGAACTGAGAAAATAGCTTCTTCACAAGCCTGATTATAGTTCCAATTAGGCTCAACACTTCTTAACACTTCGCACATTCTTCTTCACACTCTGTTCAGCAATCGAATGATATTCGTACATACACACATAGGATCACACGAAGCATCTTCTTCAACAATGAACTAATCGCCCTTATATATCCGCTACATGAAATTCCATCACCACTTCATCGGCCAAAGAAATAAAATATATTTGTAATGTCGGCCCAAATTTACAAATAAACTTTTAATGTGTATCCACCAAGGTCGGCCACAATATAGTGGAGACCCAAATTAATATCTCCAACACAAGAATACTTTAATTAATTATACCTCGAAGATCCACAACACGCTACCAACAACATGTTGGCCAGGAACAAGAAAAACCAAACATGCACACAAAGATCTTCAACCACGAACTCTCCAAATAATGTGGATGCACCAAAAAGGTAGAGAATGATCTAGAGACACCACATAACACCAAGAAACAACAGAGAAGCATCTGCAACAATTGAGAAAATAAGAATTACACAAACTTCATTCAGAAACACTGACAGAGACTAGCAACACACTGTCAGACCACAACATACTCAAACCTTCACACGGACCTCTGAAACTTTCGGTAGATGATTTAGAAACATTCAACATTAAACCCTTAGATCCACATCAGCTAATCTTCAAAGTACAGAACACAACACCTTCTTGACCTGCACAGTTCCATTGGGAACCAGGAATACTTTCTTTTACAATTTTCTCAATATCCTCGACATATACAGTCTTCAATGCACCAAATTCTAATAGTGTTGACATCAATGAAAACCACATATCAGCAACCATATCCACAACATCCAACATATACATCATGTATTCACATGTATGCTTCATACTTCTTATGTATACTTCACATATTATGTGTATTCACGTGTATGATTCATGCTTACAATGTATAATTAATGTGTTCACATGTATTCTTCATGATTCATGTGTATATTTCATGTATTCGTGTGTATGCTTCATGCTTCTTGTGTTACTTCATGCATTACGTGTATTCACATGTAGGCTTCGTGCTTCCTATGTATACTCCATGTATTATGTGTATTCACATGTATGCATCATGCTTCTTGTGTATACTTCATGTGTTCATGTGTATGCTTCATGCTTCTAGTGCAATGTAGCTCAGGCCACTCTGGCATGTTTGGGTGCAAAACAGGACCATGCCTAGCCTAAACGTACCCATTCAGATGTGTTGGAGCTGTTGGTTTGGTCGCAAAAGTTGTAGAACAAAAGTTACACCCCTTTGCAACTTTAAACTCCTTAGATTTGACCCTTTTTCCATCAACTGAAAAGTTGACACCACTAGAAAAAACCTCAAAGATATAAAAAATCAAGAGATGTTATTGTAGAGGGGCCCCACGTGATTCCATAGTCTCAAACAAAAAATTTCTAAGTGACAATATGTCTGAGTAACTACTCATCAAAGATTGTTGCCTTTTTGCACTTTGGACTCTTAAGGGATATCGTCAATGCAATGTAGCTTAGACCACTCCAGCATGTTTGGGTGTGAAACAGGACCATTCCTATCCTAAATGTAACCATTCGAATGTGTTGGAACTGTTGGTTTGGTCACACAAGTTGCAGAACAAAAGTTACACCCTTTTGCAACTTTACACTACTTGCATTTGACAATTTTTCCATCAACTGAAAAAGTTGAAACCATGGCAAAACACCTCAGAAATATCAAAAACTAAGAGAGGCTATTGTAGAGGGCCCCAAGTGATCCCATATCCTCAGATGGAATGTTTCTAAGCAATGTAGTGTCTGAGTAACTTATCATCAAAGATTGTTGTCGTTTTTCACTTTAGAGTCTTAAGGGATATCGCTAGGCGATGTAGCTCAGACTATTTTGGTGTGTTTGGGTGCGAAAGAGGACCGTGCCTAAACATACCCATTCAAACATTTTCAAACTTTCGGTTTAGTCACACAAGTTTCAGAATGAAATTTACACCCCTTGCAACTTTACATAACTTACGTTTGACCTTTTTTCCATCAAATGAAAAGTGGACTGTTACCAATTTTTTGCCTTAGCTCAATTGGTAGAGCTGGCTGAATGTTATTTATCATAAGGTGGAATTGGGGTTTAAGTTCAAATGTTGTTTTGCATTATTATCATTATTCATTGAGTAACAGTTATACATTTTAAAGAAGAAATAGAGTTTTCGGAATGCCATTCAGATGTTCCAGAAATGACAGAAATACAGAATTGAGCAAATGAGAAAAATAGCATTTCAGATGCTTTCTTTTATTTCATGAAAAACTCATATTTTACAAGGCTTCATTTGATTTCAACAATCAGAATGATATTACAAAATTTGCATTTAAATGCATTTTCTTTTCAAATGAAAAGCAAGAATTGAAATCAAAGATCCACACAAGCCGTGGATGTGACTGTTACAATACATCGCTAATAGCACATTACACTACTGAAGATGCAGAAAATAAAACATATAAGTGATGACATAATCATCATTGCCTGATTATCGACGTTTGATGCTAAATGGTGCACCTTTGTCTTCTCGAGCTCCGTCGACCTGTAAGAGGAAAAAGGGGATGTCAGTGGCTCCGATTATGAAGTAACCTATATGAGGCACCCACAATAGTGCATCCTACTATTAATAATGCATTGAATAATCAATCAAGTGCAGAAGAAATGAGATGAAGAAGAAATAACAATATCATGATCATCATGTTCTCTTTTTTATGCTAACATTGTTTGTTTCCTTGTGCAGGTATAGGTAAAATCATGAGGCTGAACATTATTCAAAGACCAAGCATGTGGAGAAAAATGGGCTCCCACAAGGGTAGAGCTCGGCATGCTGCCCTATTCATTAAATGGGCTAATTTTAAAGATACATTATCATGTTCATCAAGAGAAATGAAATACAACTGAAGGAGTAGAAACAGAGTTATCCCTTGAGTAACTAAACCAATTGTGCATTCATAACGATCAGGTTTGTTTTCTGAAGGTTACAGGTGAACAATGAATTTAGTTCACTTAAGGAATTCAGCTGAGTACATTTACATCAGATATTGCTGCAAAGTTCATGTTTTATGTTGTCTTGTTGATCATAATCATATATGTCATGCAAGTTTCAGTTCATCAATTCATTCTTTTCACAGTCAAGGATAGTGAACAGGCATACATTATGCCTCAACTGTTTGTTTTGATTCTCATCATGAAAGAGACTAGTTCTGTAAGCAGTTTCATAAGTGCAACATAAAAATGCATGAAGAGTACCATGTTTCCCAAGAGTACAAAGGACAGACAGTGCACTCGAGTGTCGAATGAATCACTAGTTCCAGTTGATTAATAAGTAAATACAGAATTATGAATTGTAATAACAAAGTGATCATTCCAGAATAATAAGGGAAGAGCAAGCATTTTCTTTCCAGAAGAGGTTCTGAGTTGTCAGTTATGCATATGAGCTGGTGAGTAGAGGTGGTTCGTGGTGTTGCAATGATCAATCTAAATCTCTACGAAGTCCAAGAGTAGAAGGAAAAAGTTGTTGTGTTGTGGTTAAGGAAAGTCAGAAGAACACTGTTGTGCGTACAGTGAACAAGCATGGAGATAATATACATTAAGAGGTCCTTCTTTTCACAATAGACAAACACTGGAATGGTTAAAAGGTATCGTACAAACAAGTGTGCACAGTTTCAACGATACATTTTAAACACATAAAAGCAATTTTCAATTTTTCCAAAATGAACAGATTATACCTTGAGTAAGAACTCTACAGAATTAAATTCAAAAGGAGAACAGTTCTGAGTGCAAAGGAAAGTAACATGAAGTCAATATTAAGCAATACGAATATCGTATATAATTCAAGCATTCATGAATTTATGGTTCTTTTCTTCATAAAGAGACATATGGCAAAGGTTTCGGTTTATATTTAAACGGCAGGCATCAGTGATACAGTATCTGGATACGGAGTACTAGTTAAAGAAAAGCTACAACAAGGACAACCATTTCACTTTGGATGGGATGGTGCTTCAAACAGGATCATGTATCAGTGTTTAGTTGGAGACAGCAATCAAGTATGATGTGTATTCAAATTGTTTTCGGAGAGCTACAGAAATGTCAAAATGGAGCACCGATTAATATGGGTCAATTAACTAAGTACAGATAAACACAGATTTTTTTTCTTTTCATCATGAGTTTTCATTTATGAAGGAAGATTAAAAACAAACAACAAATACCCACTTGGGGTTTCAAATGAATGACAGTTTTCCTTGTTTCCAGCTGGGTATTTGGGTCAGACTTATTCAAATTCTGAACAGTCGTGGCCATGTGGTGGTTTTTTACAGTGATGCAATGAGGATGCTTTCTTTTCATGAAGTGCAGAATGCCAAGCTTATAAACTGAATACACTTGAATCTCGAGTACCCACTTTAAGGGTTCGCTTCAAAATACAGAAAAAACAACTACAGTAATAACCCATGTGAATTCTTGTATAAAATAGCAAATAACATAAAATGTGAAATTTTTTTGTGCTGGTTCAAGCTTCAAAATGAAAGGAATGCAGTTCTCATTCGATTTTCACAATACCCACGAAAAGAGATAGCAAGAAAATAACGAAATGCAAGTTTCCTGAGTTGGGTCGAGCATCAAAAGAAAGAAAAGACAGTTTTATTCTATTTCCCATGATACCCACAACCAGATATATCCTCAGAAAGACATAAAGAAGACTTTCATGTTCTGGGTCGAGCCCAAAACTCAAAGAAAATGCTTTCTACAATACACATCTAGTGCGGCCTGAACATGGCCAGAAATTCATGAGTAAGGAGGAAACTCTTTAAGTCTCTGGAGAACAAATGTTTAGCAAAGGAAATTACCAGTCCATGTCTCTGAAGGAGCACTCTAGCCACGGCCAAAAGTTTGAGATAGCTTCCAAATGCCAAGGGTCCGAGCTCTTAAGTGATGGCTGAGCTCTCATAGTGGAAATAGAGCACAACAATGGTGAATGTGAACACAGATAATACAAAAATAATGGTATTAGAGTATGTACAGCCGCGGCCATAAGGCCTGAATATATTAAAATATGGAGCCATAGAAGCTATGAAGCTATGAGTGAATAGCTCACCTTTGTGACAGTAGGAGAAAACAATGACCCACGAGCTTTCTCTTAGAGATTTTGAGTTGAACTCGAGCTTATATCGGCCAAGGTAAATCAGACCAAAGCGCAAAGAGAGGTCAGAGGAGAAGAATGACAGGCCGTGGCCTTAGGTCTTCTGATATTCCAGAGTGAAGGAAACAGAAGCTTCAATACAAAGAAAAATAAAGCTTACCCACTGAAGCTCGACCACTGAAGAGCATGGAGAAGTTTACTAAAGCACACGAGGCTCGGTTTCGACACAATCATGGCGGTGCTATTCTTCCAGATAGACCTTCTTGCCTTCAAACTCACGGGTGCAAAATGAAATGATTTTTAGGGTTTGGCATTCTTTTCTCATGCCCTAATTCGATCAACATAATGATCATCCAGAATATTCGATCAAAGCACATGGGAATTTCGAGTTAGGCATCCTTGTGATTTATTTATCAAAGTTTGAAGTCTAATGCATTTGAGGGTGGCCGAGACTTATATGCCTAAGTCAAGCCTAGGGGTGATGCATTATTTGCCTAGGGTTTAGGCTTATTTATTTTTGAAGAAATTGATTGATAAGTGCCTTAGGGAGAATGAAGTGTGTCTTACCCTAAGTATTTATTGAATCGATTTGAGGGAGATCAATTGTGAATATCTTATGACTTAGGGTCAATTATGTTTTAGAGTTTTGATTTTAATTGATTTTAGAGAAATCAATGAGAATTGAAGTTATGAGGGAAGATAATGATGTGTTTTATTTTTATGATTTTGTGAGAAAATCATAATATTGTAATGGAGAAATAAGGAGCCTTTCTTTTTTGCAAAAGATTTTAAATCTTTAATTGCAAAAATAAAGCAAATTGTGCAAATCTGCAATCCTATAAGGCAGAATCATAAAATAATCTTTTATAGATTGTTTGTGATTTCTTGCTATTATTAGCAGATTTTTATTGACTTTTCTTCTTGGTCGGATTTGAGACCTATCTTGGAGAGATAAGGTGTTTTTTGAGCTTTTAAAGCAAATCCAGCCTATTTTTAGAGGCTTGACAGTGTGATCATAAAAGCAGTATGCTTTTTTCTGCTTTTAGGCAGTTTTTGAGATAGTTTGAAGGCCTTTTTCCTGGAGCTTTTTTCTGAGCTCGGATTAGGGTTTCTTGAGAGTTATTCCTTTCAAAAGACTTAGTCTTTTTAGCTCTTCTTCTCAGTTCAGAGGTCAGTTCCTGCTCATACACATCTTGAGTTTGTGAACCTTTTGTACTCAGTTCAGAATTATTCACTCTTTCAGTTTTAATAAAGCAGCAGTATTCTCCTTCTCATTTGTCTTAGTTTCATAATAGCATTTTGATGTCTTTGTGGTTCGAATCAGAATCCTTTTATGTCTTGTTGTAATAAGTTGTGCTTCAGAATTGCATAGTTTCAGGTTGCCTGTTGTACTTCATTTAGGAATCTTCATGCAAAATACTGATGAAAGTATGTGTCAGTGAGATTGTGAGTTTCATTGTGATAAGAAAGTTGTTGTGAGCATCAATGTTTGAATTTTATAACTTTAAGTGAAATATCAGTTAGACTCATATTTTTTTTCAGTTTCATCTTTTTATCCCTTTTCCTCTGAAGTCTTAGAGTAAAATTTATCATTCAGAGAACTAGCTCACTCTGGAGATTCCTTCTTCGTTCAGATCACCCACATCTGAAGAAGGTTTCCATGTTTCAGTAGATTGTTGAATATTGCATTTAGCAGGGTGCAAATCTATTGACAATAGTTTTTGGCACGCCTGGTGGGACTCTGAAAAGCAATTTCAGAGAAGTTTTAATCTTTTAAAGTTGTTGTCTGGTGTATGCAGTAGGGTTTTAAGCCTTTTGGAGGCCCTTTTCAATATACCTGGCAACTTTGTTCTCTGATTTTCAAGCAGATCCAGTGTGAACAGCGCACGAAGAAACACATACTAAGGGTCTGGTGTTCTCTTCAGAATTATCAGCCTTTGGAGGCATAGTCATCAAACACCATGGCGACTCTGAGAAGCCTTTTTTGGTTTCAAAATGATCAAGTGTTGGTATGTGTTAAAGATTCTAATTTTTGCTCGTTTTTAGCCTTTAGATAAACAAGCATGTCAAGGCTTCATGATAATATGTCATACCATCTGCCATATCATGAAATCCCTACGTATCCATATTCGTATCAACCATATCAGCATAATCATGCTACTGGTTTCAGTTCCATGGCTTTTCAAAACCAACATACCCAGTATAGTTGCCACCCACCCACCCTTGCTCATTATTCATCTCAGTTTTCATATGTTCAAAATCAGCCCCAAGAGATTGAAGACTTGAGCTTCAAAGATATATTGTTGAATTATGAAAGGAAAATGAACGAAATAGATCAGCAGGAGGGGATCACAAGCATAAAGAGCACACTGCTTGATTACATAAGTCAGCTGGAGGAGATTAAGAAGCAGCATGAATATAATCAGCACCAGGAGGAGCTGGCCTATCTTTGTGAGCAGGAGTTAGAGGCCCAAAGAACACAGTTTGAGGAGGATTTGGAGAGGGAGGCAGCTGCACAAACGAAGCTTTTGCTTGCTCAATATCAAATTCATGAAGCCCAAATAGCTCCTACCATCTCAGAACATCTTATTCAAGAAGAGGTTTGTGAGTTTAAAATTCCAAGTTTTATGAAAACTGAGTCTTCTAACCCTACTAAAATCAAAATTCCTAGCTTTAGATATTTTTTACCTTTGCAAGAACCTAGGTTAGAACATTTTGAACCTGTGAGCATTCAAGACCAGCCCATTAGAGAGCAGCCTCTTTTCCTCCAGGAGACTCCAGAGATTTGCCAAGTTTCCCAACCAGATAAGTCTAATGGTCCCCCCACTACTTGTCTTTACGAGAGTAGATCTATTGTCTTGGAAAATCACTCATCTTTCGCCATGGAAGAAGCTAGAAGAGTAAATTTATTGCATATAGCTATGGAGGAATATTGTTTGCAGCAACAGAAGATTGAACGAGAAGAGCCTTGTTTTGTGGAGGATGATGGAAGGTTGTCAGATGAACAATTGCTGCAACATGCAGAGCAGGCGGTTGCTGTTGATTGCACTCCTTTCTCGGCTGAGCCTAAGAGTGTTGCATGTGCAGGGGAAGTTGATTCTTTGGAACAGCAGAATATCGATGATTATTTCGAAGTATCCAGTTGGTACAGTGATAAAGAATGTCAGGAGCAGTTGTTGTAGGAGATAAAGGAGGTTGTGTTTGAGGAACCACAAATTCAAGATCAAGAAATGGCCGACAGCTCTCAAGTTCTGCCTAATCTGTTCAATGGGTTACCATTCTTTGTGGATAACAAAGTGAGCACCTATCAGATTACACCCATACCCACTCCAGAGCAGCGGGAAGAGTTTCAGAATTCTGATGCTTTAATACCTCAGAAGAGCTATAGTAAGGTAGAAAATAGTTCTCTTCCACAAAAAACTGAAAATGAGAGGGAAGAAGACACGTTTTGGGATGACCTTGAAGCTTTTGTTTCAAACTTAGATGCCAAACACTCACCTTTTGAGGGAGAAATTTTGGAGCAGCAGCTTGAGGAGACAAAAGGGGGTGTCCAAACGCAAGGTTTGACCAATTTATTTGAAGAACTTCCTCTATTTTTTAGTAATGATGAAAATAATGCTTATGAAGCAACAAAGCCATCGAGTTTTGATCAGCAAAGCCATGAAGATGTCAATGATAAGTTGTTGATCCGTTCACAAGGAAGTGAAGATAACATGGTTATCAAATGCCAGAACCCCGACAAACCTAGTGCAATGGCTCAAACAGAACGAAGTCAAGCTCAGCAAAGGTCTGACACTATCATCCAAGAACATAATGATGGGCCTCATGAGGACTTGCACACTAATATAATTGATGAGTTTTGTGCAAAAGTGGGTGGTATGTTTTCAAATGATCCTCATCAGAGAGATGAGATTGAAGTAGTAAGTAACTAGCAAAGAACCAGTGGTACGAGTTCAAGCTTCAGCCTTTCGAGAGGCTGCCCCATCAGACATCTATCCAGGAATGTTGGCAAGAGCCAAAGAGCTTCTAGCACACCTAAGGATGAGGTGGTAGTCAAGGAGTAGCAAGTCCAACTCATTCTTTCTAAGAAAATTAGAGGTATGCTTGATCAGACTCACATGATCTGTGCTTTGGATTGTAATCTAAAAGTTGCAGTACAACAATGTGCGGGAAGCATCTTCATTTTCCACCTCCTAGTGCAAATTTGTGAGTAGGAAAAGTATCTTCAGTTGACTAGGAGAGGCAGTTATTTTTCAAATCCCGTAAATGGTTTTGTTTGAGTCCCTTTTCCACTGGTCAGAGTAGAGTAGTTTGTCAATAAGTGTGTTTCACACATTTACTTTCAGTAGTTTTGCTTTCCCTAAGCACTATTGCGCATTGTTTTGTTGGCCATTAGGGCCTGTTTGTTTGCTTTCAGTTTTTTTTTGTTCCTCTTGCTGATGTTTGGAGTGTTGTTGTTCAAGATTCTGAGTTTTGAAGACGGGGACAGAATTGACTCCACACCCAATGAATTGTTTAAAGGCCACTGATCTATGCTTAGCAGGCAAGCATATAGCAGAAATCGCCAAAATGTTATCAATTTTTTTCCTCAGCTCAATTGGTAGAGCTAGCTTAATGTTATTTATCATAAGGTGGAATTGCGGTTTAAGTTCAAATGTTGTTTCGCATTATTATCATTATTCATTGAGAAATAGTTATACATTTTAAAGAAGAAATAGAGTTTTCAAAATGCCATTCAGATGTTCCAGAAATGACATAAATATAGAATTGAGCAAATGAGAAAAATAGCATTTCAGATGCTTTCTTTTATTTCATGAAAAAACTCATATTTTACAAGGCTTCATTTGATTTCAACAATCAGAATGATATTACAACATTTGCATTTAAATGCATTTTCTTTTCAAATGAAAAGCAAGAATTGAAATCAAAGATCCACACAAGCCGTGGATGTGACTGTTCCAATACATCGCTAATAGCACATTACACTACTAAAGATGCAGAAAATAAAACATATAAGTGATGACATAATCATCATTGCCTAATTATCGGCGTTTGATGCTGAATGGTGCACCTTTGTCTTCTCAAGCTCCATCAACTTGTAAGAGGAAAAAGGGGATGTTGGTGGCTCCAATTATGAAGTAACCTATATGAGGCACCCACACTAGTGCTTCCTACTATTAATCATGCATTGAAACAATCAATCAAGTGTAGAATAAATGAGTTGAAGGAGAAATAACAATATCATGATCATCATGTTCTCTTTTTTATGCTAACATTGTTTGTTTCCTTGTGCAGGTATAGGTAAAATCATGAGGCTGAACATTATTCGAAGACCAAGCATGTGGAGAAAAATGGGCTCCCACAAGGGTAGAGCTCGGCATGCTGGTTCAAGCTTCAAAATGAAAGGAATGCAGTTCTCATTCGATTTTCACAATACCCACGAAAAGAGATAGCAAGAAAATAACGAAATGCAAGTTTCCTGAGTTGGGTCGAGCATCAAAAGAAAGAAAAGACAGTTTTATTCTATTTCCCATGATACCCACAACCAGATATATCCTTAGAAACACATAAAGAAGACTTTCATGTTCTGGGTCGAGCCCAAAACTCAAAGAAAATGCTTTCTACAATACACATCTAGCGCGGCCTAAACATGGCCAGAAATTCATGAGTAAGGAGGAAACTCTTTAAGTATCTGGAGAACAAATGTTTAGCAAAGGAAATTACCAGTCCATGTCTCTGAAGGAGCACTCTAGCTGTGGCCAAAAGTTTGAGATAGCTTCCAAATGCCAAGGGTCCAAGCTCTTAAGTGATGGCCGAGCTCTCATAGTGGAAATAGAGCACAACAATGGTGAATGTGAACACAGATAATACAAAAATAATGGTATTAGAGTATGTACAGCTGCGGCCATAAGGCCTGAATGTATTAAAATATGGAGCCATAGAAGCTATGAAGCTATGAGTGAATAGCTCACCTTTGTGACAATAGGAGAAAACAATGACCCACGAGCTTTCTCTTAGAGCTTTTGAGTTGAACTCGAGCTTATATCGGCCAAGGTAAATAAGGCCAAAGCACAAAGAGAAGTCAGAGGAGAAGTATGACAGGTCGCGGCCTTAGGTCTTCTGATATTCCAGAGTGAGAAAAAGAAGCTTCAATACAAAGCAAAATAAATCTTACCCACTGAAGCTCGACCACTGAAGAGCATGGAGAAGTTTACTAAAGCACACGAGGCTCAGTTTTGACACAATCATGGTGGCGCTATTCTTCCAGATAGACCTTCTTGCCTTCAAACTCACGAGTGCAAAATGAAATGATTTTTAGGGTTTGTCATTCTTTTCTCATGCCCTAATTCGATCAACATAATGATCATCCAGAATATTCGATCAAAGCACATGGGAATTTCGAATTAGGCATCCTTGTGATTTATTTATCAAAGTTTGAAGTCTAATGCATTTGAGGGTGGCCGAGACTTATATGCCTAAGTCAAGCCTAGGGGTGATGCATTATTTGCCTAGGGTTTAGGCTTATTTATTTTTGAAGAAATTGATTGATAAGTGCCTTAGGGAGAATGAAGTGTGTCTTACCCTAAGTATTTATTGAATCGATTTGAGGGAGATCAATTGTGAATATCTTATGACTTAGGGTCAATTATGTTTTAGAGTTTTGATTTTAATTGATTTTAGAGAAATCAATGAGAATTGAAGTTATGAGGGAAGATAATGATGTGTTTTATTTTTATGATTTTGTGAGAAAATCATAATATTGTAATGGAGAAATAAGGAGTCTTTCTTTTTTGCAAAAGATTTTAAATCTTTAATTGCAAAAATAAAGAAAATTGTGCAAATCTGCAATCCTGTAAAGCAGAATCATAAAACAATCTTTTATAGATTGTTTGTGATTTCTTGCTATTATTAGCATATTTTTATTGAATTTTCTTCTTGGTCGGATTTGAGACCTATCTTGGAGAGATAAGGTGTTTTTTGAGCTTTTAAAGCAAATCCAGCCTATTTTTAGAGGCTTGACAGTGTGATCATAAAAACAGTATGCTTTTTTCTGCTTTTAGGCAATTTTTGAGATAGTTTGAAGGCCTTTTTCATGGAGCTTTTTTCTGAGCTCGGATTAGGGTTTCTTGAGAGTTATTCCTTTCAAAAGACTTAGTCTTTTTAGCTCTTATTCTCAGTTCAAAGGTCAGTTCCTGCTCATACACATCTTGAGTTTGTGAACCTTTTGTACTCAGTTCATAATTATTCACTCTTTCAGTTTTAATAAAGCAGCAGTATTCTCCTTCTCATTTCTATCTCAGTTTCATAATTGCAATTTGATGTCTTTGTGGTTCGAATCAAAATCCTTTTATGTCTTGTTGCTATAATTTGTGCTTCAGAATTGCATAGTTTCAAGTTTCCTGTTGTACTTCATTTAGGAATCTTCATGCAAAATACTGATGAAAGTATGTGTTAGTGAGATTATGAGTTTCATTGTGATAAGAAATTTGTTGTGAGCGTCAATGTTTGAATTTTATAACTTTAAGTGAAATATCAGTTAGACTCAGATTTGTTTTCAATTTCATCTTTTTATCCCTTTTCCTTTGAAGTATTAGAGTAAAATTTATCATTCGGAGAACCAGCTCACTCTGGAGATTCCTTCTTCGTTCAGATCACCCACATCTGAAGAAGGTTTCCATGTTTCAATAGACTGCTGAATATTGCATTCAGCAGGGTGCAAATCTATTGACAACATGGACACCACAGGAAAATGACTCAGAGATATAAGAAACCAAGAGAGGTTATTGTAGAGGGGCCCAATGTGATCCTATAGCCTTAAATGGAATGCTTCTAAGTGACACTATGTCTAAGTAACTACTCGTCAAATATTATTATCTTTTTGCACTTTGGACTCTCAAGGGATATCGTTGGTGCAATGTTGTTTAGACTGTTTCGATGTGTTTGGGTGTGAAAGAGGACTATTCCTATCCTAAACATACCCATGTGGATGTGTTGGAACTATCAATTTGGTAGCACGAGTTGCAAAATGAAAGTTACACCCCTTTGCAACTTTACACTACTTGCATTTGACACTTTTTCCATCAATTGAAAAGTCGACACCACGAGAAAACACCTCAAAGATATCAAAAACCAAGAGAGGTTATTATAGAGGGGCCCAACATGATCTTGTAGGCTCAAATGGAATGTTTCTAAGTGACCCAGTGTCTGAGTAACTACTCGTCAAATATTTTTTCCTTTTTGCACTTTGGACTCTTAAGGAACATCACTAGTGCAATGTAGCTCAAACTATTTCGACATGTTTGGGTGCTAAAGAGGACCATGCGTAACCTAAAAATACCCATCCAGACATGTTGGAACTATCGATTTGGTCGCACGAGTTGCATAAAAAAATTTACACCCCTTTGCAACTTTACACTACTTCTATTTGACACTTTTTCCATCAACTTAAAATTGGACACCACGGGAAAAGGCCTCAAAGATATCAAAAATCAAAAGAGGTTATTGTAAAAATTCCCAACGTCATCTTTTAGCCTCAAAAGAAATGTTTCTAAGTGACACTGTGTTTGAGTAACTACTCATCAAAGATTGTTTCCCTTTTGCACTTTGAACTCTAAGGGATATCGTCAGTGCAATGTAGCTTGGACTGTTTCAGTGTTTTTGGGTTTAAAAGAGGTCTATTCCTAACATAAACATACCCATGTGGATGTCTTGGAACTATCAGTTTGGTTGCACAAGTTGCAAGATAAAAGTTTCACCCCTTTGCAACTTTAGAGTGCTTGCATTTGACCCTTTTCCCATCAACTGAAAAGTGGACACCATGGAAAAATGCCTTAGAGATATCAAAAAATGAGAGGTTATTGTAGAGAGACCCAACATGATCCCATAGCCTTAGATGGAATGTTTCTAAGTGACATAGTGTCTGAGAAACTACTCGTCAAATATTATTTATTTTTTGCAATTTGGACTCTTAAGGGATATCGTTGGTGTAATGTAGCTTGGACTGTTTCGTCATGTTTGTGTGTGAAACAGGTTTCATGCCTAGCCTAACATACTCATCTGAACGTGTTGGAATTGTTAGTTTGGTCGCATGAGTTGTAGAATAAAATTTACACCCCTTTGCAACTTTACACTACTTGCATTTGACCCTTTTTCCATCAACTAAAAAGTGGACACCACGGGACAACGCCTCAGATATATCAAAAACTTAGAGAGGTTATTATAGAGGGGTCTAACATGATCCTGTAGCATTAGAAAAAATGTTTCTAAGTTACATGGTGTCTAAGTAACTGCTCATCAAAGATTGTTGCCTTTTTGCACTTTGGACTCTTAAGGGATATCATTGGTGCAATGTAGCTTGGACTATTTTGTTGTGTTTGGGTATGAAAGAGGACCATTTCTAGCCTAAACATACCCATATTGGCATGTTGGAACTATTAATTTGGTTGCACGAGTTGCAAAATAGAAGTTACACCCCTTTGCAACTTTACATTGCTTGTATTTGACCCTTTTTGCATCAACTGAAAAGTGGACACCATGGGAAAACACCTCAGGGATATCAAAAACTGAGAGAGGTTATTGTAGAGGTTCCCAACATGATCACATAGCCTTATACAAAAAATTTCTAAGTGACACGGTGTTTGAGTAACTTCTCGTCAAAGATTGTTGCCTTTTTGCACTTTGGACTCTAAAGGGATGTCATCAATGAAATGTAGCTCAGACTATTTCGGCATGTTTGGGTATGAAACAGAACCATGCATAGCCTAAATTTACCCATCTGGACATGTTGAAACTTTTGGTTTGGTCGCACGAGTTGCAGAATGAAAGTTACACCCCTTTGCAAAACTTTACACTGCTTGCATTTGACCCTTTTTCCATCAATTGAAAAGTCGACACCACAGTAAAACACCTTAGAGATGTCAAAAACTGAGAGAGGTTATTATATAGGTGCCCAACATGATCTCTTAGCTTTAGATGGAATGTTTCTAAGTGACACGGTGTCCAAGTAACTACTCATCAAAGATTGCTACCTTTTTCCACTTTGGACTCTTAAGGGATATCGTTGGTGCAATGTAGCTCAGACTGTTTTGACATGTTTGTTTGTGAAAGAGGACCATGCCTAGCCTAAACATACCCATACGGACATGTTGGAATAGTCAATTTGGTCACACGATTTACAAAATTAAAGTTACACCCCTTTGCAACTTTCATGATGAGTCTTAGTTCACTTATGTATTAGGGTTAAATGGTGTAGATTATATTTCCATTATACAGCAAAATTTTATGCCATTCCTAATGCATTTGTTTATGCATCATAATTGAATTAATTGACTCTTATATTTGATTGTTTCAATGGACTACGACATATGTGTTAGGTTGAATGGCATACATGACAACATCAAACAACTTTTTGACTTTGTGTTAAGCATACATCATAACTAGTGTTCATTATGGTGTACTTAGTGTGTTTATTCATGATTGTGACTTTTTGAGTGAGCAACACACTAAATTTATATTATGAGTGATCTTATAAGAGCTTATCACACTGAAAAATCAATAATTATTGACAAAATAAGGCATGCACTCTATAAAGCCACTCCTCCATCCTAATCACCACTATTGTTTCTTATTCCAATTGGTGTTAGAGCATTCAACTTCAATGCATCCACACTCAATGTTGACCTCTACATATCTTTAAAAGATAAATCCTCTTAAGGGGCAAGCATTAACAACATAACAGAAGACCATGAATTTCATTTAGACCATTATCCTTTTGAAGCATTTATGTGTGTTACCACCTATCAAAGACATCATTATGAATGCTAATGATTCATATAAGACAACAATATGGGGCATATTTAGCATAATTGTTGTATTGAATGCTTTATTTTGTCAACAATGTGATGCACAATCTCAACTACAATTGATCAAGAAGACAAAGATCAAGCATTAAAGTGGACATTATGCATGAAACTATGAACTATGAAAATTATACATTGAAACTATAAGCATTATGCATGAAACTATGAACTATGAACATTATGCATTGAAAGACAGCAAGATAATTAACAATAATCGAAGATCAATGTAGATGCCAACCATTGTTGATTAATAATAATGTAATATGCAAACCCTTGTACATTCAAACTTACACTTAAAATAAACATCCATAAACCCTTGTACATTCAAACCACATGAAATACACGCCTACCCACAATGATGATAGAATAAAAATCCATAACCCCAACATGCTTTACATTTAGTGAGAAAATGTGAACTACCAACCTATTATTTCCCACTATAAAGTCCCCAACTACATTGTGAAACATATCACAAATCCTTAACATTGGTAAAAGACTTTTAGCACTAATTTAAGCTACACAAAATTAGACATTTGTAATGTCCACCATAAACAATCAATAAAAGAGGTGTGTGATTCCAAAAAAAATTCATGTCACCTCAATTATTGAGCAGTCTTATAAATGGATTAGATGCTTTTGGATCCTTTTGTTGGAGTGAACTCCTTTTATATAAATTAAACTAAGATGAAGTAATGAAAGAGAATAAAAAGAGCTTACAATGCATGTCATCAACCAAATGCACTAAATGTGATCATCACTAAAGTGGAAATTCCTATCTTACCTCTACTAAAGCATTCCACTGACTTCAAAAAACTTGGCATGCTTGGCAAGCATACTTTCAACAATTAGTGCAGCATAATGACTTCGTAAAGTGCAAAAAATCATAATAAATGAGCAGAATAATGACCTTTGCATATCTTTAAAAGAAAAATCCTCTTAAGGGGAAAGCATTAGCAACATAACACAATACCATGATACATAAAGGGAAGACTCTTCATGCACACACATATAAAGAGATATTAAATATAAAACTTATTAAGATTAATAAATTAAATAGATAACCCCCTTCTCTGGTGCACAAACCAATTAAGTACTATTTTACAATGAAAACAGTTAGAACCTATTTAATAAAGTATTAAATAGAAAACTTGACACATGGACATGTTTATGGTGTTCAAACCATTATGTTGATTGGTTACAAATGGAGCAGGACATGCTTAGATAATTGCCACATGGTTAAAATTTTATTTTTCTTCAACTTTGATGTGTTATTTGCAAAAAAAAAAATCTTTCTCGAATAAATTATGTCTAAGCATTCCTAAAATATTAAAAAGCAAACTATTTAAGAATAAACAAACACCAATGTAAAGTGAAGCTTGTAAATGTGCCCAATGAGTCATTAATTGAGTTGCAAGCAAAGAGGGATTGTCATAACAGATGAAAGAAAGGTGAAAAGTCATGAAGTTGACAATAGGCAACTCTGTGGATCAAATAAAGGGGCAGTTTTCAATGTATGCACAGTCAAGGTGAGAGGACAATGCCAATAGAAAATGAAAGAGAGCAACTAGAAGATACTTTGAAGGTTGAAATGATACAAAGGTAGATTTTCAAGGCTTAATATGAACAATGGATAGCCTTTACTATCACAAATCAATCATTGGTGTCATTGTTGTTTCAAGGAGACCTATGAAAAGATGCATTGAAGGGCAGTCCATGGAGAAGAAAACATGGTGGAGTTTTCAAATGTCTTGAAGAGGGAAGAGAAGTCCCATAAGTTAGTATGTTGTGTTTAAATGCATAGAAGATAGTCACCCTAATGAAACCCTAGACATATCAAATCATGATGGGTTGGCAAAGGGATCATCATCAATGATGGTAAGGAGAAGAAAATTCATTGACATAGGACAACAAGCTCAAAAGAAAGTTAAGTAATCATATGAAGAGTATAAATGTGTGATGACATGTGTGCAAAATGGCATATCAACAGTTCAAAATGAGGGGGCAACAACTTGATCAAAAGGGAAAAGCCATAGATAAAGGGGGCAGCCATGAGTTTTGGTTAATAGTGTTGAAAAATAATGGAAGACAGTTAAATTCCACTATCGTCCATAAGGGGCAGTAAGCACTCAATGAATCATAGTCTTAAAGAAAATGAATTGACAGTCATAAGAAGAACAACTAAACCATTATACCTATACATCACAACAAATCAATCAATGAAACTATGAGCATTATGTATAATACATTGAAAGGAAGCAAGAGAAGATTAACAATAATCATAGACCAATGTAGATGCCAAACCCTAGTTGATTAACAATAATACAATATTACAAACCCTTGTACAATCAAACTTACACTTCCAAATAGAAAATTCAAACCCTCATAATGCTAGTATACATCCTCAAATGCTACATAAATAGTAAATCTGAATTGTATGTATCAAATATATCAAATATCATAGTTAATTCATGACCGATTTTTTATGGATAAAGAAACTATCATTCACCAAAGTCTATATGAAACCCTTGTACACTAAAATTAACCAAATATGAAAGAAAATAGTGATCAATAACATGAATTTACAAATTCAATGTGCATACTTACAAATCAATCCAATGAACCATCCAAGTATGCTCTACTCTTTATTGTGTCAAGTATTTCCTCATGGTCAGACTCACGTACCTTCCACAAGTTCTTGTTCACAAGTCTGCCCCCATATTTGATCAAATAAATTTTGTATACAATGACAAGGTTGGAGTAGTAAACAATCTTCCAATGTGTATTGAAGTCCTCAAACAACCAAACTAGAGCATTCTTAACTAGGTACCTTATAATCCATGTTCCAATAACAACCGATGAACCTGTAGGATATTCTATGTTTTCTCCATCTATAATTGGGACCTCCAATTTCTTTTTGGCCTTGATACAATGACACAAGTGATAATCTATTCCCTCTTCATTGTCTTCATCTGCAATCACTGCATCAACATGCCCTGCATTGATATGTTCATCCAATTAGATGTATTTAATGAACATCACAATAAAACAACAAAGTAAGATAAAAGTAGGAATTTTGTATTAACTATGCAAGAAGATATATTACTTGGTTTTAGTAGATCTGATACATGATCAAAGTCAATGGATGATTGCATCTTTGTGATTTGTAGAGCCGTCGAGAGCTAATATGTGTCAAGTAGAGTTAGACTTGTTACAAAACATTCGTCAACCCACTCTTTTGAGTCACAATCATTATATGCTTGAAGTGTACATGCAAAACAAAAGCATGCCATATTCCATGTATGGATAGTCCATGTAACTTCATTGGAGCTTCTAAAAGAGTGTATCTCACTTGATCCTATCAACGTACAACAATCCTCATATTTTGCAATGTTAGTATCATCTACCAACCAAAAAAATCTATGAACTAAAGAATTTCCTTCATTATCGAGACCCATTACATGATTGCACCACTAGAAAATTGGATTTTAATCTGTCAAATTTGGATTGTTTTTGTACTTTAACTCTTCTCATGCTAAGGCTCTTTTGATACATGCACCTGCACCATCATGCTCCCCCTTTCCATTTCCGACCTCTGAGAAATTCCACATATGATGAACATCACTAATCCTATGCATCTTGCACATCTAGTAAAACATTTTGGATTTCTTGAATTGTGATGTACAGTTATCCAACCATATGATATGCTAACTAAATGATATGCCCCTGCTATCCAAATCAACATAGAACATCTGAAAACAACCTTGCACAAACTCTATAGAATGTGTGTGATCATCATTGATGTAAAAGTGATACTCTCTCAATACCTTCCTATTACCCTCTATACTGTCATTTGCATGAATGAATTCTATATTCACAAATATAGCAACCTATGTGGAGTTCTAGTATTGGGATTGCACCTCATTTTGTGGTTGTAATGTGTAGTTCTTTATGAATTCAACAATTGAAATGATACTATAAATTGGAAACATGTCCTTGCATAAATTGAACTGTGTGTCTAACCATTGACCTCTATGTGTATGCCTTACATACTCATAGACCACATGATCATAAAAAATTCCCATAAACTGATACACTAGAATCTTATCATTGACCAATTCACACTTCTTTGTTTCTTTCCCATTTTTTAGACTTGTTACCAATTTTTCGCCACAGCTCGATTGGTGGAGCTTCCTGAATGATATTATATCATGAGGTGGAATTGTAGTTTAAGTTCAAATGTTGTTTTGCATTGTTATCATTATTTATCAAGTGACTGCTATGCATTTTAAAAGGAGATGGAGTTTCAGAATGCCATTTAGATATTGCAGAATTAAAAGAAATACAGAATTGAACAAATGAGCAAAATAGCATTTCAGATGCTTTCTTTTATTTCATGAAAAGACTCATATTTTACAAGGCTTCATTTGATTTCAAGAATCAAGTATTACAACATATGCTTTTAAATGCATTTTCCTTTCAAATGAAAAGCAAGAATTGGAATCAAAGATCCACACAAGCCATGGATGTGACTGTTACAATACATCACTAATAGCACACTATACTACTGAAGATGCGAAAAGGAAATCATATAAGTAAACAGCATAATCATCATTGCCTATTTTGGCGGATGGTTGATGAGGAATGGTGCACCTTTGTCTTTTGAGCTCCGTCGACCTGTAAGAGAAGAGAGGGGATGTCAGTGGCTCCGATTATGGAGTAACCTATATGAGGCACCCACAATAGTACAGCCTACTATTAATCATGCATTGAAACAATCAAGTGCAGTATAGAAGAAATGAGCTGAAGGAGAATAATAATATCATGATCATCATATTCTATTTTTATGCTAACAATGTTTGTTTCCTTGTGTAGGTATAGGTACAGTCACAAAGTTGAACATTATTTGAAAACCAAGCATGTGGAGGAAAACGGGCTCCCACAAGGGTAGAGCTCGCATGCTGCCCTATTCATTAAATGGGCTGATTTTAAAATACATCATCATATTCATCAAGTGAAATGAAATACAACTGAAGGAGTAAAAACAGAGTTATTCATCGAGTTACTAAACCAACTGTGCATTCATAACGATCAAGTCAAGCTTCCTGAAGGCTACAAGTGAACAGTGAGTTTAGTTCACTAAATGAATTCAGCTGAGTACATTTACATCAGATATTGTTGTTCAAGGATAGTGAACAGGCATACATTATGCCTTAACGGAGAGTTTTGTTTTGATTTTCATCATGAAAGAGAGCAGATTTTGAAAGCAATCTGATAAGTGAAACATAAAAATGCATGAAGAGTACCACGTTGCTCAGGAGTACAAAAGACAGACAGTGTATTCGAGTATTAAATGAATCACCAGTCCCAGTTGATTGATAATTTGATACAGAATCAAGAATCACAAGATTAAATGATAACAGTTTCTAAGGAGTTATCTATGTAAGGAAACATGTGAGCTCTCATTGAAAGCAGTGTGCAGGAGCAAACAACTCATCCTGGCTGGGGGAGTGTTTCAAGTAGAATCATGTATCAGTGTTTAGCTGAAGACAGCAATCAAAAGTATGATATGCACTCAAGATTGTCTTCAGTGAGTTACAAGAGAAATCTTTTGAATGCAGATGTGTATGGTGTTACAATGTTTCAATTTTAAGCCTCTACATAAAGTCCAAGAGTAGAAAGAAAAAGTTGTTGTGTGATAGAGTTAAGGAATCCAAGGGAGCAATGCAGTGTGCACAGTTTCAACAAGCATTTTAACTCATAAAGGTAATTTTCAATTTTTCAGAATGGATAGATTATACTTTGAGTAAGTGAGCTACAGATTTAAATCTAAAGGGAGTTTATGTTTGTAAGGAAGAGTTCAGTGTCGATGACATTTAAAAAGTGTAAATAAGGAAACAAAAGAATATCTATTTTTTTAAATGCAATACAAACAGTATGTGTTCAGAGTATTATATACCCAGGACAAGATCTGGTTCAAGATCAAAATTTATACATGTCCATAAAGAAGGCCGAGAACTGGAAATACCATGTGAATTAGACTTTCAGCGTTTTCAATTTACCCAATTAGATGTGTTTCTTCTGAGCAGTAAGTTAGAAATAAAAGACACTTTGAGACAATCTTCAAGGAGCAGTTTTCTTCATATTAAGGAAGCCTACGGTGGAGTTTGAAATACAGTCACAAAATATCAAAGAGTATCACCAGCTATTATGGGTTGAGTTATAAATTAAATACAAAATGCAAGTTTCCTGAGGTGGGTCGATCATCAGAAGAAAAGAAATACAGTTTTCTTCATAAATATACAAATACCCATGTAGCCCTATGGTTTCAGGAGTCCGAAATAGAACCATTAGTTGTTTTGGGTTGAGCTCATATGAACAGAATCAAACAAATGGAGTTGCAGTTTGAATCTCAAAGTACCCATGATTGGGGTTTCTAATAAACACATAGGTTTTCATTATTTTCAACTATCTATGATACCCATTTTGGGGTTTGCATTCAAAGTGCAAGAAATGCAATAATGGAGATAACCCATATGGGTTTTACATAAAAAAGCAGTAGATTACAAAAATGCAAATTTTTGTGATGAATTGAGCAACAGAAGAAAGAAAATACAGTTTTTTCAACTTTCCATGATACCCACAAACGGATTTGTCTTCAGAAAGACATAAAGATGAATTTGTTGTTTTGGGTCGAGCCCAAGATCTATAAAACAATGTTTTCTATAATATACATCTGGTGTGGCCTGAAAATGACCAGAAATTCATGAGCAAAGAGGAGATTCTTCAAGTCTCTGGAGAGCAAAATGTTTAGCAAAGAAAGTTACTAGTCTGTATCTCTGAAAGAGCACTTTAGCCGCGGCCAAGAGTTCTAGATAGCTTCCAGAAGTCTGAAAGAGCACTTTAGCCGCGGCCAAGAGTTCTAGATAGCCTCCAGAAGACAAGATTTCGAACCCTTAAAGGACAGTCTAGCTTTCAAGTGGGTCAAGCTCATAGAGACATAGATGTAAGCACAGAAAATGTAGGACAAAGGCATTAGAGATTGTGTATAGTCGCGGCCTCAAGGCCAGAAGAGAAAAGTATGAAGCCATAGAAGCTATGGAGCTATGAGTGAATAGCTTACCCCTGCACAGTAGAAGGAAGTAATAACACAAGGCGAGCTGTCATGGAGTAGACTGACAGAAGTTCAGCTCGAGTTCATGTCAGCCAAGGCAAATCAAAGCAACAAGAGTGCAAAGCAAGTTAGAAAAGAAGCATGACAGGCCGCGGCCTTAGGATCTTCTGATATTCCAGAATGGAGAGAAAGAAGCTTCAATACAAAGCTTACCCACTGAAGAGCGTGGGGAAGATTCCCAAGGTGCACGAGCTCGAGTTCAACACAATCATGGTGGCATTTCCTTTCCAGATAGAGTTTCTTTTCTTCAAACTCACGAGTGCAAAATGAATCAAATTTAGGGTTTGGCATTCTTTTCTCATGCCCTAATTCGAGCGACATCATCATCATCTAGAGTCTTCGGTCAAAGCACATGGAGAATTTCAAATGGAGGCCGAAATTTACATTATAATTTATCAAAGTCTGAATGTTGATATTTGAAGGGGGGCTGAATTTCCTAAGTTGGTCGATATGTTAAGTCTTTTAAGACTTATTTCATGTGCTTAGGTTAGGATAAGTCTTTAAGGCTTGTTCTTTTTCCTTAGTGAATTATGAAGTCTTAAAGGTGAGTTATTTTATTGTTTTATGAGAAAAAAATAATAATATTATGGTGGATGCTAATGACCTAAGATTAGTTTTTGATGATTAGGTTTTAGGGTTCTTATTTTAGATTGATTTTAGAGAAATCAATGAGGTTTTTTTATGAGAGAAGATAATGATGTGTTATATTTTTTATGATTTTTGAGAAAATCAAAATTATTGTAATGGAGAGATAAGGAGCTTTTCTTTTTGCAAAATATTTTAATCTTTAATTGCAAAAAATAGACAAATTGTGTGAATCTGCAATCTTGTAAAGCAGAATCATAAAGCAATATCCTATAAATTATTTTATGATTTCTTGCTATTTTTAGCAGATTTTTTATTGACTTTTCCTCTTGGTCGGATTTGAGACCTATCTTGGAGAGATAAGGTGTTTTTGAGCTTTTAAAGCCAATTCAGCCTATTTTTAGAGGCTTGACAGGTTCATCATAAAAGCAATATGCTTTTTTCTGCTTTTAGGCAATTTTTTGAGACAGTTTGAAGCCTTTTTCCTGGAGCTTTTTCTGAGCTTGGATTAGGGTTTCTTGAGAGTTGTGTTTTGATAGACTTAGTCTTTCAGTTCTCCTTCTCAGTTCAGATTGGGGGGTTCCTGCTCATAGGCATTTTTTGAGCTTGTGAACACATTTTGTACTCAGTTTCAGATTATGGCATTCTCCTTCAGTTGAATAAAGATAGCATTCCTAATTCTCATTTCTGTGTCCATTTGCAGTTTCAGCTTGATTTTATCTTGTGATCTCTGTTTACAGAGTCCTTGTTATGTCTTTAGACTGTAATTCTTAATGCAGAAAGTTCAGGATACAGGTTGCATGTTGTGCTTCAAGTCAAGTTTTCATGCAAATTATTTATGTATCATTGTTCATGAGAAGTTGTGATATATTGTTTTTTTTTAAAGTTGTTTGTGAGAAAGAGATCATAATCATCATTGAATCGTTATCAGATTTTGAAGTTATCAGTTGGACTCAGATTTTTTTTCAGATTCATCTTTTATCCCTTTTCCCCTGAAGATTTATAATAGGATTTTATCATTTGGAGAACCAGCTCACTCTGGAGATTCCTTCTTCGCTCAGATCACCCACATCTGAAGAAGGTTTCCATGTTTCGGTAGATTGTTGAATATTGCATTCAGCAGGGTGCAAATCTATTGACAACAGTTTTTGGCACACCCGGTGGGACTTTGAAAGCTACTTTTAGAGAATTTTTTAATATCATTAGTTTGTTGTTTGGTGTATGCAGCATATTTTTCAGCCTTCTTGAGGCTATCACAATATACCTGGCGACTCTGGTTCTATTTTTTGCATGCTAGTGCATCTCGCGCATGAGAAACATTCAAACAAGATCAAGTTTTGTACCCTTCAAGTATCGAGAGTTTTCCCCATCATGAAGAAGAGGAAGGACAGCAAGGAGGATTTTTGAAGCACCCACGACGTCAAATTCAACACCTCCAGTTTTCAGTTCTTTGGTGTTATCACTAGGAGTTCCAATCCCGATTTCACAAATAACACCAATGGCAGCATCGCCGAGGCAGCACCCATTCGCACCCTTTAATGGAAGCAGTCCATTAGATATTGCTCAACATGATGATATTTCAGTTACAGCCCTTCGAGGACTACCATATTTCACCGGAGAGGATTACACTACACCAATCGAGCACATCTGTGACGTGGTCACGCTATGCTTGGTGCACAATATCACGTAGGAGAACACTGCTCTAAGGTTGTTAGCTACGTCATTGAAGGTCAAAGCATTATAGTGGTTCAGAGGCCTCGCAGCCAACTTGATCGCGACATGGGATGCGTTGGGTAATGGCCTATACCAACATTTTGCTGATAAATCTGACAATTTATCTTTATTAGAGCAGTTGAGCACCATTCAAAGGGCACCACACGAACACTTGGCGGATTTCAATTACAGATTTTAGAGGACCTGGGATAGGATTCCTGCAATAGTAAAGCCCTTACCGGCATATGCATTTCTATTTTATTTAAAACCTTTGAACAGTAAGATTGTTGTTATGACTCAGTCTATGGGTGGTCTAACGCTCCCTAATGCTTATAATATCACCAATAATGCTAAAAATTGCCTCATTCAAGCTGAAGACATAGCTCCTAGACCTCCAATTCCTTTGTTTCCAGAAATACAACCACCTATTCCTGCTGCTATACCTCCCTTGGTTGTTGTCCCGCCAGTTCTAGCGATAGGATATCATAACACAGCCCAAGAAGTTGCTATCCCAACCCCAAATCCGGAGATGCAAGAGCTTAAAAGCATATTGAAGACCTTCAGAAATAATCTCGTGACTATTAAAAAGCACGTTGGTCAGGAACACAAGCCTTACCAAGCTCCTTATCAGCAAAACCAGCAAAATAGGCCAGCTTTTCAAAATGATTATCAAACCCAAAGAAGGAATTTTAACCCTAGGCCATTCCAGCCATATAATCCGAACGCAGCTAGTTCATCAAAGGAACTTGTGCCGAAAAATAATGTTGCCCAAGATTGCGATTGGTGTTATCCGTGCAATCAGCCCCATAGCCAATCAGCGTGCGCCAATGGAATGAGGAATCAAGCTTTAATGGTTCAGAATAGCTATGTTGTTCCAGAAAATGTTGCAGATCAAAATCAAGAACAGTAAGATAATGTAGAGGTTGCCTTGCCGAACTGGCAGAGCTTCGAATTCTATGGCGTGAATGGCCAAGGTCAGCCAAATTCTCCTATTTTGGCTAATACCAGATCTAAAAAGCGATCTATGGATCTAGGACAGCAGGCTGGAAGTTCACAGCAGCAGCCTTCAGTCGGTAAGCAGCCTGTTTTATTAGAGGTTAACGCTGCCACGTAGCCTAAAATGCATGTTTTGTAAAGAGGGTAGGAGATACCCAGCAAAGAATAACTAAAAACGCATTCTCAGCCTTTGTAGAGGCAAAATGTTGTCACAAAAAATCAACAGAAGGTAAATGCTTCATCATTCAACATTAACGAGCATCTCAAGAAAACCACTGTCAACATGTCGATATTAGATGTGTTGCAGCTTCCAGGGCAGAAAAGTTTACTACAGAATGCTTTGGCTGAGTTGTCTATTTCTGACAACGCTAATCAAGGAGTTGCGAAGGTTGTGTTGGCTAATGACTTGGAAGATAGAAATGGGTAGAAAGAAAAAGAGGTAAAACCCCCTCCGTTTTATTTAAGTTTGGTCATAGGTGATAAAATTGTTCATAACTGTATGGTTGATTCTGGCGCGAGTAGTTCAGTCATGCCTAAAATTTTAGCTGATAAATTAGGTCTAGTTTATGAGCCTAATCCTCATAAAGGCATAGTGCAATTAGATGGGTTTGCTGTTAAGACTGTTGGTATTATCAAAAACTTAGCTCTTACCTTGCACGCATCCCCAAGTTTTGCTATTCATTGGGATATTCATGTTATAGACTTACCGCCGCACTTCACCATTTTTCTGTCAAGGGATTTCACAGCCAAGTTGGGTGGGTTTCTGTCTTCTGATTGGTCTCATCTATTTTTTAGAACGAGATATGGTACGAAAGTGACCATAAAGTCTGAGCCTCTCGCCAAAGACCATATCAAACCATACTAGCCAAATCCTATAAACGCTAACCTCTATGCCACCTCTGCAATGGAGGAGCAAACCATGACCTCAGACTGTACCACCCAGGAAGACTACATCAGTCTCGATGAATGGGCAGCCGAAGATCACAAGCTTGATCTGTTTCAGAACACAGATGAGGTAGGATTAGGAGTCTATATGATTCGAGAGTTTGATTGCGACATGCCTAATCTTTGTAAAGAGGATGAACCGTCTGCAAGAAAAAATAATGAGCTTTGGAAGCTTTATTTCGATGGTTCGAGAAGCAGTGTTGGTGCCAGGGGTGGAGCTATGTTGATATCGCTCAAAGGAGATAAGTATTTTTCAACTTGCAGATTTGCTTTCAGCTTTTCGAATAATACAGTTGAGTACGAAGCGTTGGTGCATGGCCTTGAGTGGGCCCGCAAACGAGGTATTAAATGCTTGCAAGTTTTTGGTGATTCCAAGTTAATTGTGAATCAAGTCAAAAATTTAAATGCTGCTAAGAATGATTTGCTTAAGAAATACAAGCATCGTGTATGGGATTTAATGGAATATTTTAATGCTTTTAATATCTTGTCGATTCCTCAGAATCAAAATAAGCATGCCGACAGTCTCGCTGCCATAGGAGCCCAGTTTGACATTCCCAAAGAAATTCATAAGGTAGAAGCATGTCAATACGTGAAAATAGTGGTCAGACCTTCTGTACCTAACAATAACGTGAGTTGGCAAGTTTTTGACAGCAATGAGCAAATCGTGAATTTTCTGATTGCCAAAGCTGAGTTCGCAGATGAAAATCAGCAGAAATGGCAGTAGCAATATGAGGACCAGATTGTGCAATTAAAGACCAATAAGCTACCAAAAGGATTGGTGACATTAGAATTTGTGTTTAACTCAGATGATCAAGTTCGGAAGGACAAGTGCAACTTGACAGTTAAAGAAGAACATTATGCAGCCATTGAAATTTTCAAAGGGAAGCTTCTCAAGTTGGGAAAGGTATGTAATCAAGACGAACAACAGGCCTTTATTCTGTTATGTCAAAAATTTAGCGATGTTTTTTCTTGGGAGTACAAGGATTTGAGAGGTTTTAACCCCGAACTAGCCCAGCATACCATCGAGCTTGAACCCGATGCAAAGCCAGTAAGGCAGAAGCAAAGACTGCTTAATCCCAAGTTAGAACACCTTATGAAGGCTGAATTGAATAAACTAGTTAAAGCGGTATTATTTTTCCTATCAAGCACACCTCTTGGGTGTCAAATTTAGTGCCATTCAGGAAGAAGAGTGGGGAAATCAGATTATGTGTTGATTTCAGAGATCTGAATAGAGCATCATTGAAGGACCATTACCCACTCCCTTCCATGGAGCAAATTTTACAAGTGGTTTCTGGTTCTGACAAATTTTCTTTGTTAGATGGCTACTCAGGTTACAACCAGATTCTGGTTAAGCAAGAAGATCAGTTCAAAACAGCATTTACAACCAAATGGGGCACGATGGCCTACAAGAAGATGCCTTTCGGCTTATCCAATGCTGGAGCAACTTTTCAGCGTGTTATGGATATGGCCTTTCACGGCCTCATGAACAAGTTTGTTCTAGTATATTTAGATGATATTACTATTTTTTCCAAAAATGTTAATGAACACTTGGATCATTTGGAACAGATTTTTCAGAGGTGCAGAGAGTTCGGAGTGTCTTTCAATCCAAAGAAGTGTATATTTTCAGTGCACGAAGGCAGCTGCTTGGACACATTGTCTCAAAGCAAGGTATTTCAATTGATCCTGAAAGAGTTTCTGCAATTCTTGAATTGCCATTACCAGCCCACAAGAAAGGCTTGCAAAGCTTTCTTGGAAGGATAAATTTCGTGAGGAGGTTCATACCAAATATCGCAGCCTTGCTACAGCCTCTCACTTCTATGCTGAAGAAGAATATGCCATTCAGTTGGACCAAGGAAGGCAAGAGGACCTTTGAGCAGATCAAGGAAGCACTTGCAATCGCTCCTACTCTCATTAATCCAAACTTTGACAAAGATTTTATTTTGTATGCTTTTGGAGGAGTGGATATTGTTTCAGCTATGTTATGCCAGCAAAATGATGAAGGCTTGGAGCAGCCTGTTGCATTTTTCAGCCAAGTTTTGCACGATTACGAGGTAAAATACTCTTTTGTTGAGAAACATGTCTTTGTTGTTGTAATAAGTTTGAAGAAGTTCAGACACATGTTGTCCAACAGCAAGATTCATTTATTAGTGGCTCATTCAACTATTAAGTATTTTTTGCATAACAAAGATATTAATGATAAGCGTGTCGGCTGGATCACCAAAGTAATGGAGTTCGATGTTGATATAAAAGTAACCAAGCTCGTTAGGGGCAAGGGTTTGTGTGAAAAAATTGCTGGAAATGAGGACAGCAGCTCAAATGAGGCTGCAAATATAGAAGTAGTGTTAAAAAATGATGTTTTAGGTGTTGTCCCAGCACCTCCTGCTTCATGGTTGCAGCAGATGATACATTATCTGCAAACTGGTGAGTGCCCCGAAGGCTTAGACAAAGCAAAAAGAAGGTACTACAGATTACAAGCCATCCCTTATGCAATCATTGATGGCATTCTTTATTACTTTGCATTCAGCCTGATCAAGTTGACAAGTTGTTGACAGAGTTTCATGATGGACCTTCAGGAGGTCACTTTGTTGCAAGAACAACAGCTCTGAAAATTATGCGAGCTAGTTATTACTGGCCAGATTTGTTTAAAGATGCTAGTGCATGGGTCAGAAAGTGTGAGAAATGTGCTTTATTTGCTAGTAAACAAAGGCTTGCACCACTGCGCCTGCATCCGATTCAGGTAGAACAGCCCTTTGCTAAGTGGGGCCTGGATTTTATTGGCCCTATCAATCCACCTTCAACTGTGGGTCATAAGTGGATTCTTACTGCCACAGATTATTTTACAAAGTGGACCGAAGTTGTTGCTTTAAAGGAAGCAAACGAGACTTCGGTGCTTAATTTTTATCAAGATCTCATATCGAGATTTGGTGTTCCAGATTCAATCATTTCAGATAATGGTTTAGCTTTCGTAGGATTGAAGATTTCAGATTGGTCTGTCAGAAATAATATTTATTTCAACACATCTTCCAATTATTATCCGCAAGGCAATGGTCAGGCGGAATCCACAAATAAGAATCTAATTCGGATAATCAAGAAGACTGTTGAAGATAATCAGAGGACATGGCATGAAAAGCTGAAGCTAGCCCTTTGGGTTGATAGAATAACTCCTAAAAGAGCCATTGGTTGTTCACCTTTTGTTTTGACTTATGGCAGAGAGGCTAAGTTGCCTATTTCAATTGAATTACCAACATTAAGTTACGCTAAAGAACTGGAGTTGTTAAATGAAAAACCTCTTGAGGTGAGGTTTGCATAGCTAGTCGAGCTCAAAGAGACCATAAAGGAAGCTCTAAGACAGCTGGAAATACATCAAGGTCAAATGAAAAATTCTTTTGACAAGAGGGCGAGGCCTCGTGATTTCATTGTCAGAGACCTAGTTTTCAAGTGGAATGAATTTAAGAGCAGACCTGGACGATATTCCAAGTTCGATGCAATGTGGGACGGGCCTTATGTGATCACAGAATGCAAGGAGCATAATGCATTCTAACTTTCAAAGATGACTGGCGAGATGATGTCTATCCCAGTAAATGGGATCCACCTCAAGCACTGCCTTTGAGATAAGTTATCTCATAGTTAAATAGAGTGGTTTGAAAATAAGTGTGTTTCGCACATTTAATTTCAGTAGTTTTGATTTCTCTAAGCATTGTTGCGCATTGTTTTGTTGGCCATCAGGGCCTGTTAGTTTTCTTTCAGTTCTATTTTGTTTTTCTTGCTGCTGTTTGGAGTGTTGTTGTTCAAGTTCTGAGTTTTCAAGAAGGGGCAGAATTGACTCCACGCCCAATAAATTGTTTAAAGGCCACCGATCTATGCTTAGCAGGAAGCATATAGCGGAAATCGCCAAAATGTTACCAATTTTTCGCCACAGCTTGATTGGTGGAGCTGCCTGAATGATATTATATCATGAGGTGGAATTGCAGTTTAAGTTCAAATGTTGTTTCGCATTGTTATCATTATTTATCAAGTGACTGCTATGCATTTTAAAAGGAGATGGAGTTTTAGAATGCCATTCAGATATTGCAGAATTAAAAGAAATACAGAATTGAACAAATAAGCAAAATAGCATTTCAGATGCTTTCTTTTATTTCATGAAAAGACTCATATTTTACAAGGCTTCATTTGATTTCAAGAATTAGGTATTACAACATATGCATTTAAATGCATTTTCCTTTCAAATGAAAAGCAAGAATTGAAATCAAAGATCCACACAAGTCGTGGATGTGACTGTTACAATACATCACTAATAGCACACTATACTACTGAAGATGCGAAAAGGAAATCATATAAGTAAACAGCATAATGGGTAAGTGCACCAAGATGGTTCCCAAAAAGGGGGCTTAAGTGGCCACTTTTTTTCTGAAATCAGGAAATGCTGACCTTGGACGTGAAATTGAGGATAGTTGCACTCAAAATTTTGAGATGGAACAAAAACAAGGATCGAAGAGCTCTGAGTCTACTTTCTAAAATACTAATTTATTTTGAAAATGGTTGAGATTAAGGGGTTCAAAAGAGGGATGTACATAAATTGGTGTTGTTTTTGTCAGAAAAACATAACATAGCAACTCTTGTACGACCTGAGCACGTGAACTTTTTTGTAGTATTTTTAAAATCGCTATGGTCGAAGTTAGCTAATATTATCTAGTTGGTGCACAATTTTCTGATATTTTTTTAATGAATATTTGATTTTTTACTAATTTTCTAACTGGGCACTTCCTAAAAGCAGAATTTTGGTCTACTACAATTTTTGAAAATAATTGATTTTTTTTTCTTTTTCTTTTTAAATTGTAGAATGGAGTCTAGTTTCTAAAAATGTAATTTATTTGAAATTTTGATGAACAGTTAATTTATAACAAAAAAAACACTAAACATTGTTTTTTGGCAAAAAACAGACATACAAACAAAAGAAATTATGAATGAAAGGCTTAACATTGTTGAAAAGTGAAATAAACTACATCGTTGAATAGCTAGGAGAGAACCTAACATTACCCATATTTTCGATTTTGTCAATATTGAACTAGATGCAATCTTGATGGTGAGCATGAACCCGATTATGTGAAAAATTGTAGAATTTGCAAAAACACGTCTCTGGCCTTGTTGGGAATGCCCTCCAAGCCTTTGGGTTGGTATTCCAAGGCAAATAATTTCACTTTTTTCTTTTTTTTATAGTGAAATAACGCGTGCGCGTTATAACGCGAGCGCGTTTTTTTAAAAAAATTCAGAAGTGGCCAGAAAATTGGTACCCAACTTCATGCACCCGCTCTAATCATCATTGCCTGTTTTGGCCAATGGTTGATGACGAATAGTGCACCTTTGTCTTCTTGAGCTCCGTCAACCTGTAAGAGAAGAGAGGGGATGTCAGTGGCTCCGATTATGGAGTAACCTATATGAGGCACCCACAATAGTATAGCCTACTATTAATCATGCATTGAAACAATCAAGTGCAGTGCAGAAGAAATGAACTGAAGGAGAATAATAATATCACGATCATCATATTCTATTTTTATGCTAACACTGTTTGTTTCCTTGTGCAGGTATAGGTACAGTCAAGAAGCTGAACATTATTTGAAGACCAAGCATGTGGAGGAAAACGGGCTCCCACAAGGGTAGAGCTCGGCATGCTGCCCTATTCATTAAATGGGCTGATTTTAAAATACATCATCATATTCATCAAGTGAAATGAAATACAACTGAAGGAGTAAAAACAGAGTTATTCATCGAGTTACTAAACCAACTGTGCATTCATAACGATCAGGTCAAGCTTCCTAAAGGCTACAGGTGAACAGTGAGTTTAGTTCACTAAATGAATTCAGTTGAGTACATTTACATCAGATATTGTTGTTCAAGGATAGTGAACAGGCATACATTATGCCTTAACGAAGAGTTTTGTTTTGATTTTCATCATGAAAGAGAGCAGATTTTGAAAGCAATCTAATAAGTGAAACATAAAAATGCATGAAGAGTACCACGTTGCTCAGGAGTACAAAAGACAGACAGTGTATTCGAGTATTAAATGAATCACCAGTCCCAGTTGATTGATAATTTGATACAGAATCAAGAATCACAAGATTAAATGATAACAGTTTCTGAGGAGTTATCTATGTAAGGAAACATGTGAGCTCTAATTGAAAGCAGTGTGCAGGAGCAAACAGCTCATCCCGGTTGAGGGAGTGTTTCAAGTAGAATCATGTATCAGTGTTTAGCTGAAGACAGCAATCAAAAGTATGATATGCACTCAAGATTGTCTTCAGTGAGTTACAAGAGAAATCTTTTGAATGCAAATGTTTATGGTGTTACAATGTTTCAATTTTAAGCCTCTACATAAAGTCCAAGAGTAGAAAGCAAAAGTTGTTGTGTGATAGAGTTAAGGAATCCAAGGAAGCAATGCAGTGTGCACAATTTCAACAAGCATTTTAACTCATAAAAGTAATTTTCAATTTTTTAGAATGGACAAATTATACTTTGAGTAAGTAAGCTACAGATTTAAATCTAAAGGGAGTTTATGTTTGTAAGGAAGATTTCAATGTCGATGACATTTAAAAAGTGTAAATAAGGAAACAAAAGAATATATGTTTTTTTAAATGCAATACAAACAGTATGTGTTCAGAGTATTATATACCCAAGATAAGATCTAGTTCAAGATCAAAATTTATACAGAATGTCCATAAAGAAGGCCGAGAACTGGAAATACCATGTGAATCAGACTTTCAGCATTTTCAATTTACCCAATTAGATGTGTTTCTTCTGAGCAGTAAGTTAGAAATAAAAGACACTTTGAGACAATCTTCAAGGAGCAGTTTTCTTCATATTAAGGAAGCCTACGGTGGAGTTTGAAATACAGTCACAAAATATCAAAGAGTATCACCAGCTATTATGGGCCGAGTTATAAATTAAATACAAAATGCAAGTTTCCTGAGGTGGGTCGAGCATCAGAAGAAAAGAAATACAGTTTTCTTCATAAATATACAAATACCCATGTAGCCTTGTGGTTTCAAGAGTTTGAAATAGAACCATTAGTTGTTTTGGGTCAAGCTCATATGAACAGAATCAAACAAATTGAGTTGCAATTTGAATCTCAAAGTACCCACGATTGGGGTTTCTAATAAACACACAGGTTTTCATTATTTTCAACTATCTATGATACCCATTTTGGGGTTTGCATTCAAAGTGCAAGAAATCCAATAATGGAGATAACCCATATGGGTTTTACATAAAATAGTAGTAGAATACAAAAATGCAAATTTTTGTGATGAATCAAGCAATAGAAGAAAGAAAATATAGTTTTTTCAACTTTTCATGATACCCACAAACGGATTTGTCTTCAGAAAGACATAAAGATGAATTTTTTGTTTTGGGTCGAGCCCAAGATCTATAAAACAATGTTTTCTATAATATACATCTAGTGTGGCCTGAAAACGGCCAAAAATTCATGAGCAAAGAGGACATTCTTTAAGTCTCTGGAGAGAAAAATGTTTAGCAAAGAAAGTTACCAGTCTGTATCTCTGAAAGAGCACTTTAGCCACGGCCAAGAGTTCTAGATAGCTTCCAGAAGACAAGATTTCGAACCCTTAAAGGACAGTCCAGCTTTCAAGTGGGTCGAGCTCACAGAGATATAGATGTAAGCACAGAAAATGCAGGACAAAGACATTAGAGATTGTGTATAGTCGCGGCCTCAAGGCCAGAAGAGAAAAGCATGAAGCCATAGAAGCTATGGAGCTATGAGTGAATAGCTTACCCCTGCATAGTAGAAGGAAGTAATAACACAAGGCGAGCTCTCATGGAGTAGACTGACAGAAGCCGAGCTCGAGTTCATGTCGGCCAAGGCTAATCAAAGCAACAGGAGTGCGAAGCAAGTTAGAAAAGAAGCATGACAAGTCGCGGCCTTAGGGTCTTCTGATATTTCAGAATGGAGAGAAAGAAGCTTCAATACAAAGCAAAACAAAGCTTACCCACTGAAGATCGTGGGGAAGATTCCCAAGGCGCACGAGCTCGAGTTCAACACAATCATGGCGGCATTTCCTTTCTAGACAGAGCTTCTTTTCTTCAAACTCACGAGTGTAAAATGAATCATTTTTAGGGTTTGGCATTCTTTTCTCATGCCCTAATTCGAGCGACATCATCATCATCTAGAGTCTTCAGTCAAAGCACATGGAGAATTTTGAATGGAGGCCGAAATTTACATTATAATTTATCAAAGTCTGAATGTTGATATTTGAAGGGGGGCCGAATTTCCTTAAGTTGGTCGATATGTTAAGTCTTTTAAGACTTATTTCATGTGCTTAGGTTAGGATAAGTCTTTAAGGCTTGTTCTTTTGCCTTAGTGAATTATGAAGTCTTAAAGGTGAGTTATTTTATTGTTTTATGAGAAAACAATGATAATATTATGGTGGATGCTAATGACCTAGGATTAGTATTTGATGATTAGGTTTTAGGGTTCTTATTTTAGATTGATTTTAGAGAAATCAATGAGGTTTTTTTATGAGAGAAGATAATGATGTGTTATATTTTTTATGATTTTTAAGAAAATCAAAATTATTGTAATGGAGAGATAAGGAGCTTTTCTTTTTGCAAAATATTTTAATCTTTAATTGCAAAAAATAGACAAATTGTGCAAATCTGCAATCTTGTAAAGCAGAATCATAAAGCAATATCCTATAAATTATTTTATGATTTCTTGCTATTTTGAGCTGATTTTTTATTGACTTTTCCTCTTGGTCGGATTTGAGACCTATCTTGGAGAGATAAGGTGTTTTTGAGCTTTTAAAGCCAATTCAGCCTATTTTTAGAGGCTTGATAGGTTCATCATAAAAACAATATGCTTTTTTCTACTTTTAGGCAGTTTTTTGAGACAGTTTGAAGCCTTTTTCCTTGAGCTTTTTCTGAGCTCGGATTAGGGTTTCTTGAGAGTTGTGTTTTGATAGACTTAGTCTTTCAGTTCTCCTTTTCAGTTTAGATTAGGGGGTTCCTACTCATAGGCACTTTTTGAGCTTGTGAACACATTTTGTACTCAGTTTCAGATTATGGCATTCTCCTTCAGTTGAATAAAGATAGCATTCCTACTTCTCATTTTTGTGTCCATTTGCAGTTTCAGCTTGATTTTATCTTGTGATCTTTGTTAACAGAGTCCTTGTTATGTCTTTAGACTGTAATTCTTAATGTATAAAGTTCAGGATATAGGTTGCATGTTGTGCTTCAAGTCAAGTTTTCATGTAAATTATTTATGTATCATTGTTCATGAGAAGTTGTGATATATTATTTTTTTTTAAAGTTGTTTGTGAGAAAGAGATCATAATCATCATTAAATCATTATCAGATTTTGAAGTTATCAGTTGGACTAAGATTTGTTTTCAAATTCATCTTTTATCCCTTTTCCCATGAAGATTTAGAATAGGATTTTATCATTCGAAGAACCAGCTCACTCTGGAGATTCCTTCTTCACTCAGATCACCCACATCTGAAGAAGGTTTCCATGTTTCGGTAGATTGTTGAATATTGCATTCGGCAGGGTGCAAATCTATTGACAACAAGACTATAGGCCATTGTCTTGTATTTTCCAAATTCCACAATTTCATTTCCAACTGCATGTGTACTAGCCATGTGTTGGAAAATTGGAAAATGTTGCATGCCACCACAATGATCACATGTGCCATCCAAACATGATTTCTTGTAAAAAATTGACCATCCACTCTTTCACATAAAATTTTAGATAAGAAATCCCTTGAAGAAAGGTGGAGGCCTTAAGTTACATTCCTGCAAAACATTGTTAGTATACATATCTACACATTTATGTTGATAAACATCATAATGGTTAGAAAACTCAATATGCACTCTACAAAAACAAGTAGTGCGTGTGTGATTTATTTTGACATAAAAATGATTGAGAATTTCAAAAAACCTTTGACATATTTTAACTTGAGGAAACCTCTCCACAAAATTAGCAAAAAAATGGGTTTGACTGGTATCCAAAAAATGCTTTGAATGTGGCTTACGGATTTGACTACCAATTATCCTTCTTACATCTCTTTGATTGGGAGAGACCCTTGTGTTATCCTTCCAAAAATCTTGTATTAGAGATCTCAAAACTTTAGCAATTTCTTTATCTTTCCATGGTAGTCTACCCAAGAATGCACATAACTCGTTGCTATTTGGATCCTCCAGTCTTTCGCGCCTTCTTTTGGATCTCATTAGAGATTATCTACTTATTTTCAAAGATTTACACATCTTTGTAAGGTTCATCTTATTCTTGGTTTGACTGCTTAACAATGTTGTTGTCATCACACATCGTGTGGCACAACTATCTTTCGTGCATGAGGTAGAACCCACGCTCTCGTATGCACTCATTAGATTCTTTACAATGGATTTCTCACTTGAGTCTTTCGATGTTCTTAGTCCAAGAATCTTAATCGTGGGCTTAAAATTGAGTTGCCTCATCATTTCAACAAATAGTTGACATCTTCCAGCCTCACTTAGCTTCTCAAAAAAAAACTCCATATCCTCTTTGCATATCTTTGAAATGTATGGTTTGGAATTTTATCAGCCATTGGTTTCAAATAATTGGCATCGATATCAATCAAATATTTAGGTTTTCTTTGCAAAACTCTAGGAGGAGTTCTCAAAGGTAAAGTTGTGTCAACATTAGGAATGTCAACAACATCGGGGATAGATGGTGTACCTTCAATCGGAGGTGAAATCGATGACGTACCTTGAGATTGACATGTAAACAATGTTGTATTGAGATGTGGTATGGGGTGATCCCATTACTGGTTTACAATTTTTGGCCAAACTAGACATTGAACTAAAAAAAGTTAACTAAATCTTCACTTTCGGTCACCTATAGCGACTAAACTGTGAGGAATTTGAAGATGATGAAAACTAGTGATTTGTGACATTTTGTTTATAGATTCTAAATATATTTTTTTCAAAATATTTGGAATCAAATTGCACTTCTTTTCCATCTCCTTTGAAAACTAATTTTTAACAGTAAACACCATTTTTAAAGAGTGATGTTACTGGCTAACACATAGCTTTCTTTCTACGAAGGATAAAACTTCATTTTTTTTGAATTTAGGTTCATAGCTATGATATCTAGTGCATGGAATTGGTTTCATAGCATTTCATTGAATTTTTTTTCTTAATTAAGTTTCAAAGTCAAACTAGTTACAATTTAGACATGATTTACTAGCTAAAACATAACTTTTTTGTATGTATCGAAATTCAATTTTTTTTGTTGGATCAAGGACATCAATATCTAGTGCATTGATATTTTTCAAAAAAAATAATAATAATCTGCTAATTTTCCACATGTGCAGAACAAAGAGCTTGATTTTCGGTGAAAAGCCTATATTCACAAAAAATAAAATAAAAATATAATAATCAAATTAAATACATTTAAAATTATACTTTTTGGGAAGCTTATAATAAGGACTACATATTTACAAAAAATAAATTTTAAATGAATTCATTTGATCCCCCAAAACGTAAATCAAAAGTGGTTTTTTATCAGAATTTTGATAGGTGTAAAGGAGACTCCATTATAGGTATGGTTTAAAACTAGTGGGGTTCTATCCAATGGGGTTCGATCTAAGGTGGTTTGATAAAACCCTTTTCAATTGGAATCCTTTAAATGGAACTTTTCAAGTCTTAAATCATTATATTTTCTAAAAATATGTGATTTCAGCAAAAACTAGGATGTCCCAAAAAGTGTAAACCACTATTGTGGGATCACCGTATGTGGAGTGTCTTCAAGTAGAGATGTGTTTGTTGATGTACTTTCAAAACCACATGTTCTTGATGGTGTGTATTCAACTGGACATGTGATTGTTGATGCACTTTGGACATGAGATATTGTAGGTATGCATTGAACTTCACTTATGGTTGATGATGTGCCCCCAACTTTGGGATTCATTTATCTCCTTGCATGAAGTTTTTGCATCTGTCCCCTTTGTGATGCCAATTCAACATCTCTCATAGATTGCAAGGAAATTTCTTCCTTATGGGCTGCAATTTCTTTTCTTCAAAGAAATGTGGTCTCATAGTCTTCATTTCAGTATGCAACAATGCCACAAAAGAAGGATATCTAGTCAAATCAAATACAAAACAACAGTCAACTCTAAAGGGCGGTCTTTAACAACAAAGTGTTAAGAGCAAATGAAAAGTCGTTATGGTTGTAGTAGGGTAGAGTTTGGAGTTTGAAAAATTTGGCAATCATGATAAGGACAATATTCCTTGGTTTTAGTTATGCAAACATAAGAAGGAATAAAGGATTGTGACTTTAATCTATTTTAAAGGATAGTGATTACATTGCATTGCACATCTTTAAAACTCAAAGTATTACTTCACATTGCATAACTAATGTAACTAGATGTTTATAGATGACAAATTTTCAATTACAATATAATTTTTTTTAAAGTCAACCTATGTGCAACTCTTATGCAATTACTTCACATTGTATAACTAATAACTAGGAGCAGCTACCAATTGCATTTTCTTTACATTGCATTCCTTGAGACCACATTTCTTTGAGGCATTTCCTTGAGGAATTTTTTCAAATCCTCTATATAAGTTTACATGAATTCATCTATTATGTCATGTTTTTCATTTTTTATCTTCAAACTCCTAAAAATAAAACTTTGATATGCAGCTTCCATCTAATTCAATGTTGAATTCTATGTATAACAATGAAGATTAATAAAATCATCAAATGAATGATCTATATTGTAAAAAAAAACAAAAAAACTCAACATAAACATCTAGCTAAAATGAAAAAAAGTGAATTCCACTAGCCATGATGGAAATGGACTACTATAAACAATGCAAATGGAATTCATAAGCAAGTTTGTGTTAAGTTGATATCCTCTATATAAGTTTTATGAACTCATCTAAATTATGTCATGTTTTTCATTTTTTTCTTCAAACTCCTAAAAACTAAACTTTTTTATGCAACTTACATCTAATTCAATGTTGAATTGTATGTAAAACTATTATGATTAATAAAATCATGAAAGGAATGGTTTATATTGTCAAAACTAAACAAAAAAACTAAATATAAATATTTCAATTGTACCAAAATGAATATATTACCCGAGATAATGAAAAATGATGTAGAAACTTCAAATTGTCTTCTTGTACATTGTCTAGCATGCAAATTGGTGCTAAAAAAGGTGATGCATCAAGCATAATTTGGTACAACAATAAGTCAACTGCATAAAAAGGCATTTCTAAGTCGGATAAAGCGCAGAACCAGACAAATGCAGAGAATTGTTGGGTTGAATCATGGGTTTAACTCCTTTTTTTGTTTTTGGAAAAGGAACATTTGACGCTCGTAAAATTTGGTGAGCACAAAATGTGATGCAAAAGGTGATACATCGTTAGGACTTCAATATCTAGAACAAGCAAAACTAATAACACACCATTTAACTACACTTGGGTATAAGTAAAGGTGATACATTGTTAGAACTTGAATATTTAGAAGGATTACAATTACAAATATCTCAACCCACAAACCCTAATACCTCAACCCTCTACCCTATCAATTAAACCCTCAACCCTAGTTGCTCAACCTTAATCCCTAAATCCTCAAACATTGACCCTAATTTTTCAACCATATACCTTAAACCCTAAACCCTCTACCCTCTACCCTCTACCCTACACATTAAACCCTCAACCCTAATCCCTCAACACTATCCCTTAAACCCTAAACCTTAAACCTTAAACCCTTGATCCTAATCTGTCAACCCTATACCTTAAACCCTAAACCCTCTACCATGTACCCTCTACCCTACACATTAAACCCTCAACCCTAATCCCTCAACACTATCCATTCAACCTTAATCTATCAACCCTCAACCCTTAAACAATAATACCTCAACCCTCTACCCTCTACATTATACATTAAACCCTCAACCATAAGTGGGAGAGACCTGAGAGAGAGAGAGAGAGAGATGAGAGGGAGAGATAAAGACAAAGACCTAAGAGAGGGAGTTGGAGTGAGAGAGAGAGAGAAAGACCCGAGGGGAGAGAGAGAGAGAGAGAGAGAGAGAGAGAGAGAGAGAGAGAGAGAGAGAGAGGGAGTGTGAGAGAGGGGGTTGGAGTGAGAGAAAGTAGTCTAGGTAGGGTGGGAGGGAGTAAGACCTGAGAGATACTTGAGAGGGAGAGAGAGATTTATCTAGTTAGGGTGGGGGGGAGAGACCTAAGAGAGGGAGAGGGGTTGGGAGGGATATTTTGAGGGAGATACCTAAGAGATACTTGAGAGGGAGAGAGAGAGAGTTATCTACTTAGGGTGGGGGGAGAGACCTGAGAGAGGGAGAGGTGTTGGGAGGGATATTTTGAGGGAAAAACCTAAGAGAGAGGGAGTGGGAGACACCTGAGAGAGATATACCTAAGAGAGAGAGAGATGAGAGGGAGAGAGAAAGATAAAAACCTGAGAGAGGGAGTTGGAGTGTGTGTGTGTGTGAGAGAGAGATAGAGAGAGAAATACTTGAGAGGGATGGAGAGAGGGGGTTGGAGTGAGAGATATTCGTCTGGGTAGGGTGGGAAGGAGTGAGACCTAAGAGAGAGAGAGAAACTACTACATCGAAGAAAGAGGGTTATCTAGTTGGGATGGGAGGGAGAGGGGGTGGGAGGGATATTTTGAGGGAGATACTTGAGAGAGAGGGAGTGTGAGAGAGGGTTTTAGAGTGAGAGAGAGTAGTCGAGGTAGGGTGGGAGGGAGTGAGACCTGAGAGAGAGAGATAGACTAGAAAGGGAGAGAGAGATTTATCTAGTTAGTATAGGGGGAGAGACCTGAGAGATGGAGAGAGGTTGGGAGGGATATTTTGAGGGATAGACCTAAGAGAGAGGGAGTGTGAGAGAGGGGGTTGGAGTGTGAGAGATTTGTATAGGTAGGGTGGGAGGGAGTGAGACTTGAGAGAGAGACTTGAGAGGGAGAGAGAGTTATCTAGTTAGGGTGGGGGAGAGAGACCTGAGAGAGGGAGAGGGGTTGAGAGGGATATTTTGAGGGAGATACCTGAGAGAGAGGGAGTGGGAGACACCTAAGAGATAGAGATAGAGATGAGAGGGAGAGAGAAAGATAAAGACCTAAGAGAGGGAGTTGGAGAGAGACATAGAGAGAGAGAGAGAGTGAGAGAGGAGGTTGGAGTGAGAGATTTGTATAGGTAGGGTGGGAGGGAGTGAGACTTGAGAGAGAGACTACTACATCAGAGAAAGAGGTTTATCTAGTTAGAATGGGAGGGAGAGACCTAAAAAAGGGAGAGGGGTGGGAGGTATATTTTGAGGGAGAGACCTGAGAGAGGGAGTGTGAGAGAGGGGGTTGGAGTAAGAGAGAGTAGTCTAGGTAGGGTAGGAGGGAATGAGACCTAAGAGAGAGAGAGAGATTTATCTAGTTAGGGTAATGGGGAGACACCTTGGAGAGGGAGAGGGGTTGGGAGGGATATTTTGAGGGAGAGGACTAAGAGAGAGGGAGTGGGAGACAACTAAGAGAGAGAGATGAGAAGGGGGGAGAAAGATAAAGACCTTAGAGAGGGAGTTGGAATGAGAGAGAGAGAGAGAGAGAGAGAAAAGGACCTCAGAGACAGAGATAAAGGGAGTGTGAGAGAGGGGGTTGGAGTGAGAGATTTTTCTAGGTAGGGTGGGAGGAGGTGAGACCTGAGAGAGAGACTACTACATTAGAGAAAGAGGTTTATCTAGTTAGGATGGGAGGGAGAGACCTGAGAGAGGGAGAGAGGGTGGGAGGGATATTTTGAGGGAGAGACCTAAGAGAGAGGGAGTGTGAGAAAGGGGATTGGAGTGAGAGAGTAGTCTATGTAGGGTGGAAGGGAGTGATACCTAAGAGAGATACTTGAGAGGGAAAGAGAGTTATCTAGTTAGGATGGGGGGGAAAGACCTAAGAGAGGAAGAGGGATTGAGAGGGATATTTTGAGGGAGAGACCTGAGAGAGAGAGAGAGAGATGAGAGGGAGAGATAAATATAAAGACCTGAGAGAGGGAGACTGAGTGAGAGAGAGAGAGAGAGAGATACCTGAGAGGGAGAAAGAGAGGGAGTGTGAGAGAGGGGGTTGGAGTGAGAGATATTTGTCTAGGTAGGGTGGGATTTTGAGTGAGACCTAAGAGAGAGAGACTACTACATCAGAGAAAGAGAGTTATCTTGTTAGTATGGGAGGGAGAGACCTAAGAGAGGGAGAAGGGGTGGGAGGGATATTTTGAGGGAGAGACCTGAGAGAGAGGGTGACAAAGAGGGGTTTGGAGTGAGAGAGATCAGTAGTCTAGATAGGGTGGGAGGGAGTGAGACCTGAGAGAGAGAAAGACTTGAGAGGGAGAGAGAGTTATCTATTTAACATGGGGAGACCAAGAGAGGAAGTTGGGAGGAGCACTTGACGGGAAAGACTTGAGAGAGAGGGAGGGAGACAATCTGAGAGAGAGAGAGAGATGAGGGAGAGAGAAGGACAAAGAAACCTGAGAGAGGAGCTGATGGAGTGAGAGAGAGAAAGACCTGAGAGGAGAGAGAGGAGGATGGGACTGGAAATGAGAGCTGGTTCAGGCGTGTGAGGAGCAGACCCAAGAGAGAGGACTGAGAGGGAGAGAGACGATCTAGTTAGATTGGGGGGAGAATTTGAGAGAGGGAGAGGGGTGGGGAGGATATTTTGAGGGAGATTCCTGAGAGAGAGGGAGTGGGAGACACCTAAGAGAGAGACCTTAGAGAGATACCTGAGAGAGAGAGAGAGAGAGATGAGAGAGAGAGAGAGAGAGAAAGATAAAGACCTGAGAGAGGGAGTTGGAGTGAAAGAGAGAGAGAGAGAGAGGGGGTTGGAGTGAGATAGATTTTTCTAGATAGGGTGGGATTGAGTGAGAAAATCTAGATAAGGTGGGATTGAGTGAGACCTAAGAGAGAGACTATTATTGGAGAAATAGAGTTATCTAGTTCGAATGGGAGGGAGAGGGGGTGGAAGGGATATTTTGAGGGAGAGACCTGAGAGAGAGGGAGTGTGAGAGAGAGGTTTGGAGTGAGAGAGAGTAGTCTAGGTAGAGTGTGAGGGAGTGAGGCTTGAGAGAGAGAGAGAGAGAGATTTATCTAGTTAGGGTGGAGGAAAGAGACCTGAGAGAGGGAGAGGGGTTGGGAGGGATATTTTAAGGGAGATACTTGAGAGAGAGGGAGTGTGAGAGAGAGGGTTGGAATGAGAAAGAGTTGTATAAGTAGGGTGGGAGGGAGTGAGGGTGAGACTTGAGAGAGAGAGACTTGAGAGGGAGAGAGAGTTATCTAGTTAGGGTGGGGGGAGAGACCCGAGAAAGGGAGAGGGGTGGGAGGGATATTTTGAGGGAGAGACCTGAGAGAGAGGGAGTGTGAGAGAGGGGCTGGAGAGAGAGTCTAGGGTAGGGTGGGAGGAGGAATCATAGAGTGAGAGAGAGTATTCTAGGTAGGGTGGGAGGGAGTGAGACCTGAGAGAGAGAGAGAGAGAGAGAGAGAGAGATTTATCTAGTTAGGGTGGGGGGAAGAGACCTGAGAGAGGGAGAGGGATTAGGAGGGATATTTTAAGGGAGAGACTTGAGAGAGAGGGAGTGTGAGAGAGGGAGTTGGAGTGAGAGTTATAAATTACAAGGGGGTTTCACCATAAAAAAGATAAACTATGTTCCAAAGCTTATATGATGAATTGTATGATAATATTTTTTAATATGTATCAATGATGAAAGAAAGGTAATAAATCTCAATGCACGAAGAAATAGGGTGTATCAATACAATCAAATCAAGATATCAAGAAATAACTATGTTGTTTACATCAATTGCATGGTTTATATATGTTTCAATGGATAACTTATTATTCACACAATTACACTAAGGAGATTACCAACTTAATGTATGAGAAATTAGTAATGATAACACAAAAGAGCTTTTAAAACATATGATTCAAATCTTTCTCTATTATCTCTGAGAAATTATACAATTCCAAAAACTATTTTGTACAAAGTGTTAGAACAAAAGTCCTTCAAAAAGACTTTCTATCATTCCTCCTCACCCCCTTTCCCTTTACAATAGCAAATAGCCTTGTATATATAGACTTTATTCCCTATAACTACCTCATAATTACTTGGAAACTACCTGGTAACTACCTTTTTCAGATCTAATAATTTAAAAATAAATTTTATTTTCATTAATTTTTATTCAACTTTTTAGAAAAGACAACTTTTCTACAAAGAAAGCTTATTTGCTAACTTCTAATTACAATAAGTAACATAAATCATTTTTCCAAAAAGACAACATGAAATCTATTGTTGGCTATGTTTGAAGCCAAGTCTAGCGTCTGGGGTTATTATGCTGCCTATGTTTGGCATATGTAACTGTTGCCTATGTTTGGCAATCTGCAGACTCCTCCTGTGCATGTCAATGCATGACTTACAATTGAGATTCTTCCTGGAAGATGTAATTAGCTTTATGCTATATACTGGCCAAGAATGTTGTATGTAATGGTACTGTGATGAATACATAGAGCATCCCCTGCTCAATGTGGACGTAGCCATTTTGGTGAACCACGTTAAAATATGTTTTCTTCTTGTGTTTGTTTCATTATTTCTTTTGCTTCAATTCTTCTATTTGTCTTTTGTTGTTTTAAAAATTCAACAATTAGTATTAGAGCTTGGTGAAGAAGCTCACTGCATACTTGGTTCGTTGGGAAATCGGTAAAGAATTTCTAGAGCCATGGATGATCTAGAAAAATGGAAGAAAGAGAAATTTGCAGGTCCGAATTTCGGACTATGGAAAGTTCAGATGGAGTCACTATTGATCAAGCAAGACCTTGCACTTGCCTTGCTCAGAAAAACCAAAGGAAAGGGCTCTATGTCGGATGAAGATTGGGAGAAGATGGATCAGAAAGTTCGTGCAACTATTTTCTTATCACTATCCAGCAATGTGCTCTTTAATGTCTCAGCTGAGAAGACTACAAAGGAGCTGTGGGACAAATTATCTTCATTGTATGAGATTGCATCAGCTTCGAATAATGTATTTATCATGAAGAAATTGTATAACTTGAAAATGCGAGAAGGGGGTATTATGTCAAATCATTTAAATGAATTCAATACATTAGTCACTCAGTTAATTTTTGTAGGTATTAACTTGGATGATGAAATTAAGGCTATTTTATTATTATGTTCCTTACTAAATAGTTGGGAAGGTGTGGTGATGGCAGTGAGCACTTCGGTGGCTACCAAAAGCAAGTTAAAGTTTATGATGCTGCAGCCACTCTTCTCAGCAAAGATATGAGAAGGAAACATCAAGACCCTTCTTCCGGTGATGCCCTAACCGATGTAAGCACCAACAATAGAGGGAGAATTCAAGAACGAGGAAGAAACAAGGATCGTAGAAGGTCAAAATCAGCAAAACGATCAAAGTCTAGAGGACAGCCTCGTGCTTGTTGGTTCTCTGGAAAACCGGGACATACAAAGAAAAATTGTTGGAACTATAAAAAGGCTCAAGACAAGGTAAGTACCAATGAATTTAATGTTGTTGATGATGGTGTTTTGATTCTCTCAGCAAGTGATACGACTGCAACTTCGTGGGTACTTGACTCTGGTGCTTCATTTCATGCTACTCTGCGTCGGAGTGCTTTTATCAATTATCAGGAAGGTATGTTTAGAAAAAAAATTCTAGGAGATAACAAGGAATGTGATATTCTAGGCAAGGGAGATGTGTTATTGTCCTTGTGAAATGGTAATAAATGGTTATTGAAGGATGTGAGGCATGTTCCTACACTCCAAAGAAATTTGATTTATGTAGGTCAATTGTATACACAAGGGTTCAATGTAACTTTTGGTTTAGAATTTTGGAAAGTAACAAAAGGTGTGTTGGTGCTTGCAAAGGGAAAGAAATTGGGAAGTTTGTATGTTTTAGAATGCAACGATGAAGTGGGAGCAGCCTTGACAGTTGTAGAAAACGGTTCTGAAATTTGGCACAAGAGGCTCAGGCACATGAGCAAGAAAGGACTTGAAGTTATGTTGCACCGAGGACAACTTCCAAGCCTAAAATCCATTGGTTTGGATTTGTATGAACATTTCCTTTATGGAAAACAGAGTCGGAGCATTTTTTTGAAGACATGCCATGATACTAAAACCACTCCATTGGAACTTGTGCATTTTGACGTCTTTGGTCCAACAGAGGTAACATCATTTGGAGGAGCAAATTATTTTCTGACTTTTCTTGATGATTGCACACGCAAAATTTGGATTTATATGTTGAATAAAAAATCAGAAGTCTTTTCAAAATTTAAAGATTTCAAAGCTCTTGTTGAAAATCAAGTTGGAACTAAAATTAAATGTCTCAAAACTAACAATGGGGGTGAGTTCTACTCTTTGGAATTTGACACATTTTGTGCAGACAATGGCATTCAAAGAATCAAAGTGATCCCTTTCACACCTCAGGAGAATGGTGCAGCTGAGAGGTTGAATTAGACTATTTTAGAGAGAGCTTGGTGCATGCTCTCCAATGTTGGTTTAGGAAAAAAAAATTGGGTAGAAGCATGTAACACTATAGTATATTTAATCAACTGTGCTCCATCATCTCGTTAGGATTTTGATATTCCAAAGGAGAGATGGCTTGGGAAAAGAATTTCATATCACCATTTGCGGGTGTTTGGCTGTGAAGCGTTTGTGCATATTCCCAAGGAGCAGCGAACGAAGCTTGATTTCAAATCAAAGAGGTGTATTTTTCTCGGCTATGGAGAGGATCAGTTTGGTTTCAGGTTGTGGGATCCCGTCGCTAAAAATATTGTTCGTAGTCGGGATTTTGTCTTCAATGAAAAAAAAAATCTAGGTTTGTAGCCTCAGCACACATCTTCAAATGAATATTTTGATGTTGATTTATTTGATAATGGTCGTGTCAGGAAAAAATTTTGTTACATTTTCCCAGCCTTTAGTAGTTTCTTCGCAGCCATCTAATTTAACATCTTTGCCTTCAAACATTGGAGCCCCTATTTATTCGTAGCCTCCTTTATCACAGTCTGTGACAAGCTCATCGCACACTTTAGTGCCTCCATCGCTGCCTTCTATATTTCCAACGCAGCAAACACTAGGTAATGAGCAACTATTTATACATCATGTGCAGCCTACACAAGGCTATACGCAGCCTCTGCCAACGCCCCATGTTTCCACATCGATGCACTCTTTAGTGGATTTGCAGCCATTAAACATTGGTAATGATCCTTCATTAATTCAAATGCACCCCCATCATGCTCATTCACAACCTTTAAATGTTGAGTCATTTCCCTTACCATTTCACACGCAGCCTCCTCTAGACAATGCGCTGCCTCCTCATGGTCAAACACAGTTGTTTGACAATAATATGTGGCCTCCTTTGCATCATGTGCAGACTTCCCAATCAAATTCGTAGCCTTTTGGGAGCTCTACACATCCTGTAAGTAATATGCAGCCTCCTCAAGTGCATACACGGCCTTAACAGGGAGTTGGTGTTTTTCCCGAACAGACAGTGTGCAGAGGAGTGTAGAAAAATAGAGTAGTGAAGAAAATAGAGAAAATCAAGCTAGTTTGCAGTCAGAAATGGGTCCTCAACAAAGGAGATCTACCCGAGAGAGAAAGAAACTAGCTAAATATGATGATTATGAGTTATTGTTATCTGATGATTATGAATTATTACTTTGTGATGAAACAGAGCTTGCAACTTTTAAAAATATTGCAAAGATGTGAATTCATTGAAATGGATGGAGGTGATGAATGAAGAAATGGAGTCTTCGCGTGCAAATGAGACATGGGATTTGGTTCCTCTTCTGCCAAATCGAAAGCCATTGAAAAACAAATGGGTTTACCGTTTGAAAGAGGAAGATGGAGGACGTCAAAGATACAGGGCCAGATTAGTGGTGAAAGGTTTTGCTCGGAAAAAAAGGTATTGATTTTAATGAAATTTTTTCACTAGTTGTAAAAATGCAAACCATTCGTGTTTTTTTAAGCATGGCAGTTGTTTGGGATCTCGAGCTTGAGCAACTTGATGTCAAAGCAGCATTTCTTCACGATGATATTGAGGAGGAACTGTACATGGAACAACCTGAAGGCTTTGTGAACAAAGACCAAGAGCATTTGTGTTGCAGATTGAATTGGAGTTTGTATGGGCTTAAGCAAGCCCTGAGGCAGTGGTACTTGAAATTTGATAGCTTCATGACTCAACAACAATTTGTTTGTTGTGAATTAGATCTGTGTGTTTACTATAAGAGGCTTCCTACTGGTGAGTTTGTTATTTTTTTACTCTATGTTGATGATATGTTGGTTGTTGGCACTCGTATGCAAATTGTTAGTGAGCTGAAGCAACATTTAGCTCTTCCTTTTTCCATGAAAGATTTAGGGGCAACGAAGAAGATTCTTGGCATGAATATAATCAGGGATAGAAATAAAAGAGAACTCAAATTGTTTCAAGAGAAATACATTTATAAGTTTTGGACAAGTTTAATATGTCAAATGCCAATCCTGTCAGCACACCCTTGGCTGATCACTTATGTCTATCATTAGCCATGTGTCTGAAAAATATAGAGGAGCAAGAATCCATGAAAAACATTCCATATTCTTTTGTGGTTGGCAGCCTCATTTACGCTATGATTTGTACTAGACCGGATATTGCTCATGTAGTGGGAGTTGTGAGCAAATTTATGGGTAATTTGGGTAAGACACATCGGCATGTTGTTCTGTGGATTCTTTGTTATTTGAAAGGAACTTCTTATTATGTTTTATGTTTTGGAGGAAAGCACACACAACTTCACGATTATGTTGATTCGGACATCGATGGAGATTTGGATAAGAGGAGGTCTACTACTGGTTATGTTTTTACTTTTGTCGGGGCAGCAATCAGCTGGGTATCTCACTTGCAACAAGTGGTTGCTCTTTCCTCCATCAGGGATGAATACATTGCTCTAACTAAAGGCGCCAAGGAAATCATCTGGTTGAATGGCTATTGGGCGAACTATGGTGTAAGCAATCTGGTTTTCCTTTATTTTGTGACAGTAATAGTGCCATTCATTTGGCCAAAAATTCTTCTTTTCATAGTCACACCAAGCATATAGAGTTGAGGTATCACTTCATTCGCCATGTTCTTGATGAAGGCAAGTTGCAGCTACACAAAACTGACACTAAATTGAATCTGGTGGATGCTCTGACAAAGGTTGTACCTTGAGAGAAGTTTGAATTTTGTAGAGCTTCTCACGGCATTTTGAAGAAGTGACCTTAGCCTGATGCGGGGGATATCTCTGAGCATTCTTTTTACCGATATGACTTGTCTTCAAGTGGGAGATTGTTGGCTACGTGTGAAGCCAAGTCTGGCATCTGGGGTTATTATGTTTCCTATGCTTGGCAATCTGCAGACTCCTCCTGTGCATGTCAATGCATGACTTACAATTGAGAATCTTCTTGGAAGAAGATGTAATTGGCTTTATGCTATATACTGGCTAAGAATGTTGTATGTAATGGTACTGTGATGAATACAGAGAGCATCCCCTGCTCAATGTGGATGTAGCCATTTTGGCGAACCACGTTAAAATCTATTTTCTTCTTGTGTTTGTTTCATTATTTCTTTTGTTGCAATTCTTTTGTTTGTTTTCTTGTTGTTTTAAAAATTCAACAACTATGACTTAAAAAAATGGCAAATTATTAGTTTTGTTGCACTACATGCTAACCATGAACCCTCGACTACATACCCGACAGTGTTTTTCTAGCATATAGATACCATCAAAAGACGCACAACAATAGCATTTTTCAATGAACTTTCTATCCAAGAGATCAAATCCTTCGCTATGCTGACCTCTAACAGATCTTCAAATCCTCCACTTTGGAAATTGGTAGCTCAATATCCATTACTTGACATAGTTTATAGAGGTTATAATTGGATGCTATTCTCATCCTTAGGGAAGCATTGTGAATAATTCTAACACTTCAATTAAACCCCTTCAAGCATAATAAACTTGTCATCTAGGTGGCCTTCACCATCACAACAAACTAGTCCTACCAAAAATACACTTTTCTATGATGCAAGAGCAATATGTCTTGGAAACATTGTGAGCTTCCGTGGAAATTGATGCCATGAAAAGCCTTTTGATTCTCTTTCCAAAGACTCAAACTTCTCTTCAATGTTGTCATACATGTAACAACATCTTGGAGTGGGCCATGAGCCCAATATTTGTAGAGAGTACCTTTGCACTGGTGGCATCCTTCTCATCACATCATCCTCAGCTAATTTCTCCTCTATAGATCCATCATAATTCATTGGTTTTTAGTCTATCTGTTTATCTTTTTCTTTTCTTTTTTTGGAGTTTAAAAGATATCCAACAATTAAACCAAATAAAGTTCCTACTAGGATAAAGAGCTTTCCTTCAAAAACCAAATCCATTTTGAAAAATATGCTATCCTTTAGATGTATTTCTAAAACATCATGGACCTATCCATCATGATTACCAATGTAAGAAAGCGTCAATGCTTCCCTATTTTTCATACGTAATTGCAACTATTACATCTCACAAAATCCCCATTCCTTTATGCTTAGATGGATGTCTATACCCTCTTCGAATGCTCCCATTTTAATTAATACTAGCAAGGGTTGTTGAATTTGGCTTTCCATATTCCCATTGTCTTTGCTTAAAAGTTTCTAAAGCATTTTTTTTTAAATCCATTTTATGTATAATACTGCAAACATGGCGTGATGAGATCACATTTCTCTGAGGTATTTTTTCCAACATTTCATGTGCCTTGTATATGCTTCCCTTGTTGTATATATATCAAAGCATTTTGAACTATAATATCTGTCAAAAACTCATCTCTTGTGCAACCTTTGTGCTTTTCAAATAGTTTCATAAGGTATTTTAGCCATTTCTATATACATGAAGCGCTACTGCCATACATTAGTGGCAACAACAATTTCAATTCTTTGAATACTTAATAGATTCAATGTCACCAACATGGCATTATGCAGTATAGGGCATTTTGGTTCTTGGAAAATGGTGGTGTTAAGTCTTGTTGTGTATTTTCTAACTTTGGTAGATCAGTATATCCCCAACATTTGGGAGAAAATGGTGCATAATACTACAACACAGCGCAACAAACTCAATGCAGCTATGAATTCGAATGACAGGCAGTATAAATAAATTAACGCTCAAAGGTAGCCAATGAAGCAATTGCAGCCGTCAAACAGAGATTCATTTCATGCATACCCTGCCATCATTGCATTCCATGAAACCAAGTGTCTATCCATTTCAACTTTCAAGTGTTTTGTCAAATACCCATCGAGCACCTTTTATGTTCCCACAAACACTACACATTGCTAAAGGACAATACAAACAAAATAATGAAATTTATTACTATTTGTAACAATATAGCCCTAGACTTCCTTTCCCTTTTGCAAAGATACAACATGTGTGCAGGCAGAGAGGAACTACCTATAAATTAAAAACACTAACCTCATTTCACAACTTATAACTTTTCACAATTCCAATATACAATTTCAATTCATAATTTGTTAAAAAAGTTAACTCCAATTCACATCTTTTGAGTTTACAACCTCCCAAAAACTTTGTAAAACTTGTTTGTCAAAATTGTGAATGCTATGAAGGAGAAAATTGGCATGACTTTTGGCTGGCTTAATAATTTCTCTTGAAAACTTATCACATCATCAATAATAATCTTGCAAAACTCCATGTCAAACTGTTATGCTCCAGCTTCAATGTAACTTCTTTCCACAAACAACCCGACAAAAACTTGATAATTTTATCTCTCAAATGGAAATAACTTTTCATCTAAATATTTGCCACATAACTTTAAATAGTCTCAAAAATGTCTTTGTAAAACGATCTCATTTTATCCCTTCCAAATTTTCAGATTTAATTGTTTATATAATTAACCACATTGTGCAACTACTTCCAAGACTTCAAGTGAACAAATAGATAATTCCCCTTCAAACTTGCATACTTTTCCACATGAACTAGATCAACTATGAAATTTCAAGGATGAACAAATTCAATGACTAGCGTGGAAAACATGTGGCACTATCATTTTATGACTAGAATCAACTTGATGAAAGTGTCTGACATGTTGATCTCAAAAGCTGACACTTAGGAAATACAATCTTGAGAAGTTCTGAGAATGTGAGACCAAATTGCTATCCTCAAGACGACCTCTGGGATTTTAGAAGTTGGCTCTTCATTTTAACTAATGGGGGGAAGAAAAGGGGAAGAGATGAAAATAAAAAGCATACAAGTAACTATTCTAAGGCAATGCACCAGAACATGTTAATGGTGTTGCCCATCATACAGCATATCATAATCTTAGTTTTGTGATATTTTACAAAAGTTTGAAAGAGTGCTAACATGATCCAAAACTCTGCATATATGAAATGTAACCAAAACTATAAAAGTTCGCTATAACAATCGATAGCTACAATCTCTCAATGAAAAACACAGACCATAATTATATTCAAATAGAGGAAATAGAATGCACAACAGAGACCAATAGAGCACAAAATTATGCATTTAGTCTTTCTCATACAAAACTAATTACTAAGGTCTAAGAAATTACAGAAATCAACTACTATCTTTCTAATTCTTTTTGGTGGAAAATGATGAACAACCCTCAAAATAGCGCCACTCAGGGCTTAAATAGAAAAAACCACCCCCTCCCCAATGAGAACCATAGAAACATAAAAGATTCCCCACTTCCACACCAGCAGGCTTTGCCATCATGGCGACCATTGAAATGGCCTAACTAGGCAATCATAAGCAGCTCCCCATAGGGGCAATGATGCCATATTTTTCTTCATGATCTTCTATTGCAATCACCTGCAAGCCTCATTATTAAGATTGTCAATGATCAGCCTCTACTCCTCAGGATGCACGCGGTCTCACCATGCGTCGGCCTCTGCCATCAGTCTATGGTGGACCCACCAAAAGTCTCAGCCAACCATGCATCATATATTACTTGTGATGCTTAGAAATCCTTTCGAGTTGTGCCGACTCAACACGTGACTTGGAGGGAATCGGGCACTTGATAAAACACAAACACCACTCACTCCTTTCATGAAGTTGTCATGTAGCATCCTACCGCATTGTGTTATAAGCTTAACCCTTGGATTTGATAGCAGTTGTGCGGATTTGACATGTGGCTTTCCTCTACACCAAATTTTAACTTAAGTGCAAAACCATGGTAGCTCGAAAGAAAAGGCATTACTTCTAAAAATTCCTTGGAAAAGAACCCTTCACAACATAAGGGTGCAGTAGATAATGTCTACAGCTTTTGGTGACTCTCAAGGACCTATGCCTGTGGAGGTGAGAACCTCGACTCTGGTTTCACGTAAAACTCCCAAAAAACAAAAGGGGAAACCTGTTGTTCTTACAGCCTTTGAAGAGAAAATTGAATAGACATCCATTCCTCCTCGAATGGTTGCACCTTCTTCTTTAGTGCTCTGGAGACCTTATCCAAAGTGATAATCTCTTTAAAAGAAAAATTATTTATGATCTATGCAATAGTTTGCATGTGATACTCCAGCTAGGCGAGTGGTTGTAAAACCCCTTCCACCTTGGCAACACTTGGGGATTGACTGAGGCCTTGAAAAGCGGCCTGGTCCTGTTGCTTTTCTTTGAATATCTACTTCACCTAATCTTTTGGCATGACGATGTCATTTGGAAGGAAAGGGGAAAGAAATCCTAATATAACAAGCTGCCCAATGTGCCCCCTCATGCTTGTGATTGTTTGATCTAAAGTATTTAAACATTCTTTACATTTGAGGGCTATCTTGTTACAATTGATAACCTCACTGGCCTTTTCGTCCAATAATCTTCCATTATCCACTCCTATAACATTCAAGGCATCATCGGTCGCATTGCATAATTTATGAATTAGCATCCAAGCACTTGCAACTTTTGGAGAGATGGAGGAGAGCATTTGGTCCACAACGACACTGATTTTTTGTGTTTTCCTCTTGAGAATCCGTAATAAACCCAAGCACAAATTTTAAAGAAGCAACTATGCATTTGATTCTTTCCCAATGTAATGTGTAAAGTTGTTGGATCATGGGAAGAATGTGAATTTGCTATGAGTTGCAGGACAACTCATCTTTTAATTCTTGGATTTGTTGGTTTCTGCTTCGAACTTCTTGTTGAAGTCATTCCTGCTTGTCTAAAGAATCAAAGATTTCTTTATCCAGATGTGTCAGTACATGTTCCTTCTCCCGTAGCTTAGATTCAGCTACCTTCCTCACTTTTCCTCAATATCTTTTTGGGTATGAGCCTCAGCAAGCTGCTTTGTTACATTGTCATTCATAGCCCATGCTTCGTCCAACTCTTTTTGGAACTTGGATGCAACCAACTCCTTCTCCTCCTCTGCTCTTCATATTTGGGCCTGAGCTTCATCTAACTCCCTTTGGAGTTTAGCCTTTTCAGCTTGCTTGACAAGGAGGGCCTCCTTGGTGACTCATGTTTGTATATCCTTATGCAGCTCTGACATTTCATCATCTTTAGCTTTGACATTAGCAGTCAAGATATCCATTGTAGCTTTCACTTGAGTGAGCTCTTGGTCCTTTTTCTATATTTTCCTACTAATTTTGAGAATTCAATGGACACCACCTTTTGTGTTTCCTCCATTAGCTTAGCCTTGTCTTGGGCATGAGCTTCACTCAGACTTAGGCCTACTATATAGGTTGAATAATATTTTGGTTGCATCTTCCCCTCAACCTTAAGGACCTCGAGTTTCTTATGAGCCACTATCAATGTTTGATGGATAGGATAAAAAACAATCTTAATTCTTGGGGTGGCAGGCTTTAAGTTTTCTTTCCACCTTTTTTAGGCTCTTTTCTCTCGTGCCTTTCAAGTGGCATTGATCTATTGATGGTAACTAGAAGGGGATTGAATATATTTCCCCATAAAGGGGGTATCGAGAGGGAGGCTGAATGGGACTACAACCTAAGAAGCAACTACTTGTGCTCCCTCTAGGGCCGATGACGGGAAAGTTAAAATAGATGGGGAAAAGGGAGGAAATGAAGGAGTGACTTGCACAATTGATGATGAAAACATGGAAACTAACGCAGATGCAGGCACAAAAATGGAAGGGGAAACCAAAGGCTACAAAATGGTGGAAAATGCAACAGCCAAATATTGTGAGGCAGTAGGGACTACCGTCATAGAGGGGCTGACCAATGACAGAGAAGAGTGTAAGGGGGAAGAGAAGTGTACTTGCATGGTCAAAACCACTGGAGCTTGTGTCATGGTAGTGACTTCTTCCTCTTCCTCATTTGATTGTTGACTAAGGTCTATATACCTTTTCCTTCTTCTCCTTGCAAGTTGTGATGAGGTGTCTAATGAGGACCCTCTCTCATTGAACCCACAAGCACCTGAGTTTGTTGAGGATTTGAAGATCCTTTTTGAACTAAAAAGTGTTAGCTCCTCTATCCTATGACATTGTAAATTATCTCTAATTACACTAGCGGAGGTCTATGTGGTTTCTCTTCTGGTTGATTTTCCATCAAAGCCTCCTTATAGATACGACTTGTAACAACTGGTGAGGATGACTCCAGATGCGCCTCATCCCAATACTTTTCAAATTTTCCATACGTCAAAATAGCTTCATACTCTACATTTAAAATATCATTTTCCTAGTGGTATGGTGCAGGTAGGTGATCAACACCACCCAAAAACATTTTTTGGTTTGATTTCTAGTTTTTGGTTTGTTCTGGTTGGTGTTATTTGGAATTTCTTAGGTTCACAGGACTTCAATGGCAACAAGAATGGAAAGAATCAACTTTCCTTGACAATGGTGGTATTAACTTCTCATTTAGTACCTTTACCACACCCCCATGGGTGCTTAGACTGTTCTTGGTGGGCTAGCGGGATGTGTTGTGTTCATGTAACCTTTAATTGCCATCCTGTGGTACGCAATTGGAAGGCATGCAGTAGTGTGGGGCCTCGCAATCCTGCGGTGGCGAGTTTGAAGGTTCGCAGTCATGCAAGGACTGCTACCCCATGATCAAGATTTGAACCATCTGTGGTATTGCGTGACAGTTAAAGGCAACCGCTACCCCACGGTCATTACCAAGAGGTGTGGCGAGATTGCGATATGATATGTTAGTTGTAGATCTTCTCCAAGATCAATGGTGAGAATTCAAACAGAATAATGGAATACCAACGGTCGTATAAGTTTGAATTTGGCGAAGAGAACAGAGGGGGAGGAAGAAGGATGGATGAGGGAGATCCAAGAATGAGTCGAGAGTTTGAGAGAACAGAGAGAGGGAGAGCTCGGTGGAACAACAATGGCGAATTAGCAAGGACCAAGTAGGAATTGGAGTTCCTGTGTAAGAGTGGGAGTAGATTGTGTGTATGTTCAGAGAGGCCATGGGTGCCCAACTTATTGTAATTTTTTTGTGAATCTGATTGAATAAAATTATTCTTGTTTTGTTGAAATTTGAATTTTGAGATTTTGAATATATGTGAGAGTGAGAGGGAGTAAAGTGTGTGAGAGTGAGAGGGATTATGTATTGCATCAATTGGTATCAGAGTCAGTTATCCTAAGTGTCGAGTGTATCCACCAGGATCTGTGGGCATGAGTAACAGTTGAGGAGTGCTCAAGAGGATTGTTTTGGGTGTGTGTGGAGTCCCAAATGATTAAGAGCTAAAGTCATTGATTGGCAGAGATGTTGCCACGAAGAGGAAGACCCAAAATAGAGGTAGTGTTGGAATGGTTCTAAGATAGACTAATGGAAGATATCATAAATGAAGTGAGACTGGCTACTGGTAATGCCAGATATTCTGAGAATGAAGAAGAATCTGAAGAGGAATAACAAGGAAGAGAAGAAGAAGGAGAAGAATAACCAGAGGATGCAGGAGAAGAGATATTTTTGAGAGCTCTTTCAAGAATAACAAAGAGCAGTAAAGTAGATGTGCCAAATTTCTCTAGAACATTAAATCCAGAAAAGTTAATTGATTGGATTGGAGAACTGGAGTACTTCGAAATGGAGGACATAAGAGACCCGCAGCGGGTGAAGATAGCCCAAATGAAATTGAAAGGGCATGCTACACTGTGGTGGAAAGGGTAGCAGAGAGAACAAGAAATGGATGGAGATCCCTAGATAACAAGATGGAATCAAATGGTGATGAGATTGAAAAAAGAGTTTATTCATAGGGATTATGAGATGGAGTTATTCAAGAATCTACAGAATCTGAGGAAAAAAGACATGATTGTAAAGGACTACACAAAGGAGTTTTATAAATTGACCATTCGATCTAGAAGGCATGAAATCGATAGAGAGAAGGTAGCCAAGTATGTGAATGGATTGTGATTTAATATTCAAGATGAGATGAGTATGCTGAAAATTAACACAGTTGAGGAAGCATACCAATATGTGTTAAAGGCAAAGGAGAAATTGGTGAGGAGGAAAATGAGCAGTTCCAAAGGTCAGGGAAGATTTGCAACTGACAAGGGACAAGCGAGCAGCAGTAAAGGGAAGCAAATTGAAGAATAATTCAAGCCCGGTAAGGAGGTGGGAAAAAATACCAAGGAAAAGGAGGTTTCAGCCAGAGGACGTGGTAGAAACAGTAGAGGGCTCCTATTTCGATGTTACTAGTGTGGAGAAGTTGGTCATCATGCCTTCGAATTTCATCAAATACAAGGGGGCAGCAAGAAGAGTGCAACAAGAAATCACTTGGCACAGGAAGATGAGGAGTGCGATGCATCACCGAAAGGTGAAGATCCAGAAGAGGGTGAATCACTCATGATGAGGAGAGTGTTGGTGAATCCAAAGGTGAATGAGGAGAAGCCATCCCAAAGAAGGAATCTATTCCGAACTATGTGCAAGGTTGGAGGTAAGTGTTGCAAGGTTATAGTGGATAGTGGTAGTACAAATAACTTAGTTTCAGAAGAGATGGTAGAAATTTTAAATTTGAAAATGAGTAAGCATCCTAGTCCATACAAATTTTCTTGGTTGCAAAAGGAGCATGAGATGACTGTGAGTGAGCAATGTTTAGTTAATTTTTAGATTGTCTCTTATAGAGATAAGATGTTGTGTGATGTGATGCCTATGACTGCTTGTCATGTTTTATTGGGTAGGTCATGGCAGTTTGACAAGGAAGCAATCTATGATGGTAGGAAGAACCTATATACCATTCGGAAAGATGGACAAAAGTTTGTGTTGAATACTCTAAATGAGAAGGAGAATAGATGAAAGATTCTAGCACCATTGTTTGTTATAGTGTAGAGAAGCAACAAATAGCGAAAAAGGAACAAGCTGAGTGCAGTGAGTTGCAGCCATTCAAAGGGCATATTTCTAGAGCGAAGAGCATATTGGAGTTTGATTTACCACAACAACACAATAAAGGAGTGAAAGATAATAGTTTAAAGGGGTGTGGTGGTAACAAACATGGACCTATAGTAAGGAGTTTTTTGGAGAAATGGGATGACACCAATGGTGGTGGCTTGGGTGTTGAGGTTGAGTTGAATAGCAGAAGAGGGAAGGCTCTCATAGACAAGGAGCAATTGTGGATTAAAAACAAACATGGGATTATCGTCCCATGCAGCTATCAATGTTCCTGAGTTTATCAACTCAAGGAACATTTATCTTACTCGGTGTGTCTGGTGCAAGAGCACACGAGTGCATAAGCGATCAACACCACCCAAAAACATTTTCTAGTTTGATTTCTAGTTTTTGGTTTGTTCTGGTTGTTCTTTGGCATTTCTCAGGTTCGCAGGACTTCAACAGCAACAAGAATAGCAAGAATCAACTTTCCTTGATAATGGTAGCATTAACTTCTCATTTACTACCTTTACCGCACCCCTGTGGGTGCTTAGTCTATTCCTGGTAGGATAGCGGGATGTGTTGTGTTCATGTAACCTTCAACCGCCATCCTGCGGTACGCAATTGGAAGGCCTACGGTAGTACGAGGCCTCGCGATCCTATAATGGGGAGTTTGAAGGCTCACGGTCATGTGGTGGCCACTACCTCACGGTCAAGATCTAAACCATCTACAGTATTGCAATTAGTGTTTGGTGTGGAAATTAAAGGCAACCACTACCCAACGGTCATTACCAAGAGGTGTGGCGGGACTACGATATGATATGTTAGTTATAGATCTTCTCCAAGATCAAGGGAGAGAATTCAAACGAAATAACGGAATGCCAATTGTCGTATAAGTTTGAATTTGGTAGAGAGAACAGAGAAGGAGGAAGAAGGATGGACAAGGAAGATCCAAGAATGAGCCGAGAGCTCGAGGGAACAAAGAGGGAGAGCTTAGTGGAACAATAATGGCGAATTATCAAGGACCAAGTAGGAATTGGAGTGCCTGTGTAAGAGAGGGAGTAGATTTTGTGTATGTTGAGACAAGCCATGGGAGGCCAACTTATTGTAATTGTTGTGCAAATCTGATTCAATAAAATTATTCTTATTTTGTTGAAATCTAAATTTTGAGATTTTGAATATGTGTGAGAGTGAGAGGAAGAACCTCTTGCATCGTGGTAGACCCAAAAATCTATGATCTTCTTCTTTTCCCAACCCTCACTATTGAGTCTAAGGCAGAGACCCTTAGACATTTTCAATGATGGATTGAAATCCCACTTAGGAAAATAAAAATAAATCCATGGGGGTTTGTGTGGCCTCATTACTCTCTCTAAATCAATGTAAATAGATGACTCATCACTATGTGGAGATGTGTGCACCTCCTAGAAAGGGCATGACTTATGGATGAGTTGTTGGGTCACCTTCAAACTCGACATACACCTGTAAGGGTCGTAGCTCCATTAATCACATATTACATCTAACCCAAATGCTGCTAGCTTCATGGTGAGAAAATACTCTACATGTCCTTTCTTCACTTATCCCTCCCTTTGTGAATGGGAGTTTGTAGATGACTTTTTTCTTCCGGTCAGACCCATACTTTGAATCAATAACACATTGCTATTGGGCTAGCTCCAACACTAGAATTCTATCTGTCAAATATGTGGAGAGCCTAAATGGTTCCCCTTTAAACCCATGTACTTGGAGCAAAGAGAAGTCAACACCAAAGAACCAATCACAAGGTGGCTTCTAATTTTTTAGCCAGCTCATCTAGCAAGTTGTAATTCAAAAAGTAATTTTTTCAGGGCTTAGGTCTATCAAGGAAAGAGTCAAGAATGACTCAAAAAACTCATAATAATCATCTGTGATAGACAAAACATGGATCCACGCATATATCAGGATCATCTTAGGGACTGGGGAAGAGTCCATTATTTTCAAGACCATATATTGACTAAAGAAGTCCACATTTTGAAATAGTAGTAGATGGACTAAGAAAGATGAGTACCTGAATTTTTTCTCATGTTTGTATGCTTTCGATTGTTGGTGTATGATATCCACAATCACATCTACAAAGTCCATCCTGAAATTATGTTGTTTTCTCAAGAGGAAACCTATTCCCAGTTGGAATTCATAAACACGGTCATCTTTATCTAGACCAAAAATAAAAGCAAGCATAGAGAATGCATCCTACATGTCCTGATAAAATTCCTTGTGAGCAACTGGAATCTTAGGCATTTGGTTTCATTTTGGTCTCTTTCGAGCTCATAATTGAGAAACCCGAGTTGGGAATCCCTTGTTAATCAAAACATTTGCATTCTCTTTAGCAAATAGACCTCTATGGAAGAAACATGAGGGATGTGGAGCATGTCTCAAATAATAGTCACGCTGATTGTGAGCTTAAGGTGATTTCTTGCCAAAGTTTTGGTAGCGAGGTTGTATAGGTGGGTGCATGTTTCCACCAATTTTGGGAAAGGGTGCACTAGTGGCACCATGTATTGAGCCAGTGTTAAATACTAGAGCCTAAATCTGAGAGATTCAAACTCCCTCTTCTCTACTTTCTGAATCATTCTGACATGTGTGCCTTTTGAGAGGCTCTTGGGATTTTTGCTTAACTTCAGCTCATAGATTTCATCCACGAAATCTAACACCAACAAAGGGTCTCTGTAATTCCCTTTCTTCAAGGTTTTGGTATTGGTCCTTTCAGATTTTTTCAACATAGGAGCCGACGTGTACGACCTACTATCAAGGAAATATTCTAGTATCGTTGTTTGCTCTTGACCAATGCCAAAAGTTGATTCTACCACATCCATGGTTGATTTCTCTCTAAATTTTTTATTCTACTCACTGCTTGGCGACATGGACGATTGCCTTGGCACAATAATCGCTTCTTCTTTTCTCTTCTAATTTGGAAACACTTCACCAATCTCTCTTTGTTTTCTAAAAAAAGTAGATAGGTTTGCTAAAACAACACTATATCAACCATCATTGTGCCAAATTGTGTGAATTTAATTCATTCTCTTGACAATCACACCCTTTAATAGAAAGGAGTATGAACAATTCATCGCATCGTCTTTTTGGTAATTTCAACTGGCGTGTGGTGTTAAAAGGCAATCTAATCGCATTTTGCATTAAATTCAACTCCAATGCGGTTTTGAGGGTAATCTCTCATGATATACTCAAAAGGAACACCAAGGACAGCAAGACACTTGGCAAGGAGACCAAAAAAATGTGCAAACAACACTTATTGGAAAGGAAAGTGCACATAGAATTAAAAATAACTAACCTATTTACATGGAAGCCCCACGAGATACCAACAATTAATTAAAATGCTTTAAAAAGATTATATTTACCAAAATCTCTAAAGCATTTCCCTCTAGATCCTCAAGATCAAAAGTGTTGCTCTCTTTGCATCTGATGATACAAAAATGCCCCTTCCACAATGAGTCAAACATGGCATGTTGACTCGGCCTTGAGGTTCGCTCATCATAATTCAAGACCAAATCCCCTTCTTGAAAGCAGGGGTTTGAAGTTTTTCGGTTGAACCATTTTTTCACTACCCCTTTTCAGCTTATGGCCTCATGAGCCTTTTCCTGGGATTCCTTCACCTTGAGTAACTTGGCTATTCTTGCTTCCATAGCCCCATTTCCTCTATTTCTTCATATTTGAGCAATTGTAAAGCAAGGATTTCCATAGAGATTGACAGAATAACCTCCTTTTTGCAAACCAATTCATATGGCGACATCTTTAGGATTTTCTTTGGGGTGATCCTATCATCCTAAAGCGTCACTTTCAAATGCTTATACCATTCTCTTTGATGATTCGCGCCAATCCACTTGATCAATCTGATCAAATTATTATTTGTGAACTCTGCTAGTCCATTACCTTGTGGATAATAATTGGAGAAGTCTTTAGAAAAATTCCATGTTTCAATACAAATTTAGACATCCTTTCCTTGAGGAAGGCTCTTGTGTTATCTGATATTATCATTTTCAAGGGGCCAAACCTCATTACTAACTCTTATGAGAAGCCAAAGATCTCATTTTTTGAAGCACCTTTTAAAGGGACTACCTCCGACCATCTGGTGAAATCATTTGTGGCGGTGAGGATCCATTTGTGACTTGCACTAGATAATGGGTTGATCATTCCAATGAAACCAAACCCCATTGTGCAAAAGGCTCATCGACCACAATCAAACTCAGAGGCACAACTGAGTTTTTACGTTTTCCAACAAAAAATTAGCACTACAGATATTTTTTAACTAGATTATGGCAATTTGTGAATAGGGTTGGCCAACAGTATCTCACGTACATGATCTTCATTGTGGTTGTTTGATCTAAGAAGTGGCTACCTACAGGGGTTTTCTAGAATTGATGCAAGATTTTATTGACCTAATGTTTGTCCATGCATTTAAGTACTCTGTCAAAGTTTCTTTTGAAAAGAATTCCCTCCTTCAATGCATATTTTTCCCCTTGTAATCTATAAAATATTCTTTTATGAGGTGGGAAGCTCGTCGGGTATTTTCCAATTACCATGAATCGGGTTCTATCATCAACCCAAGATTTTGTGGCTTCAAACTAATTCATTAGAATTACTTTGGGAGATTCTTCCTCAGTCATGGATTTAGCTTCTTTAACTAAATATTCACACAATCCTCTTCGCCTGATTACTTTTGTTGGCCTGACCTTGATATCATATTCCAAAATTTTGGTGATCCAATTTGCTCTTTTGTCTATAATATTTCCCTTTGTGACTTGTTCCCTTACACTAGAATGAGCCACATAGACCATTATTTTGTTCCCTGCCTCCAAGTGTCTGAATTTCTTGAGGCCTTTCACAATGGTGAATGCTTTTTTTTAACAAAGTTATACTTGGTCTCATACCCCTGTAGGATCCTTGAATGGAGGGCAATTGGATGTTCTCCCTTTTTTCCTTCATCCTTTTGTGTAAGCACTACCACAATGCTATTTTCACCCCCATAGAAATACATGAAAAATTCCTTAGAGAAGTCAGGGTTAACCAACACCGGGGCAGTAGAAATTGCTTCCTTTTTATCCTTTCAAATTCAGCTCTTCCCTCGAGGGTCCATTTGAAAGTTGAGTCCTTCTTTAGCATATGAGTGATAGGCCTAACTAACTCGACAAAGTCAGAGATAAATCTATTGACGAAATTGATGTTTCCCAAGAAATATTGGACTCCTTTCTTATTCACCGGTAGGGGCAATTTCTTGATGACCTTCACCCTTCCAAGTTCTATGGAAATCCCTTCTTTAGAGACCACATATCTAAGCAGTTTGCCTTGTGGGAATCCAAAAACATATTTCTTTGGGTTCAAAGATACCTCAAACTCTTGGCACCTCTAGAAAACCTTCTCCAAATGATCAAAATGATCCTCCGTAGACTTGGAGAACACTATAAGGTCATCTAGATATATAAGGTTAATCAAATTGATCAAATCCTTAAAACCAATATCCATTGTCTATTGAAAAGTAGCCCCTACATTTGAAAGACCAAAAAGCATCTTGGTGTTTAAAAATGTTCCCCATTTTGTAGTAAATGTAGTTTTATGTTGGTCTTCCTCTTTCAGCCATACTTGATTGTATTCAGAGAAACCATCTAGTAGAGAAAACAGTTTTGACCCTACCACAATTTGTAGGAACCCGGGATAGTGATCTTTAAAGATGCTTTACTCATATCTTTAAAATCCACACAAAGTCTAATATTTCCATTCTTTTTTTGGACAAGAACCAAATTAGACACTCAAGTAGAATGCTTAATCGGATATATGATCCCAAAATCTATAATCTTTCTCAATTTTTGGGACATAAGAGACTCTATTTTTGGGTTAATGAGCCTCTGATTTTGGTAGGTTGGTTTAGCTCCTTTAATCAAGTCTATAGTGTGTTGGATCACACTGGGATCATAACCTCTTAGATCATCTTAATTCCATGCCACGACTTTATCATACTCTCTGCAAAAGGATATTAGCCTTTCCTTATCCTTTTGAGGAACATCTTTTCTAACCTTTAATTTCCTACCACCTCTGACATCTAGATTAGAGTAGTCACCTTTTTTTGCAACGAACTTTATCTTGTCATTTATGGCATCGTTGGAATCAAAAAGGTTCTCTAGAGTGATTAAACCCTTCGGAAGCTTGTTGGTTCTAAGCTAGATAATTTGATCTTCATAAGCCCCTTCAATTTTTAGTTGTAATTATTCTACAAATTCACCATAATGTTGGATAAAAGTGGCGATCTGGGAATCGCTCTCAAAGACTTATAAGTTTTGATCATTATCAAGGATGGACGGTCTTATGATCACTTGCATGACATGCTTGTTTTATAGAAGTTTTGTTATTAGGTCAAACTGATAATCGACGGTCACCATTCTATCTGCTGCAAAATTCTCAGATCTTAGAATCACTCAATGTTGAAAGCTTCAAGTCCTTCGATTAGATCCCACACTCTGTGGCGGTAGGATCACATTCACACATTTTTTGTAGTTGATTTCCCTCTTATCTATTTTATCACTAGCTCTAAATCTTCGAGACCTTTAACTATTTGATTCTCATTCACTTTGTAAGACTCAAACCATCGAATAGACCCTCATATTCGGCTTCATTATTCATACAAGAAAATTGGAATAAAAAAGCTCTAAGATTTTCAACCTCGATAGGGGATACTAGGCAGATGCCAGCTCCTAAACCTACCTTACATCTCACACCATCAAAGAGTAGAGTCCAAAGGCCTGATTCATCATTTGGGCTTCCATCTTGGCTTCCTTGACTTTTAGTCACTTAAGGGATGACTTGATCCTCGTCGTAAATCAGATATGTGTTGAGGCTAATAGCATCATAATTACCTAATGGATCACTCCTCATGAGTTCATTTATCATAACATCTTCTTTTGGGCTCCTATCTCCAATTGTTTCTTCATTTTCTAACATCCCCACATAATACATATCATTTTTTTAAAAGATGTGTAGCCTCAAATTTTATCACAACATCATATGTTATGTGCTCTTAGTGTAAAGGCTCTAATAACACTTTCATCCTAGCACCATGCTTTGTCCTTAGGATTAGATGAGACCAATCTAGAGACAAATATCCCCCAATCTTAGCAATGAAATCTCTAGATAGACACAGTGTAAAAATGGGGGATATCTATTATTACCACCTCTTGGGCAACTGTGATGTTGGGACATGAATACAAGGTTAATGGGAGACTTTTTATTAGACCTACAGCATGAACCCTTTCTCCATCTAATTGAATGATTCCTCTATCAACAGGCTCATATTCTAGTTTTAATGAATCTGCAATTAATTTAGGCATAACTACTTTGTTGGCACTAGATTCAATCATAGAATTGTGTAGCATCTTATCCCCTATAATGAGTTTTAAGAATAATGGGGTAGGTTTTGGCTTATTTACCTCTTCCTTTTCCACCTTTTCTTTTGTGTTTGTGAATGTCACGGTGTTGATTGCTCACAACTCTTTAACTAGCTCTTTGCATTTCATCTGATTACATTTTGGGACTGTATTGGCTTGCATCGGCCTTTTATCATCTCCCAAAGCCTCTCTCAAATAAATATTTATGCTCTGGGATAGCCAAAATATCCCATAAGGATACATGGGTCAAGGCCTACTTCAATTGCTCTACCACATTAAGCAGTATGGATATTTGGGCCTTTGGCTCTTTTGTTTTACTCAAGATTGTCTCACTCTGCTTTTGGAATGTTGGAGCTTCTACTGGTGGTCCCGGGATCTTCTCAGATATAGGTTTGGGTTGCGGCATCAAGGGTATATGCTCTCCAGTCAATCTCCTTTTGGACCAAGTATAATAATCTGACCCAACCTCAGGAGTCTTTGATGTTGATGCCTCATTGGTGAATACCGCATCTTCTCCCTTCATACAAGAAAATAGTGTGTGATCTAAAGTATTTTCCACTTCTTGTTTGAGGGACATGCCCTGCACTTGAGCCATTAGAATAGCATTTTCCACTTTGGGAGATTGATAGGAAGATGTGCTTGTATTAGTAGTGATTCCTTGGTTTCATTATTTTGTCATCTTCTGTTGAAGATTACCCCTAGGGAATTTTTGTGGCATGTGTACATCATTACATGGGAAGAACCATGAATTAGTGTCATCTACTAAATTATTTTGACCTACCATCAGGTCTCTGTTATGATTGGGTGGTATGGCTTGTAGTGGAGTCAGGACAGGGACTATTTGATTTGAAAGTTGAGGTTCATTATTCGCCCGCACTCCTCCTTGGTATTGGTTATGTTGGAAGGGAGGTCTATTACCTTGAAAATTATAGTAAGGGGGTTTAAGAGGTGTGGCTTGTTGCCTCTTAAGGTTAATTATTTTATTAGAGAAGGTCTACAACATATTTTTCAAATCACTAACTTCCATGGCCAATGAGGTAGAAGTAGTTGCATTAGTCTACGCATTAGGATATACAAACATTGAAGGGGACGAACCAAAGGTACCTGGGGAATCTTCTAGAGGTGGAAGTGGTATTTCAGGGAATATAGGCATAGGCGGTCAAGGAGGGAGCTTTCTAGCATCTATAAGGTTATTCTTAGCTCTAACAACCATGTCGTATGCATCTTGAAGGGTCTGACCTCCTAGTGATTAGATCATTACGGATATGTCAGAATTAAACACCTTTAAGTAGAAAACAATAGCCATACCTACCGAAGGTTTAGCTATCACAAGGATCCTTTTCCAAGTTTTATGAAACCTAGTGTTGAAATTTTTGATAGCCTCTAGTGGAGCCCTTTTGATGGTTATCAATTGTTTCCGAAGTAAGGAAGACCAATCGCCTTTCTCTGCAAACTGGTCGAATAAGCTATCTCTGAGTTGATCCCAGGTATCAATTAAATTGGAGGGCAAGGATCTATACAGACATAGGCAACCAAGGAGGGAGATTTTTGACATCTATAATGTTATTCTCAGCTCTAACAATCAAGTTGTATGCATCTAGAAGGGTTCAACCTCCCAATGATTGGATCATTACGGCTATGTCAGAATTAAACACCTTCAAGTAGAAAACAATAGCCATGCCTACCAGAGGTCTAGCTATCACAGGGATCCTTTGCCAGTTTTTATGAAACCTAGTGTCAAAATTTGTGATAGCCTCCTATGGAGCCCTTTTGATGGTTATCAATTGTTGGAGTAAGGAAGAATGGTCGCCTTTCACTATAAACTAGTCGAAGAAGCTATCTCTGAGTTGATCCTAGGTACCGATTGAATTGGGGGGAAAGGATCTATACCAGTCTAAGGTTTTCCCTTTGAAATAAGTAGTGATTAGCCTTAATGCCACTTTTTTCTCTGTTACATGATGCACCGTGCATACATCGATGACATCTTGCAAAAAAAAAATTGGTGTCTTAAAATATTCTCTCATGAACTTAGGGAGAGCTTTTAGAGAATTGGCGAGAATTAGATTCCACGTATCTGGAGGGATGGGAGGAATGAGCGGGCTTCCATTATTCCATGCTAAATATTTCTAACAATCATTAGTGGTTGCACCTATTGTGCTTGAGTTGCTTCGCTTCTTGTAGCTTTTTGTCATCCGACAGTTACCAATGAGGGTAAGATTATTCTGATATTATGCATTGTCAATGATCTTGTGATGGGCCTCTGACTCATAAACTCACTTCTAATCTATTTTGAAGTATTTTTGGTCCCACTGAGTGTGCCAAAAAGGAACTATTGATCTTGAAAGTGACACTTAGGCAATTCAACCTTGGGAAGTTCTAAGAATGTGGGACCAAATTGCTATCCCTAGAATGACCTCCAGGATTTTAGAATCTGATTCTTCATTTTAACTTATGGGGGGAAGGAAAGGGGAAGAGATGAAAATAAAAGCATACAAGTAACTATTCTAAGGCAATGTCCAAAGCATGTTAATGTTGTTGCCCATCATATAGCATATCATAATCTCAATTTTGTGATATTTTACAAAATTTTGAAAGAGTACTAACATGATCAAAAATTATGCATATATGAAATGTAACTAAAGCTATAAAATCTTGCTATAACAATCAATAGCTAAAATCTCTCAATAAAAAACACAAAGCATAATTATATTTAGACAGAGGAAATAGAATGCACAACAGAGGCCAATAGAGCACAAAATTATGCATTTAGTATTTCTCATACAAAACTAACTGCTAAGGTTTGAGAAATAAGAGAAATCAACTATTATCCTTCTAATTCTTTTTGGTGGAAAATGATGAACAAACCTCAAAACAACACCAGTCAGAGCTTAAATAGAAAAAACCACCCCCTCACCAATGAGAACTGTAGAAATAGAAAATATTCCCCACTTCCACACCTTCAAGCCTCGCCATCATGGCAATCATTGAAATGTCCTAACTGGGCAATCATAGGCAACTCCCCATAAGGGGAAATGATGCCATATGTTTCTTCATGGTCTTCCATTGCAACTGCGTCATCCTCCACCATCAATCCATGGTGGACCCACCAAAAGTCTCGGCCAACTACGCATCATATATTACTTGTGATGCTTAGAAATCCTTTAGAGTTGTGCTGGCTTGACACGTGACTTGGGGGAAAGTGTGTGCTTGATAAAACACAAACACCACTCACTCCTTTGAGTTGGAGTGTGAAGTTTCCACGTGGCATCCCATTGCATTGTGCTATAAGCTTAACCCTCGAATTTGGTAGTAGTTATGCGGCTTTCACATGTGGCTTTCCTCCGTGTAAAATTCAAACTTAAGCACAAAACCATGGCAGCTCGAAAGAAAAGGAATTACTTCTAACAATGCCTTGGAAAATAACCCTTCACAACATAAGGGTGTGCTAGACAGTGTCTAGATGACACATGACGATGCTTAATTTTTTGACACAAAGTTTAAATTTTGTGATGTCAAAATGAGGCTAACATTGTCAAATAGGTGGTGCATTCTCTATTTCATTTTACTTCCTTCAATAGAATTTTTTCCTCATCGCATGATTTGACTTAGGATGAGGTAGTGGTGGAGGACGTCCTCCTCTCTCCATATTTGATGAAGTTTGAAAAATATGTATTTGATATTTTTTTAGAGGAAGAAAGATCTTCCTAAATATGTTTTAGAATCCCATCCTTATGTTAAGGGTGTGAGGATTACAAGGAAGGTGTCAAGAATTGTGTAGGTTTGTTATTTGTTGGGGTTTTCCCTTCCAATGCTTGGTTGCAATTATTGTTGGCAGATAGTTAGCGCTCCCCTCGGGATTCGTGACATGGATTAACCGCCTCTCATGGATTCATTAACTTTGGAATTTGTATCGAGCATTAACAGGTCAACCTTTCGATGCAATGACAATCGTGGGACCAACAATTGGTATCAGAGCCAAAGATGTCAAGTTCGAATCCCCTCAGGTAATGTTGAGGGGAGATTGTTGGCAGATGGTTAGCACTCCCCCCAAGATCTGTGGCATGGCTTAACCGCCTCTCGTGGATTCGTTAACTCTAGCGGTTGTATTGGGCATTAATAGGTTGACCTTTTGGTGCAATGACAATCGTGGGACCAACAATTATGTCATTCAATTTTATGTCTTGTTTAAGGTTACTTTGTGTTATCTTAATATTTTGTTGTAAATGTGTTTGAGGTCCCAATAAAACCTATTTATCCATTAAGGTTGTGGGATATTATTGTTGTGGGGTAGCTTGGTTGCAATTTCATTGTTGTTTGAATTTTGTGTTGGTTGATGTTTGTTGTAAAGGGTTCTAGGCCCTCTTCAAAATCCATTTTACCCCTATAAAAAAATGAATACAAAGAAGTTCATCTCCTTATATAGATTCTAGAGATGAAACAAATAAACATGACACATGTAATGCATAGAAATGAAACAAATAAGTTCATCTCATAAGGATATAACACCTAAGATCCATAGACTTCCAAACTATATGGGCAACCATCCATAGTGAGCTTCATCTACATTAGATTCCTTCATGTCTTCAAAGTGTGGGATTCTTTAAAATGCAAGTTCTTCAAAATTATCAACATCCAGAGGATTTTCAACAATGGTTATAGATAATACATTCCTTCTTCCTATTATCCTCAAAGTAATACTCATTCGAGAAAAGGCGACAAAGTGTGTTTGCATCAAAATGCTTGTAGCAAAAGGAGCAAACAAGATCTTGTTGGATTTCTTCATCTTTTTTATCGCTCATGGTCTTGCAAGATTGAGAGTAACCTCTCTCGTCAAGTGAAGTGTTATCGAATTCAAAAATTTTGGCATCGAATACTCTTGGTAAAATATTGGTTGAATCAACCCATTTACTGCCATTAATGTTATGCAATTGACTTACACATAAAAGTTGATCGGAAACTATTTTTTAGAGGCATATTTCGATGAAATTTGCAACATGTATAAAATAATTATACTAAAACCCTAGTTTGTAAAAATAATTAATTACCTTCCATAAACTTTGTCCTAGATACTAGACAATCTTCCACAAACCCTAATCATGGGGTTTTATAAAAATAGATAAATTGTTAAAAAAATTGATGCATATGTTCCATGGTCAAAGATTTGATGAACCTTAGCCATTGCTTTGAAAATCTTAGCTATGAAATCCAACTCATGTAAACCTCCAAACCCTAGCCACCGTAGACTAAAAGCCTAGCACAAAATTATAGTCATGATTCTTGTAGACAACTATTAAAAATCCACCCATGCCTCTACATAAACCTTGTTATTCAACATTCCCTAAGTGCGGCATGATTCCATGTTGTTAGTGATAAGCTAAAAAACTATTTAGATTTTTATTTCCAAAACCATTTTTATGCCTAAATCCACCTATTCAACTTCTACCTTAATTCCCTACTTTTTCATTTTTTAGCCATATAAAATGAAATTTTATTTAGTATGTTTTAAAAGAATAAAAAATGCTTAAGTTATTGGTTTATGGGAATATTAATCCAATCAATTGAAAATGATTGAATAGAAATTTTGGTAGTTGGATATGTTTGGGAGATGTGTGGTGAAGGTTTCCAAAGATCTATAGTTTTCTAAAATTATCATCTTGTTATGAAAGAAGAAAAGACATTTATTATATTGTTTTAAACTTGTGGTTAGTGGTCACATTTTAGTTTTTTGTGATAAATGTAAACCATAAACTCTATTTGAATTTGTTTTATTTATTAAAATATCATCAATTGAAAAAAGCTTATTTTGTGGTTATAGGTCATACGCCAACATAACCAAATCGGTTATCTTCAGCATTATGGTTACAGACATATATATATACACACACTTTTTAATTTAAAAAACATATTCAATACTATAATATGCGCTCTGAGTAAGAAGTAGTGTTTCTTAATCACCTTGTCGATTAGGAGGAAGGGCCCACTCCTTGGGAAGCCTGGTGAGACCTTATTGTGTTTTCACTTAAGTATTTTTATTATTATGGTTGTGGTTTCCTTTTTATTTTCATGTATGATTTGTTAGAGTAAAGATTTTAATTTAATCATGTTGATTAAATTACCTTTATTCCTCTCTTAAGATTTCACTTTAGTTTGCATTTTGTGACATTTAATAATTATATTAATTATTAAATGTCTACCTATTAGGGTTTCTTTTAGGGTTGCACAATATCCTTTTATAAGGATTCATCATTGTAATTTATCTCTCTCGGATGAATACATTTTTACAGCTTTCAGAGCACCCTTGCTTGTTGGTCTCCATCTCTTCTTTCTGTGACAGGTTATTTGCATGCAGGTGATCTTCGAGGTCTGTGAAGTTGGTTTTCTCAACTTCAACATGATTCGTGAATAAAAGTGATTTGTTTATGAATAGTGTATGAAATTTCCATTTCAAATATTATTTGAGAATTCAAATGCATCTTTGTATTTCTTTTTCTGAATGAAAGTATTGTTTGATAAGCATTCTGAGTAGTTTGAATGTTATTGTTGGAAATAGAATAATTATTGGTTTGTTCTTGTCACTTTGTTCCTATAGCAAAATGCAAAACTTGTAACGAGACTTATTTTTTTGAGGGGTATTTTAGATTTATGGTATTTCCAATCTTGTGTATTATAATTTCCTACATTTCATCACACTTAGCTTACTACCTATAGCCCTTGAGAAAATTTCTATTGCACCTTTCACAAGTCTATGCCCCATATTGAGATAGGATTAAACTGAAATTGCAAACCTAAATTGTAGCCATCCTTTAGATATAAATTTTGAAATTAATCCTTACATTTTTGTTCAAACATTTTGGCACTATTGTCAGGGAAAGGTGTTAAAGGCCTATTAGTCTAGTAAGTTGAGTTAGGACCATAGTGTCACAAAGAAATTCCACATAATTGTCGAACTTGCCTAGGCAATTATCTTTGATTTTCACTGTATTAAGTCATACAGATGCATGAGTCGTGTTAGAGATAAAAAAGGTAGATTTTTCAAACAAACTGTAGGAAGTAGCTTGATAAAAAGAAAATTCAAAACAAGAAAAAGGGCCACAATTTGAAAATGAAACATTGGAAAGTAAGCTAGTAGAATGGGATCTTGAAAAGTGTGTTATTAAGTCAACCACTATTGAATTTGACCTTGGATCACCACTTAGTGCTCCCTTAGTGCAATCTGAAAGACCTAAACATTCAAAAGAATCCTTCAAAGTTATTTCTCCTGAGTTTTCTAAGCAATTTGTAGAATCATACGAATTACGAAGTGGTAAACCTTTGAAAAAGAATTCCTTTGTCTTATTGGAAATCTTGGGCATTTAACACAATGGCTGATGCAAATACAGACAACAATAACAATGACCGAGCCTTGGTCAATAATGATCCCATTACGTTTGAATTCCCTATTGTTAATTCGGAAGAAGAAGCACCCATGAAAAATATACCCCACTCAGCTCTTCAATCTTTTGAGACCTTTCTATTGAGGATCTTTATACATTCTTATTTGAATTTAATGACTTATGTTGCAGCTATGATTACCAAAGTGATGCTCAAAATCTTAAGCTTTTTCCAACTACATTAAAGGATGTTGCATTACAATGGTTCATGGGGCTTAGATGACATTCTATTCGTACATGGGATAATATGAAGAATGATTCTTAACAAAGTACTAGGACTATTGTAAGACAAAATAAGTTTGAGATGAAATTTTTTGAATGACACAACACAAAGAGGAAACATTAGAAGACTTGAACGATTTTCATTTAGTATTCAAAAAATAAGACAAATGGGGCTATCTAATGAAGTCGATAAAATGATTTTTCTTCAAGGAATTAGTGATGAAATTATGGATGCTTTAAATATTATAGGTGGTGGAGATATTTATAAATTAGGATTTGATGAAATTTGTGATATTTGCAGGAACTATTCTAGATCCCAAGGATCTGTATGGAATTATTTTGGAAAGCATACTTCTCAAGGAGGTACAACAGGTATTATGAAGTGAGAACTAGGTATGTTACTTGATGACTTCAAAATTGATCTTTTAAGTCACATAGGGAAACAAATCGATACCTTATATACTCATAAGAAACATAAGGAACTGAAAAAGAACTTGTCATTTTTGTCCTATTTTTTGTAAGAAATATTCTACTAATGAATGCTCTTATAATAAAACACAAATTTCGTCCCTAGAGGATGCTAGTAGAAACACCACCTTATGACCTCTACCAGTAGATACAGTAGAATTAGAATATACAGAAGAACATGTTTATTATATGGCTCAACAAAGGCCTTGGCCACCTTGAGCTATGCCACCAAGTATGAACAATTATTTTCATACACCTTACAACATGGGGTCTAGTAATCAATAGTTGTTTTCCTATTCAACATGGGTGGTATGGAGATTGGAAACAACCTCCATCCTATTCATAGTGGACAAACCAATACTAACATGCTCTACAGCCATGGCAACAAGCATGAAGGGCATCATCACCCCAACTTCCACAATACCCATCATATCCAATACCACCTATTATTAACCCATACAAACAATCATAACAACAATTTTTACCACCAATATCACCAACGTCCAATAATCATCCATCCAGTCCATCACAACTGCCCAACCAACACCAAATCCAAACAAAAAAGAAACACGACCTATTTATAATAATGAGGTGCCAAGATATCCAACTTAACATGTCAATATAATAAATGTTAATAGAGTACAAGGTTAGGGAAGGCTCTTCAAGGACCAACATGCTCTATAGTCACAAAACTTGAGGAGTCACAAGAAGAGCTTGAAGAAAAAAAATAACCCCCACCTCCATTTCTTGACCAACTCCATTCCCAATCAATTTAAAAAAAAGAGCCCCAATCTGAATTTGATCTTATTAATGAATTGTGAAATGTCAATATTAAAATTCCTCTTCTACAGATAATCAAGGATATTCATGTATACACTAAGACAGTCTAAGAATTGTGTACCCAAAAGCAAAAGAAATAAGATCTAAAAATTGTATAAGTTATTGGAAAACTCGCAGATCCGATGCTTGGGAATATTACAATTCCTAAGTATTCTAACCCAAGTAATCCAATGATTCAAGTACGTATTGGTCATGTTCCTATTCAAAATACACATTGAACTAGGTGTTGCTATAAATGTTATGACCAGTGAAACTAAAGAAATTTATGTTTTCAAGAATTAATACCTCCACCTACCATCCTTCAAATGGCTTATAGGTCTTGGGTAAAACCTAAAGGTATTGTTGAAGACATTATTTCTATTGACTCTTGAGAATATCCAACTAACTTTATAGTTTTACAACCTAAAATGAAGTTGGCCTTGATCTTGGGACGACCTTGGTTGGCTATTGTAAATGCTTTTATCAATTTTCAATAAGGTAAATGGTTATTTCTAATGGGGAACAAAGAAACAATTAACATTGTATCCACCGACACAACCTTGTTTGGAGATAAAGGACCCAGTATGGATTGATAGTGATCTATACTCTCCCTATTTTAGCAATTGATAGAAGTCTTGATCTACAAGAACCATCTAATGATGTTATTATTGCTAATTTCTTTTAATACAGGTATTCATTCAATAATATTCTCAAATCAATATCATTCACTCTTGTATAAATGATAATTGTCCATTTGTGAATTTTCCTTTAATAGGCGATTCACAAACTTTGCAACATTTTATTACATTACACCAATTTCTTCTACATGATTGTTTATATAGTCCATTTCTATTTACTAAAACTTCATCATTAGCAGTTATAGATTTACCTTCATCCACTCAATCTTAAGCAATGAAAATTTTACTTGGACGTACACTTAATATTAATCCACAATTAAACACTACATAAATTGATGATCTAATCTCAATGTTACACACTCATAAAGCTGCATTTGCTTGGGAATATCAAGATATCGTAGTATACATCCTGACACTTGTACTCACCATATCTATATAGAAGAAGGTAGTCATCCGATAAGGCAACCACAACAAAGATTGAATCTTATTTTACATGAAATTGTTAAATAAGAACTACAAAAATTACTTAATGTTTGTTTCATTTATCCAATTTCAGATAGCCAATGGGTGTCTTCATTGGTATTTCTTCCCAAGAAAAATGGTAATTGGTGAATTTGTGTTGATTACATAGCTCTTAATAAATCAACTAAAAAGGATCACTTTCCATTACCATTCATTGATCAAGTTCTTGATACTCTTGCAAGTAAAAAATTATTTTCCTTCTTGGATGGTTTCAACGAATATAATCAAATTTGAACCGCACTTGAGGATTAGGATAAGACCACCTTTACTTGTTCTTGGGGTTTTTTAAATATAATGTTTTACCCTTCGGATTATTTGATGCCCCTGCAACTTCTCAAAGGGCAGTGTTAAGTATTTTTGTTGATATTATTCATCACTGTGTGGAGGTATATATAGATGACTTCACTATTTACAGTAATACTTATGAGGAAACCAAGGACAATCTTGAGAAAGCCCTTCAACAATGTGAAGATACTAACCTATCTCTTAGTCATGAAAATGTCACATTTAATGATAGAAGGTATAGTGTTGGTTCACTATTTTTTTGCTAAAGGTATTGAAGTTGATCCTAAAAAGGTATGAATAATTCAAAATCTACCTATGCCTACTTGTCAAAAAGATGTTCGTAGTTTTCTAGGACATGTAAGATATTATAGAAGGTTTATTCAAAAATTTAGTAAAATTCCTTTACCTCTTTTTGTTTTGTTAGGAAAAGACAATATTTTCTCATGGACAATAATGTGTCAACATGCCTTTGAAAAGATTAAAGCAAAGCTTATTACCACGGCATGGTGTTACGTGGTCTGAATTGCGAATTACCATTCCACATTCATATCAATGCTTCAAATACTTCTATGGGAGCCATATTTTCCATCAAAAAGATGATACACTCATTCGTTACATTTATTACATTAACAAAAATTTCATAGGTGTTGAGGTAAATTACGCAATAACTGAAAAGGAATTTTTAGTTGTTGTATATGCAATTAATAAATTATGTCATTATATCACAACCTATAAGTGTTTATTCACACTGATAATTTTAATGAACACCTTTTTTCCATTTTTGTTAAGAATCCTTGGTTTGTTGGCATTGCTAACTATTTAGTCACTTGGAAGTTTCCTCCTCATTTCTCTCCTACAGATCGTAGGAAACTTATTGGACTAAGTGGTCAATAACATGGATCAATGGGTTTCTCTTCCGCACTAGTATTGATATTGTCATGTGTTGATGTGTAGTCAAAGATGATGCTTTCAATATACTTCGAGCATGCCACACTGAACCATGTGGAGGACACTTTTCATCCCAATGAACTGGCAACAAAATCCTTACCTTTGGATACTATTAGCCCATGGTACACAAGGATTTCAAGAGGTATGTTCAACATTATGATAAATGTCAACACATGGACCGACCCACGTATTCAAATGAGATGCCTTTGTGGACACAATTATCTATTGAACCCTTTGAAAATGGGTTTTAGATTTTGTTGGGCCCATCAACCCCCCATCTAGGAATAACGAGTATATCTTCGTTTGCACAGATTATGTTACTAAGTGGGTTGAAGTTGTGGCACTAAACCATGCACGGGATACCAAGGTAGTTGATTTTTTGTATACTAAAATTTCACAAGGTTTGGTGTGCCAAGAGAAATTGTGACCAATCAAGGACCACAATTCACATATGAATTAATTCATGCTTTAGTTCATGAATATTAGATTTGACATCGCAAGTCTTCTACATACTATCCACAAGCCAATGGTCAAGTTGAAGTCAACAACAAGGAACTTGAGAACATCCTTACCAAGATAGTAGCACTTCGTCAAAAGGATTTGGAAGCTCGACTTCCAAAAGTAGGATGGGTTTATCGAACAATGTGGAAGACCACCACTGGTCTTACACCCTATGAGCTTGTCTATGGTAAGAAGGTAGCATTGCCTATTGAGTTTGAAATTAAAACTTTACATGTTGCTTTGTGTAGACACTTAAAAATGACCTAGGCCTGCAAGCTCTATTTTAACCACTTTCCTCCTAGCATAATTATGACATTTAATTATGTCCTTGGTCCACATTCGACTATTGATTAAATAATTCATAATTATTTAATTAATTCATGTCCTTTTATTCTTCATGATTATTAAATAAATAAATTATATTTATTTATTAAATAATTAATTATCTAAGTCCCTTTTAAATAAATTTCTTAATTTATTTAATTACCTTTCTTCATTTATTTCTTCATTATTAAATAAATTTTTATTTATTTATTCGATATGTCACTAATTGTCATAATTAAATGAATTGATTAATTTATTTAATTAATTAATCTTATCTTCTAAATTAAATAATTATCTTTAATTATTTAATTGTCAAAAATTAATATTCCTCTCATTTTAAATAAATGAAATTATTTAAAATGGCATCACATTCTTAACTAACAGTCCATTTTGGTAAATAATCTGAAAATCGATTATTTATTATTTCACAAATTCCATATTTTGAATTAATTTAATTCAAATTGGTAACTTTCCTCCAAAAAATCAAGTAATTGAGCAGATTATTGATTTTTCACATCTGATTTTCAGTCCAACTCTTATCTTCTTTATTTTTCGAATCTCACAAATCAGGCAGTCTTTATCTTATTGATTTTCGAAAATCTTTATTTTTTTAATTAATTATCTCATTTATTCTCCATCGCCGATTCGATTCTCTCAGATGAAATCTCGATCACTCACTTAAGGATTTTACCCTAACCCTGATTAGGGATTATCAGATTTAATCTCGTCCTCTGATTTTAGGTCTCTGTTGAAGGTCGATCTCATCTATCCATTCAAAATGGCATTTTCTATAAAATGCTATTTTGTTCTCATTTTTAGATTACACACTAACACACTTAGAGATTTTACAGACATTGCAGCATTTATTATCTTATTCCACTTAGTCTTGGCATATTTAGGCATAGGCATTTCAATCATATTGTCATAGGCATAGGCATTTAGATTCAAATCCTTCAAAGCTTGTGTAGGACTTCGTCAAAGATTGCTCGCACGTTCGATCTGAGGGCAACACGCCAATCAGCAAGTTAGAAGGTGTTACAAAGGTGAATCATGGAGGTCTCGGCAATTAGCTGGTATAATCGTTTTGTTTATGTTTACTTCCATTGTATTTTGTAATTTCTTTGGGTTTTTTAGTCTATGCTAACCTCTAATCTACCTAAATTTAACCCTTAGTTACACTTTGGACTTGGGTTTGAATCTTACTAATGCCCAAAAGGAAAGAATTAGTTACACCATATCTCCACCATCATAGCTTGCATCTTATTTTTTCCTTTTATTTATTAGCATGTACTATTACCATCTCTCACCTTTACTATGTATAGCCATAGCCATTTCTGTTATGCAACATCAGCTTTTTGTCACTATGGGTGGAACCCATGCCAAGAGGGAACCTACTTGTTAGCGTTAGTTTATAGTTTTCTCCACAATCAACGGATAGCTTTTTAAGCTAACTTAAGCAAACAGTCATGTTTATTTTCCATGCGATATGCAACTAAAGTAAACTTCAAATTAGTTTGTTGTCACCGCCATGCGATATGCAACTAAAGTAAACTTCAAATTAGTTTGTTGTCACCGCCATGCGATATGCAACTAAAGTGAACTCCAGATTAGTTTGTTTTCACCACCTCTTTTCACCACAATCTCTTTGTTGTGGTTCTTATTTGTATCAATTATCAATGCATTGTAATCAGTTCGGTTAATAGAATCTTTATTTATGTTCTTGCTCTATTTTTTTCTTTGTTATTTATCTGCAATCTTTCCTTTCTTTTCTAGCTAGATATACACTATATTGCAAGTTTAGCTCAAATTTTTCGTGGTATCAGAGCTTAAGGGAGCTAGGAAGAAGGAGAATAAACTCTTTTTTTGCAGTAATTGAAGATTAGAGTTGTTGACAAGAATGGAATTTCTAGCCTCTGCACATCTGTCACCATATAACTATTATGAATGGAAGCCAAAGATTCTGCTTCAACTTAGAAGTAGAGGCTTATTTCGAATAGTCGTGGCAACAGAGGTTGAACCGAATGTTGCAGTTGAAAAATCAAAATATTTCAACCGCATGGATGAGGCCTTCGATCTCCTATGCTTATCCATGTCTCCAGAATTGTTGTTTCATGTTGAAGCATGCAAAAATCCAAACAAAGTTTGGAGTACGTTGGAGACTCTTTTTGGGAAGCAAGATGAGATGCGGGGTCACATCTTGAAAATGAGCTCAACTTACTAGATCCGAGCAAATTTGAAAATATTCAAGACTTTTTCACAAAGTTCAAGGCCTTATTACTCCAGCTGAAAGGATGTGGAATTGACAAATCTCAGAAAGAAAGCAAATTAGTTCTTTCTATTTTGTCAAAATTGGGTCTAGAATATGTTGTATTTGTCTCAACTTTTCACACAATCAGACTCACAACAAAAGCAAATTGGAAGATGCCCATACTCGATAAATTTATTGAGTCCCTGATACATGAGCAAGATAAGCTCATAAAGATGGGTACATTAAAAAATTCCAAAGCTCATGCTCTTACTGTGCAAACAAGTGGGAAGAACAGTTCAAAACCTAATCAGCAATCCAAAGGCAAAGGGAAGAAGGAACCAAATCCAAGAAAGGGAGACAATCTCAAACCTCCAAATGAATCTTCTAGCTCGAAGGAAAAGGACAAAAGGGAGAAATCAAAGTGCAGCTATTGCAACCGTGGTTACCATCCAGAATCATCATGCATGAAGAAGACCATTGACCTCATGGCCCAGACACTTCAAAAAAATAATCTTGGTAGCTTTATTCTAGAAAGTTCCAATAAGAAGAAGGAAGATAAGGCACCAGAAGAAAGAGGTAACGCACATGCATTAATTGCTATTCATTCTTCTCCAGATGCATGGATCCTCGACTCCGGAGCTTCACACCACATGGCAGCTACAAAAGATGTTCTCTCATCTTTGGAACCATATGATGGTCCTCCTATTCTCATGGGAGATGACTCTCCAGTAGAGGCAACTGGAAAAGGGAGGGTAGAGCTTGGAATTGGAAGTTTTGAGAATGTCCTGCACATTCCAAAGCTTTTTGTCAATCTTCTCTCTATCTATCAAATGACACATACTGGCACCGAAAGGAGAGTTGAATTCACCCCAGATGCGGTGAGCATATTTGACATGCAAGACAACTCCAAAATTGTCGTTGGTAAGGCAAATCATCAGTCTCATTTGTACACTTTTTCTAACTGTTGCTAAAACAGATTCCACTTTATTACTAACGCATGCAAATGATGAAAGTAGAATTTGGCATGAAAGATTTGGTCATTTAAACTTTAGATACATGCAACAACTTAGCAAACAGGGGATGGTGAAAGGCTTGCCTACCATAGAATTTTCTGATGGAATATGTGAAGGTTGTGCTCTTGGAAAGTATCCACAAGAAAAGTTTCCAAAGGGGCATGCATGGAGAGCCTCTTCTCCTTTAGAGCTTGTTCATAGTGATCTTATGGGCCCATTTCCTGATCCTTCCATGAGCCAAGACAAATATGTGCTAACATTCATTGATGATTGCACACGATATACATGGGTGTATTTTCTCAAATTCAAGTATGAAGTGTTTGAGCGTTTCAAGATTTTCAAAGCTCATGTAGAGAAGCAATCTGGGAAAATGATCAAGATCCTTCACACAGATAATGGGGGGGAGTATGTCAACGACGATGTCTAAAATCTTTGTGATGAAGCAAGAATACAGTTGCAAAACACAATTCCTTACACTCTGCAACAGAATGGGGTAGCTAAGAGGAAGAACCAATATTTGAAAGAGATGGCAAGTTGTATGTTGCATGCAAGGTCTCTTCCCTCCAAAATTGTGGGCTGAAGTAATCAATTGTGCTTCATATATACAAAATAGATCTCCTCACAAATCTGTCATAGGGAAAACACCTTTAAAAGCATGGAGTAGCATGCAACCAGAAGTCACACATTTCTGCATCTTTGGATCACATGCATGGGCTCGTATTCCCGTCGAAAAGAGAAAGGCTTTGGAGCCTCAAAGCAAAAAATGCATCTTCGTTGGATATCCAGATGGCATAAAGGGATATAGACTGCTAGATCTTTCAACAGAAACACTCTTCATTGAGAGAAGTGTCTACTTTGAAGAAAGTTCCCCGCATGCATCTCAGGATAAACATGCTACCACCTCGGTGTTTCCTCCTCTTACAGATTTCAAAGAAGATACATACAATCATACAGATCTGATTTCAGATATTTCTGAATCTGATTCAGAGGAAGATGAGCATGCATGTGTCAATTTACAACCAAATCCTGATTGGGCTTCTAGCGATGATTCAGTATCCCCTATGAGAAATCAAAGAACAAGGAGCTTAAGCGAGATATACGAAGCTCCTCATGCACTCTTAGCTACTGAACCCATCATGCCATTGCATGCCTATGTGTCTCTAGCATCTGATCCTCAGACTTATGCAGAAGCTGTAGGAAATCCTCTTTGGGAACCTGCCATGGAGGAGTACAACTCGCTCATAGCAAACCAAACTTGGGACCTAGTTCTGCATCCTTCTGATCGCAAGCTTGTCAGATGTAAGTGGGTCTATAGAACAAATAAATCAACATATTGACATGTGAGTAGATACAAAGCACGGTTGGTAGCCAAAGGCTTTCAACAAGTTCATGGCATTGATTATGATGAGACTTTTGCTCCAGTAGCAAAAATGGACTCCATTCGAATGGCTCTTGCCATTGCAGTAGCCAGGTGGGAGGCTCACCACATGGATGTGAAGAACGCTTTTCTTCACGGTGATCTCAAGGAAGAAATATACATGGAGCAACCGCAAGGGTATGTACAAAATTCATCTTTAGTATGCAAACTCAAGAAGTCACTCTATGGCCTCAAGCAGGCACCTAGAGCTTGGTATGCTAAAATGGACTCTTATGTCCTGTCTCAGAATTTCATGCGATGAAAATCCGATCCAAATGTTTATATGATGAGAACAACTGACTCTCTATTGATCATAGTGCTTTATGTAGATGATCTACTAATAACAGGCAGTTCAGCCACAGCCATTGTTGAAATTAAGTCTGCTTTGCATGCTAGATTTTCTATGATAGACATGGGTCTCCTACACTTTTACCTTGGACTTGAAATCAGGAAAAATGAATCAAGAATAAACGTTACTCAATCCAAGTATGCGAGAGATCTCGTTCAGTTTCGTATGACTGACTGCAAGCCAAGCGTCAACGTATACTTCGATTGCACACAGTTTCATCAGCTTGTGGGGAGTCTTCTTTATCTTAGTCACTCTCGTCCAAATCTCTCATATGCAGTGGGGGTTGTTTCCAGATACATGCAGGAGCCACATGAGCTACATTGGAAGGCTTCCAAGCGTATACTTCGATATATTCAAGGAACTATTTGCTATGGGATTCATTATTCAACAGGTTGTATTTTGGATCTCATTGGCTACACTGATTTTGACTGGGCTGATGATAACATTGATCGTAAGTCCACTTTTGGATACGTTCTTAGCTTGGGATCAGGCCCTATTTGTTGGTCAAGCAAAAAACAATATGCCATTGCTTTATCATCAACAGAAGCTGAATATAGAGGCGCAATCAACATTACCATTCAAGCCATTTGGCTGCAAAACTTCCTAACTGGGCTTGGTATCTTCTTCCATCGTCTGACTGTCATTTGGTGTGACAATCAAAGTACACTTAAGCTTTGCAAAGATCCCATATAGCGGCAGTGGACTAAACACGTCGAGATCCACATGCACTTCATTCATGAATTGATAAATGATGGAGTCATTGACTTGCAATACTATGCCACTTCAGAACAGATTGTCGACATCTTCACGAAGACATTCACTAAGCAAAAGTTTCACATTCTGCGAGATCTTCTTGGGGTGACGAACACTGCAACACAGTAGTTGCCATGCACAATTAGTTTATATTTTTTGAGGGGGGGTTTTTGTTCCCATAGGGTTTTCCCTCTTTCCTCTTTTTTGTCTCCTTAGTTAGACTTAAAGGGGGGTGTTAGCGTTAGTTTCTAGTTTTCTCTACAATCAACAGGCAGCTTTTTAAGCTAACTTAAGCAAACAGTCATGTTTATTTTCCATGCGATATGCAACTAAAGTAAACTTCAGATTAGTTTGATGTCACCGCCATGCGATATGCAACTAAAGTGAACTCCAGATTAGTTTGTTTTCACTGCCTCTTTTCACCGCAATCTCTTTGATGCGGTTCTTATTTGTATCAATTCTCAATGCATTGTAATCAGTTCGGTTAATAGAATCTTTATTTCTGTTGTTGCTCTTTTTTTTCTCTGTTATTTATCTACAATATTTCCTTTCTTTTCTAGCCAGATCTACGCTATATTGTAGGTTTAGCTCAAATTTTTCACTACTAATATTACAGAATTGAAAGCAAACAATGAAGTTTTTAAAATCTTTCAACGAGCACAATGCCATGCATTCTACATGTTGTGTGGGTTTGATGACCAGATTGCATTAGAGTTCACTATGCATTTTGCTAAAAATGAAGTCTCTTTGACGGGGATTACCTCTCACGTTATAGTTCAAAACAGATTTTGAAGTCATTGGTTTACCCAAAAATGGTGACGCATTCTTTCCCACAGGGTCTAGACGTGTCAAAGATCTCAAACCCATACGGCAACGGTTTTTGCAAAGAGGTGAAGCTATTGAATTAGTGCATGGCTAGGCTAAGAAATGGGCCTCCTTACCAAAACCATGGGACGTTGTAAAGTTTATTGTCCAATATATTACTTGTGAAGGTAGATACACATGTTTTTTCTCATCATTTCAGATTATTATGTCATTTACATAATGGATCTCTCATAAATATACCTTATTATTTATTTCATTCCCTGCGAAGAATGAGTAAAGAAATGAAAAAGGGAGATGCAAATTCCCTTGCTCACCATGGTTTGATTAAACTACTAGTTATTGAAGGCCTAAATATGGTTACTCCATCTTTGAGTCGGGAAGTTTTTATTCAAACCATGGTGGAAAAATAATTAAGTGGGTTAGTTCTTGATGCCCTTGATGAGGGAAACATGTCAATTGATGAAGAAGCCCCTAAAACCCATAACAAAGAAAATGTGTCAGTACATGAAGAAGCTCTTGTGGAAGGAGCTCATGAGGATATGCCAATAGATAATAAAGCCACTAGGATTGAACCCAAGAAACATGTTGAATCCTTGACTCCCCAAACCCTAGAAAAGAAACAAGAAAAGAAACGCAAAACAAGGGCTGAATCAGAAGCTAAATTGCAAAACCTAGTGGTTGTGGCTAACATAATAGACGAAACGAAGCTAGAGATTTATGACTTTGACATGGAAGTTAGCCACTGTTATTAAAAGGGGTAGAGACCGCATGAGTAGAGAGTGGCAAAGACAAAACCGACAAATGAAAAGGAACAATAGATGAGGGAGCAAATGACAGTTGCATATGACCTTGAATCCCTTGTTTTGAATGCCACTCTAATGGAAACCTCTGCACATGAAGATGAAGACCCTCCACAGGAACAAGTGACTAGATGCTTAACAAAGTGATAAGTTGAGGAACCTGCCCCTGAATTGAATATTTCCCCTATTTTGGAGAACCGAAGTGAAGAGGATTCAAACAACAAAATAGGTCTTCCTTGAAGTTTAATCCTCTTCAGAATGCCTCAACCCTAAGGAGATAATTAGCCAAAAAAAAAGAAGAAATTTGAATGTTGAGGGACCAAGTAACACAACTTGAAGCCGAGATTAAGGTTTTACAAGGGTAGCTTCAGGAGAATTCCACAATTCGCCAACAACAAACAAAAGAAATTCAGGGAATGAAAAACCAATTAGCCCAATTGGTTAAAAATATAGAGCAGCTTGCCTCACGAGACTTTTACATATCTGTGAAGGAGCATAAGCAAATAATTGAAACATTGAAAACCTCCTCGCATAATGACATTATTTACTGTGCAGAAATTGGCTACCACACCAACATCTAGGGAGTGCCTATGAGTCTGTAAGTAATTCATGTTGCATGAGGACATGCAAAGGCTCAAGCTAGGGAGAAAATGATGAACTGAAAACCTGTTTAGATTTTTATTTCCAAAATCCTTTTTATGCTCAAGTCCACCTATTCAACTTCCACCTTAATTCCCTATTTTTCCATTTGTTAGCCATATAAAATGACAAGTTATTTAGTATGTTTTTAAAAGAATGGAATATGCTTAAGTTATTGATTTATGGGAATATTAATCCAATCGGTTGAAAATGGCTAAACAGAAATTTTTGTAGCTAGACACGTTTAAGAATTGTGTAGTGAAGGCTATCAAAGATCTATAGTTTTCTAATATGCAACAAAAAAGGGCATTTAGCATATTGTTTTGAACTTGTGGCCAACAGCCACATTTTAGTTTTGTGTGATAAATGTAAACCATAAACTTTGTTTGAAGTTGTTTTATTTATTAAAATATCATCGACTAAAAAAAACTTCTTTTGTGGTTATGGGCCACAACCAAGATAACCAAATCGATTATCTTCAGCATTATATATATATACAATTGTCTTATAAAAGAACACACTTTTTAATCTAAAAAACATATTTGGTACTATAATATGTGTTGAGTAAGAAGTGTTTAGTAGTGTTTCTTAATCACCTTGCCAACCATGAGGAAGGGCCCACTTCTTAGGAAGCCTGGTGATACCTTATTATGTTTTCACTTAATTATTTTTATTATTATGGTTGTGGTTTCCTTTTTATTTTCATGTATGATTCATGAATAAAGGTGATGTGTTTATGAATAGTGTAGGAAATTTCCATTTCAATTATTATTTAAGAATTCAAAGGCATCTTTGTATTTCTTTTATGAGTGAAAGCATTGTTTGAATGTTATCGCTAAAAATAGAATAATAACTAGTATGTTCCTATCACTTTGATCCTATAGCAGAATCAGTAGAACTTGTAGCAAGATTTTTTTTTTAGTGGTGTATTTTAGATTTATGGCATTTCTAATCTTGTGTATTAGAATTTCCTACATTTCATCACACTTAGCTTACTACCTACAACCCTTGAGCAAATTGACATTACACGTTTCATGAGTACGCCCCGAATTGACATAGGATTAAATTGAAATTTCAAACTTGAATTCTAGCCATCATTTAGATATAACTTTAAAATTAATCCTTTCAGTTTTGTCCCAATAGTTAAGAGTGATATTTTGATGAAAATTTAGTTATGATTTTACACAAAACCCTCTATGTTTTTACAAAAGACTAGTGATTTTTAAATAGACCCTTGCACAATTTCCGACAAAATAAATCTATGGTTGTAGACAAAAACTCATAATTTCCAATGAAAAATAATGGTCGTTTTTTCCTATAAAAAAATCTATGATTTCCTTTGCAAAAAATAACCCACATGGTTTTGTAGAAATAACTCAAGATTTTACTAGGAAAATATCCACAAGAAAAATCAATTTTACATGACACCCTTCTCTAATACCATGTTATAAAACGAAAGAGAACACAATATTATTCTACTATATATCAAGATAATGATTACAAAGAGGTTTGTCTCTTTATATGGAGCAGAGATGAAATAAATAAACATCACACATATAATGCATAACATGACACATGACTAAGATACTAAAAAAGGAAAATAAACAAATCACATAAGTCAATATGGTGACTTCATTACAAAGGTAGGCCTTCTAATAACTATTAGTTAATTGTGTATTTTTTTATCAATTTATTAACTCATTTTCTATGAATACTGGTTCACAAGAATTCATCTCTCAAAAGCATGAATAGTCTACTTAACTCTTATTGCATTAGTTGATGCTCATAAAGCATCAAGACTTTTTATTAGGTCACCCATCCTAATACTATTTTCACTCAAACATGTTTAACCATGGAGTTCCCCCAAAGATCAAGTCCACTTAGCCTAATACCAATTTGTAAAACCTTCAACAAGTGATGTACCTTATGAACCAGCCATTACTAAGCTCCTTAGCTTATTCATTATCAAGTAGGTGGTTTCTCATAACATACCAAGTAGGGTGAAGCATTAGACCTTCCTAAAAAGTCATTATCTTGGTATTACTCTAACTCAAGCATGCTAAACCATACAATTTCCCAAAAAGTCGAGCACTCTTAGCTTACTACCTTATTTGCAAAATAAGTGGTGTACCTTACAAACCATTCATTATAAAGCTCCTCAGCTCATTCATTATCAAGTAGATTTTTTGCAACTTTGTCAAATCTTGTGATGTTTTATTCAGATTTGATTGTGTACATTTTTTAGTCAATCTCATTCAATCATACTTCATGAGTAATGGTTCACAAGAGCGCATCCTTCATATCTCATGAGCATGAATGATCCACTTAAACTCATCACTTGTAGTTGATGTTCATAACAAGAAAGCATTGGCACTTCTCAAAAGGTCACCTATCCCAACACCACTATATTTTAAGTATGTTTAACCATTTAATTTCCTTTAAGATCAAGCCCACTTGCCTTGCTATATTAACCATATTACATGAGTAGTGGTTCATATTTCATGAGTAGTGGTTCATAACAACCCGTCTCACAAGAACCATATTACATGAACATTAATGTTCAACTTGGCACTCATTGCATCTAGGTGATGCTCACAAGGGTGAAACATTGAGACTTCTTGAGAAGTCAACCATCATGGAGTTTCCCTTCAGCTTCAAAAACATTTAGCTTGTTACATCATTTGCAAATCATTCAACTAGTGTTGAGCCTTTTGCACTATCCATTATAGAGCTCCTTAGTGCATGTATCAAGTAGATGGATTTTCACGTCATTTCAAATTATAGGATCTTTTATCAAGATATAATTATGTATATTTTTAGGCAATCTCATTGACCCATATTGCATGAGAAGTGGTTCACAACAACCCATCTCTCGTGAGCATGAATGGTCCACTTAACATTCATTACATATAGGTGATGTTCATAAAGGTGAACCATTTTGATTTCAACGGTCGCCCATCCCAATACTATTTTGACTTGTGATCATGGTGTTTCCCCTAAAATCAAGCCCACCAACCTTCAACAAATGTTGTACCTTATGAACCATTCATTGTAGATCTCATTAGCTCAAACATAAGAGATGGATTCTTTTTTCTTTTTTTTTGGCAAAGAGCATAAAGCCCATATATATACATTGTAGATCTCATTAGCTCAAACATAAGAGATGGATTCTTTTTTTTTTATAAAGGATTTACATTGATCATAGAAGCAAGATCAGCTTTGAAGGCTCTTTAGTAGCCAGATAAAACACTTCAGCTATACAATTTTGACAAAAACCCAATACAAAGGCTCTAGATAGTGAGAATACCCATAGCCAACCAGATTGAAACTACACGCCAACGCATACATATAAACTATACCAAACTTAAGAAACTTTGCTAATTACATCACAGAGAGCCCAAAAAACCAGTGCTGCCAGTATTTATTTTCTTCCATTTGAATTGTAGGATTATTTTTACCTTGGCAATCATGCATAAGAGATGGATTCTTATAAACCACTACTTATGAAATATCAATCATTGAGATTGACTCAAAAAATGAAGTAAAACCTATTGAAGATTTTTCAAATGGGGTAGCAAGTTAAGTAGGCTTTATCTTGTGAGAATCTTCATGGTTAAGCACATGAATCATAGTAATACAAGGATGTGGCGACCTCTAAAAAAGTTGTGATACTTCATCATCGTGAGCCTCACCATGATTGAATGAGTGATAAGTGTACCATTCATGCTCAAAAGAGAAAAATCTTATAAACCACTACTTATGAAATATGGATCTATGAGATTGACTTGAAAAAATTGTGCAATAAAATATTGATCAAAAAACCACAATTTGACACATTGTAAAAAAACTACCTAATCCATAAGGAATGAGCTAATGAGCTCGATCAAGAATGGCTCATAAGGCGAAACACTTGCTAAAAGTTTTCCAAATGAGGTAGCAAGCTAAGCAAACTTGATTTTGAGGAAAATTTCACAGTTAAGTACATTTGATGTAGTATTGGGCTTGGTGATCTCCAAAGAAGTTATGCTTCAACCTTATGAGTATTGCCTACACAATGAATGCTAAGTTGTTCACTTATTCATGAGATGGGTTCGTTTAAACCACTAATCATGAAATATGGGTCAAGGAGATTGACTCAAAAAACTACATAATTAAATCTTAATAAACCATCATATAATTTGACACACTACAAAAAATCAGCTAATTTATAATGAATGAGTTGAACTCTATAATGAAAGGTTCAAAAAATTATTGGGTTTTGCAATCTCCATAGAAGTCTCATGCTTCGCCCCTATGAGTCTCCTAGATGCAATGAATGGTAAGTAATTAGTTCATGCTCAAGAGAGATGGGTTCTTGTGAATCACTACTTATGCAATATGGGTCTTGACTCAAAATATTACTTATTTAAATTTTGATAAAACATTACATTATTTAACATGCTACAAAGAAAAGCACCTAATTAATTGTGAATAAGCTAAAGAGTTCTATAATGAATGGTCCATAAGACAACAACAATTGCTTAGAGTTCTGCAAATGGGATAACAGGCTAAGTGAGCCTGATTTTGACGTATTATTTTAGTGTCGTGTTGGAGTATCATTGGTTGTCCTCACAAACCAGAATTAAGATGAAAGAATGATTTGCGAGAACAATCAATGATACTCCAACATGACACTAAAATAATACATCAAATACTTGTTCCAAATTCACAAAATGTCAAGATGAGTTAATAATATAACATTGCTAAACTACTACGTAATAGATTGTACAACCATCATTGTAAAGGGAAAGGTAGCTTTATGGGTCGCCTTAATAGAAACCCTTCTAAAAATCGAAGCAAAAAATACAGTATTTAAGACTACGCTTGTTAATCCACCTGCATTAAGATGAAAGAATGGTTTGTGAGGACAACCAATGATACTCCAACATGACTAAAATAATACATCAAATACTTGTTCCAAATTCACAAATGTCAAGATGAGTTAATAATATAACATTGCTAAACTACTACGTAATAGATTGTACAGCCATCATTGTAAAGGGAAGGGTAGATTTTTAGCTCACACCATGCGAGATGAAAAACTGGGGAAGAGAACCCCTATGCAAAGCATTGGGGAAGGTTACTTTTTCCATTTGGCCATTATTGTTTTGAGGTGTGCAGCCCTTATGCCCCACCAGAATCATAAATGTCTTCCATTATAGAGTGCATATGCGTAAATTTCTATGAACATGCATAATATTTCACATCATGGTAGGGACATATTTTAGATCTCAAAGTGTAATTCATAATTGTATTCAAACAACCAATCGAACCCAAATAACCAAGGGAATCCCAACAAACCACACTTCAAAATAATTGCCATAGGAAAAAAAAAATGCAAAACATTCACTATAAAACTCTCATAAGAATGGGCAAATCAGAAACACTAAATTGCACTGTAAGAACATGGAGAGTCATCACAAAAGTGAATTATAAGATAAACCCTACTCAAATCGTTCCATCCCCTTTCTTCAATGCTATAGTAAATTTAAATTATTATTAAAGCCAAAAATTTAAATAGTTCAAAACAGTGAATTCTCTTCCTAAGAATGAAACAGGGCTCATCAGATATTGCTTAGCTAGAAATTTCATCCAAATCAAGTTTCAAATTATTAGAAAACTTTTATTAATGGCATTTCATTTTCTGCAAAAATAAAATACATATAGGCTAGCCACCTTTAGTGTTTATTTATTTACAATTCTATTAAGTTCTAAAAGGCCTGCCCATTAAGAGGCACACCAGTAGACAAAAAGGAATATGAATGCATATAGATAGTGATTTTAATCCATTTAATCCAACTTGACCTCTCTTCATAGCATCCTCATGAAAAGCCAATTTTGTGTTTTCTTAGAAGACACAAGAAAAACTAGTTTACATGCGCATAAAATGTAAGAAGCATTACTTACAAATAAACCATTACTGAACATGAAAGCACTATGAATCCCTTCAAGATTCTGATTGTATTGAGTGCAAATGTCAAATTTTAAAATACAATATTGCTGCTAGCCACTCGTGGGGACTCTATCCCCAGACTATACTTTGGTCAATGAATTGCAAGTTATATTTCCATATATTTATGCCAGAACAATATCAGTATCCCATGGATAAGTGAGGATGAGAGGGAGAAGTATCAGCAACCACCAGATCAAGAAATGAGGCCATCAAGATTCTTTATGCAGTCTCCAATGCAACTTGGACACTGTTTTGAAAAAATATGAAAACCCTTGAATAGAGAAGGATAAGCATCCCTCTTCTAGATTATACCACCCAGATTCCCCGTTAATTCTGACAGACTAGTAGCTGACTGAGATCCAACCTAATGAAATTGCCTTTAGTACTATCAGAAGCTAAAGATTGGAGACTTTCAACTTCTGCAACTCACAATTTACATACATCTTGCTAATACTGCAAGGCAAACAACTAAAAATCCAATGAAACCACCATACCATCAACAGGTTTCATAAGGTAGGGAATACAGGTCGGATTTTTCATCAGTAAGAAAACATGTCACTGATAGCATATGCACATAGTTTCATTGCAGCAAATAAAACATCTTAATAACATCTGTAGCAGTTTATTGAGTCCTTGCTGATTTCTTTAAACAAGCAATGGTTTTTTGAATACTTTAGCTATCAATTTGAGCTGAAAGGTTGCTCTTACACAGTTCCCCAGGGAATTGACAACACTTTATTAAAAAAGCTCGAATTGTTCAGGAATCTAACCCTCTCACGTCCTCTGAATTCAGAATGAATTCACAACATAGTTTTTTCTATGTTTCGAAATGAGCCGTAAAAACTACAAATCCAAACATACAAAATGTTTAGTGCCATTGAGATTCCATTCAATGCAGAACAATAAATCACTAAAAACCTTTAAAATTCAAAAGTAATATGGTAAACCCCCAAAATTCAGGCTTCAATGCACTACAGATTACTAAGTAAACTTACAAAGTTTCCAACAAAACTTGGGAGAAAGCTGATCTAACATGTCAGCAAAGAATTTAATGGGCTATCTAAAGGTTACTTACATTCTTTGTATGAGAAACTCAAAATAAAGTCTTTTACAAATTAATCAGCAGTGCATAAATGCAAGCACCCAAATATAAAAAAGTTTGAAACGGATAAATCACTGTAAAGGGTATAAAAAAGTTAGAATACAGGACTGGCTCCCATCACTTCAACTTAAGGATGCATTAGACTTCATTCCCTCTACAAAACGAAATGCCCAGTCTTTGTGCTTAATTGTTTTTCAGATTTCAATTTCTCTTTCTAAGTTCATTATCTACAGGGAAAGAGAGCAGCAGTCCAAGGGCATTAAGACTCAAGTAGCTTGTCAAAAATTGGTTCTGTTGCAACTAAAGAGATGTTCCTGAAATAAAATGTAAGGTACTGTCCCAAACCCTGTCAATGCAACCCTAGAATCTATCAGCAGGTGTCGACCAACTTCTCTTTTGTTATAGAACACAACATTTTTCAAAAAAAAAACTATCAAACTAATGGATTATAATATTTCAAAGCTATATTTCAAGTTTCATCTTTATCCGTGTATAATTATAGTCACTATTCTTGTAGCAATACTACTGAAATTTGTAGCATTGTCCCGATAAACATTCCTTATGGAATTTAGATGTTTATAGCTCTGCAAATTAATTTTCTGTCACTAATTGCATTTTCTACTCTTTTGCAATAGAACACAACGTTTTCCCAAAAAACTATCGAACTAATGGATTATCATATTTCAAGGCTACATTTCAAATTTCATCTTTATCTGTATATAATTATAGTCACTATTCTTGCAGCATTACTACTGAAATTTGTAGCATTATCCTGATAAACATTCCTTCTAGAATTTACATGTTTATAGCTCTTGAAGCAAATTCATATTCTGTGACTAATTGCACTCTTTGGCATAAATGATTTACAGTATGAAAACATATGCTAAAACTTATCAACAAGTCACATGTGATTGATTTATTTAATGTTCTCTTCATAATTGTTCCTATCATAGTAGCATTACTTTTGAATTTTTCATGATTAACCCACCACATTTGTCATGTCATTTCCCAAGTTCTTCCAGACAAAGCAGTTCTGAAATCTTTAGATATATATTTACCAGAGTTGCTGCCCAACTACATGTATCTGAATATCAGATATCATATGCAATATGCCCAGGATATGGCATGGATAACATGTCCAAACATATCCATATATATGCCTGTAGTTGGGCCATATCTGACATGTGCGATAAAGTACCATGTAGTCCAGTGCTATATTCAATTTAGGTATATTAAAAAACATTCAAAAACTGCCCATGCATATATAATGCCATATCAAATGCAATATGCCCAGATATGGCATGGATGCCATGTCCAAACACATCCATATAAGTTATAACAGCCTGCATTTGAGCCATATTGATCCAAGAGCATCCAGGTCCACACACAATCCTGCGTCACCCAAAAAGAATGATCATTCAAATTTGGTTTGTTTTGAATTGTGTGTGTTTGTAGTTGCTTGTCCTTTTTTATTTGCAGCTGACTGATTTGGAAGACCTCATGCGATCACATAAGGCCTAGCTGGATGAAATTCCTCTTTATTTCCTTTGGCCACTCATCCCTCAAAAAATGGCAAAAATAGCTGGCGCCAATGCTGGAATGATTGAGCTTGGCAATTTCAAACATTGAACTATTTCCCAATATTTTTTGGCCGGGGCCCATGTGGGCAGGATTCCTTTACCTTCCTTGCAGTTACATTTGGGATGTGGTACTGAGTTGGAGTCCACTTTATCTTTAGCTGTTTGAAACTCTTTGCTAGTGCAACTTCCTGCTGTGACACACCTAAGGTTTTTTTTAATTGGGTGTTAGACGTTATCATAATTCCCTGCTGGACGTGGGATAAGGGATGGTCAGTTACCATTTGCTGCCACTGCTGACATAGCAGTCTTCTGTCAGCAATCAATTACCCCACTTAGTCAATTAAAGCCTGGGTCATGCCTCATGCTGGCAGCAACAGTTACTTGCTGAGTGAAAATTCTAAAGGAAAACGGAACAAACAGAAATAGATCAGACGAGATAAACAGATATCTGAAGATATATATACAGGTGACAACAGTCATGGTGTATGAAGGCTGTGGATAATTCCTGCTAGCCTGCATATACTCTATCCAGGCAGAGGTTTCTGAGAATTCAATTCATCCTACTGTCCTGTTGCTAGGCTGTGTGCCTGAAAGAACTGTAACATGAATTCTGAATTGAAATTACTGACTTTTATCCGCTATTGTGAATTGTTTCTTGTCTGGAGCTGTAAGACCTTAGCCTCCTTTCACTGGTCAACAAATCTTAACTGCATCACATAGTCTGTACATTTATAACCACCATTAAAATAGTCTATACAGAGTCATACATTTTGCAGGTGTGTTCGATGGTCTTTTAATCAGAATTTTTTTTTAAAAGAGAAAACATATGTCAATTGTGGCCCTTCCAGAGCTGATGCAGTCCTTGTGGGGCCGACATCAGTTCTACAAGCCTGTTTTTTGTTTTTCATTTTTAAATTTATTTATTAGTTTGAAGCTTCTGGTTTTACCTTTCAGGTTTCTTAATTTTTTATTAATATTTTAATTTTACAAACGATTATCAATATCTAATATATTTAGTTTGAAGCTTCTGGTTTTACCTTTCAGGTTTCTACAAATTCGTATTCTGTAACTTCTAACATTTTTAAATCAATTAAAATTCATTTAAATGTTATTATTTTAAAAGTATTTAACTTTTAGTATTTTAAAATTTATTAAACTTTTAATATTTTTACATTTTAAATGTCATATAAATATTTAAATAAAAATAAAAGTGCAGATTTCTATTATTCAATTTAATCACTTTTTTATCCTGAATTTTGTTGATTGTCACACTTCTTAAGTTTCTCTTCACCAAACTTCAATACTAACCTTGTGACTATGTATACGTGTGTGCATGCATGAATATAAACATATATCTGTATATAAACATGAATAGTTGCAAGACTCACCAAAAACTCGGCGAGTTTTTGAAAACTTGAGAGTATTTTCGCCTGGCAAGTTTTCCAGGCAATTGTGCGCCTGGAAAACTCGCCGTACATTCTAGAAAAACTCGCCGTACTTTTGGTGAGTTTTTCCAGAATGTACAGCGAGTTTTTGACAAAAACCCGCACGACTATGCACATGCCCAGGCAGCCACTAAAAAGCGATTTTAAGTTGCTTTTTTGCATTCATTCTCTTCTCACACTCAGCAAAAAACCTCTCCAAGGCATTGTGCACTCATTTGCAGTGATTTTACATCCAAAAGACAAGATTTGAAGGGCATTTACATCGAATTTAAAAGGCAAATTGGATTTCTAGGGGTAGGGTTTCTCATTTTTTTTATTCTTTCTTTTTTTAAAAAAAATTCTTCATTCTTGTTGGTTCTATGTTTAAAAATCATCTGAATGTAGTGTGAAAATGATTTAAATGCATTTAAATTCATCAAAACAAGATTTTTTTATGAATTTTTCTGATTTTTTTACATATTTTGCTATAATTTTTTCATTTTTATTAAATTTTCTTAAAACCCTAGTTATTTTTTTTGTTTTGAATCCTCTTTTTTGTTGAATAACAATCTTTAGATTAGCTTAATTTTTTACTAGTTTGAAGTACTTTTCAGATTTTTACATTTTTTCACATTTTTTTGAAACCCTAGGTTTTTTTTTTTTTTAAATCCAATTTTTTTGTTATGAAAATGTTTAGAATATAGTGATAGATTTTTAGTAATTTAAACTTAAAGTAATCTCTTTTGATTTAATCTAATTTAGCTTGTTTTTAAATTTTCTATCAAAAACTAAAAAGTTGTGCTTTGACTTTCACTTTGTGTAGGTTAATAATTAATTGACAATGGCTTCTAAACCCGCTTTTGCCTCAGGCTCTGTCCCATCCGTGCCTGCAGGATTTGTAGGCAAACGTCCTCCAGGAGCTAGAGATCCTGCCTGGAAGTATGCTTATCTAGGACCCATACTTGGCACAGTATATTGCATTCCATGTAAAAAAATATATCGTGGAGGCATCAATCGCCTCAAGTACCACCTTGCAAGCATCCCTCAACATGATGCTAAGGAATGTCCTGAAACCACAGAAGAAATAAAAAGACATATGAATGCCATACTTTCAGCTATAGAAGAAAAAAAAGTGCAAAGAGATGAGGCAAGAGCAGCAATGCAAGCAACCATTGCCTCTTCTCAAGGTGCTCCAATTGAGCCGGATGATGATTATGATGTTACTCAGGAGAGTGGGTTCTCTTCGTGGCCCACGTGTGCGAAGGTCAGGGCAATCCGTTGGCACCTCGACCTCCATCCCTTCATCTTCCTCTAGTAGAGCACCAGGGGCAAGGGCAACTGCAGGACCTACATAGTTGGATAGTTATTTTGTGCCTAGAAACACACCTGGTGCACAACCTTCCTTAGAGGCGACTGGATGGAATAGGGAGGTGCATGAGCAAGCAGACATTGCTTGTGCAGATTTTTGGTATTTTAACAATATCCCTTTCAATGTGGCGAGTTCTCCTTACTGGCAGAATTTGGTCACCACATTGACAGTTGCAGGAAAAGGCTACAAGGCGCCTTCTCGCACGGACTTGAGTGGGAGGTTAGTTTATGTTCTTTAATTTATGTTTTTTAAGTTTAATTTATGATGAATTTAAGCTATTTTTTTTGTTTACAAATTAAAATTGTGTACTTAATTTCACTTTGTACTTGTAGGTTGCTTGCTAATGCAACTGAAAGGGCAAGGGCAGCAGTAGAGGAGCAAAAAGAAAAATGGCAAAAATATGGCTGCTCTATTCTTTCTGATGGGTGGACGGATGGAAAAAACCGTACCATCATTAATTTCTTGGTTGCATGCAAAGAAGAGGTGGTGTTCTTAAAATCAATTGATGCCTCCCACATTGTAAAAAGTGCAGAAAATTTGGCTAAGATGTTGGAGGAAGTTTGCATGGAGGTGGGGATTGCAAATGTTGTGCAAATCATAACTGATAATGCAGCAGCATATGTGGCAGCAGGAAGACTCCTCCAAGATAGACACCCCTCAATTTTTTGGACACCATGTGCAGCCCATGTCCTTGACCTTCTTTTGGAGGACATAGGAAAACTAGATTGGGTCACACCAGTTGTAGAGGACGCGAGGAGGATCACTAAATATATCTACAATCACCCTTGGGTTCTTCGCTTGATGAGGGAGCACACCCATGGGAAAGAATTGGTGAGGCCAGGTGTCACAAGGTTTGCAACGATTTTCTTAACGTTGCAAAGCATTCTTAGTTCTTTGACTTCTTTAAAACAAATGTTTGTGAGTCAACCATGGATGGACTCAACCTATTCGAAGAAGCCGGAAGGAGATAAGGTGTCAAAAATTGTGTTTGATACCCAATTTGCACAAAGGGCAGCAGAGATTGTGAAGGTAACTTCAATTTCAAAACTTTGAATTTGAATTCAAATTGAATAAATTTTTTAATGTCTTTCATTGTAAATTTGAAACTCTAATCTTTTTGCATTTTTATATTGTAATTTGTAGGTGTCAAAGCCCTTGGTTAGAGTGCTCCGCTTGGTGGATGGGGATAAAATCCCAATGGGATATCTTTATGAGGCCATGGATAGGGCCAAGGAGGCTATAAGAAATTATTATAAAGGGGACAGCCTCAAATTTGATCCCATTTGGGAGATTATTGACAGGAGGTGGAACCATCAACTCCACCAACCCCTCCATGCAGCAGGGTACTTCTTGAACCCTCATTTCTTCCATTCAAGCACCTACTCAAATCCTACTGGAGAGGTTATGGAGGGCCTCATGAAGTGCATTCAAAGGATGTCACCTGACCTTGACGCGGGAGACCTCATTGTTAATGAAATCCAAAGTTATAGAGAAAAAAGGGGTGCACTCTTCTCTTTAGAGCTAGCAAAGAGAGCAATACACAATCAGCCACCAGGTATAAAATTTGAAATTTACAAGTTACAAATATTGATAATTTGATAAAATATGTTTTAACTTTTGAGTTTTGACTTTCCTTTCTAAGTTTCTAAGTTCTCTTGTAACTCTTAATTTGTTTTTTGTAGATGTTTGGTGGTCAAATTGGGGTGGAAATACCCCACATCTCCAACAATTTGCCCTCCGTGTCTTATCACAGCCTTGTAGTTCGTCCAATTGTGAGCGCAATTGGAGTTTGTTTGAGGCCATCCACACAAAGAAAAGGAACAAACTAGCTCAAAAACACCTGAATGACCTTGTCTATGTGCAATATAATCTTCGGCTGCGCACAAAACAGGTTAAGGAAATATCAGATGATCCAATTGATTTGGATGAGATAGATCCATACAATGATTGGACAGGGCGAGATGAGCAACCTTCATTGTTTTCCGAGGATGAGATCTATGACTTTGAGCGACAAGCAATGGAGGAGGGGGGTGGATTTGCATTCTCATTGGATGACATTGAGGATGATCCTGAGGAGGAGTCATTGGCAGTGCCAGAGCCACCAGCAGTAGCCTCTACATCCAGGATGGAGGTTGCGCAGCCACAGCAGATGCCTACGACTACACCCTCTCCCGTAGTGAGAAGTACTAGACATGGGAAGAGGAAGATGTGAATTTGTAAAAGCTGAAATATATTAATGTTGTATTTACTTTCAGTTTTACAAAAAATATTTGCTATTTTCATTTTGTTTCAGACTATCAGTATCAGCGTATTGAGCATTCCACATGGGGATGCGATTTTGTATCTAATTTTCTTTCAAATCAATCAAATATAACTAGATTCAGCTTGTTTCTTCTATGTACTCATTTTATTGACTCATTGGATGCATCTTATCTTTGAATTTTGCAAAAAAAATGTGTTTTTAATGAAGTTTAAGCAATTTTTTAAGTTGCCGAGTTTTTTGCCAAGTTTTTTCCGAATTTTTGCCGAGTTTTTTCAGTACCGTATTTTCCAGGCTTGGCGAGTTTTTCAACTATGGTATATACTATATATATGTTATATGTTTGTATATAGACATGAATAAATTCACTCACATAGACACAAATATAGTATAACAAAATAGTTATTTAAATTTTTAATGGCATTTTCAATGCCTTTAGATGTATAAACAATTGAATATATGTATCTTTCCATGATTGCCATGTCTAGCCGTATCTGTATCAATTGGTTGTGAAAATTTGATTAACTTGTATCTGATACCCTATACATTTCCATGCAACTCTGATATATACATATCGTTTTTACACTTAGAAACAAAAAGAAAATACAGAGCATACAATAGACTGATAATTTTTATTGTAAGGCATTTTAATTTTTTTGTTACAGTTTTACGTTCAACAGATTTATTTTAGAACCAGATTTTGTAATAATCTATTTATATATATAATATAATATAGTGGCTTGCCACTTTCGCCAAAAAAAAAAAAAGAATTGCAAATTGCAAGGCCAACTATTTTAGAGCCAGCACTTTGTTTTCTACATGCACCCTCATATTTAAAAGTAAACTAGCTTTTTTAACCCTGCACATTTTGATGATTGCTTTTTTAAATATTTAACACAAAAAAATATCAGTTTTCCTTACAAAGAAGCAACTACTCTTGGTCCTGCCCACCTCTGTCATGGTGCTACCAAAGGGAAACCCAACCCAGCTGGAGGGGTGGGGTTCTAAGAGATGACAATGGGAACCTTATAGAACTTATGCTATCAATCTGGTCACTCAGACTAGTCATTATGCAAAAGCTGCGGCAGTGTATCATGCTTTGAGAATAGTTTAAAACCAGGAAATCCATTCTCTTATCATTGAAGGTCGCTCTTTGAATATTATTGATTGGCTAATGGAAAAATCTGAACCTAGTTGGACCATTTCTTCTATGATAAGAGACTCCGTAAACATTATAAACAGTTTTAAAAGTGTTGTTTTCTCACATTTATAGGGAGGCTGATGGGTTGGCTGATATGTTGGCCAACTGGGGGGTTGCAAACAAGGAACTAAGGCGATAGAGTAATGATTTCCCATTGAAAATTATACAGTTGAATTTAAATGATCATATTAATCATCACTAGTTACATCTATATAGGAGTATTACTCCTCGCTCAAGGCAATGTCACATCAGAATTGTTGGCTTAAGGTGTGAAATTAGTTGCTGCACCATTTTATCAACAAATTGGAAGTGAACAAGGATATTTGAAAGAAAGCAAGTACTGGAATTTGGTCGGGCAATCTTTTCTACAATTCTATGAAGATGGGAGGTGAAAGGAAAATGATTGAGCCATTAAGTTGTAGCAATCTCGAGGAAAACTCAAAAATTTGGAGAATATTAAGAACAAGATGCTAGATCATTTCCTCAAAAGGCTAAATGGTTATGATACCCCCTAGGAAATTGAGTTTCTCTACGTGTGGGAGAATCAGAAGGTTAATCACCATGGAATGGCATTCAAGGTTACTAAAGACTTGATAGCAGAGGCTATAAGTTTATCTACAGAGGGAACAAACATTTTCAAGGACCAAAGAGTTAAGATTATGCCATCTCTCAGCTCCTAAAGCTGGGAGAGGAATTGACAAAGATTCATTCTAGTCACGTGCAAAGCTCAATGAATTGCCAATGGGAAGAAATTGTTGTGTGTTTAATGAGGTATGTCGCCCTAGAGGGAAGATTCAAGTCTCTATACTCGTACCATTTTGTTCTTTTAAAACATTTTAGACATCCCTTTTATCTTTTGTCTTCACTGGAAAAATTTGGTTGATGAATGCAAGAAGGCTCCCGATGAAAGCAAGAAGGCTCCCAATATGATTCCCATTCACCAAGGCCTTATAATGTTAATATATAATTATGTGAAATCTAAAAAACCCCATGTCCAATCTGTTAAGCATTAGGACTTCAAAACTGTAGGACCAATGGAGTCAAGTGACACCACGGTCAGACCCTCAAACTCACCCTTCGAACCAGCTGACTCATGGATGGATGCCAACTATGATTCTGACTTTGAAAATGACTCCCATGCCTCAACGGGCATTGGTGTGAGGTCTCAAGGTTTGGGGAGGAAGGGTGGCCACAATAAGGGAGCAAGATGTATCACAGGGAATACGGGCAAGAACACCAAAATGGAAAGGTATGTGCAAGAGAATGATACTAGAGAGGGTTGTGCTTGGGCAAGAACAGCAAAATGGAAAGGTATGTGCAAGAGAATGATACTAGAGAGGGTTGTGCTACCACTTCAAAAAGAGTAGGGATAGGAAGGGGAAAGGTATTGTGTTATTTTGAAGCCTACCATTGGTAATATGATCCCAAAGGTTCAAACCCTTGTCCAAAATAATACTAATTTTTATGACATCCCTGATGTGGAACCTACTTCTTTGCAAGACATGGTGGAGGTTGCGAATTTGATAATACACAACATGAGAGTGCTTTGAGAGGCCTTTGCAACTCAAAACACCCTCACTAAATGGTTTTTTGTGCAAATCAATAGATGGAATATAAAAATGAATATGAGAAAATAGACAAAGATAGGAAGGCAAGATCCTGAAAACAACAGGCTTTTATTTCAAAACTGGAACTAACCTTCATAAAGTTGGAAGACTAAAGGCTAAGCATCTAAAAAATAAGAGAAGATTAAACTCCGTGGAAGACAATAGCAAGAGCGAAAGACATAAACACAATGCTAGATTATCCATCCTAAAGAAGGAGATGATGGAAATAAAGGAAAAACCTAAGTTGTCGAATCGGAATCGAAATTGTAATCGGGTACGTGGGTACGGTACGCCGGTACGGCAGTTTTTTTAGAGGGGTTGGGTATGCTTGGGTAAGTCCGTACACAAAAACATAATATATATATATTAATTATTAAATGTATCAATTATAAATTTATATATATACATATATAATTAAATATATTAATTTATGATTATATATATAATTAAATATATACATTATAAATTAACTATAGTATTGGTAATGTGAAATTCGTGTGAAATGACCCGGTCCTCTTTAAAAGCGTATTGGAGATGGCATTCACACTTACAACCGAAATGAATACCCCTGTGAGTTGCGTTGCTCGAATAAGCAATCAACCTTTCTGGGCGTCATCACTAACTAGAGGCTAAAGAAAATATGCCTAAACAAATACATATTGTGTTTAGAAGCTGTGAGAATGGTGTTGGGCAAGAAGTTTTGTTTCTCTTCCAACAGGACAAGGGCAAATTCTAACATCTCTTCCTAGTTCTTGGCGACTTTGCTGGATATGCACGTCTCCAAAGTTTGTTGTCTACTCCTGCTTAGGTCGGTGTTCAAGGCAATCATTCTGGTGGATGACCCAAATGTGGTCACTATTGCTGAATTGGGCGTTGGGATACCTTGGCCGGATGATATCGACCGTATGTTCCGTCGTGGGGTTGTTGTGGAACGACAGTCATTCCTCCTTGACTTGGATGCAAGAAGCAAGGCTCGCCACAAGCATTGGGTGACAATTGGCTACACCTTTCTCTGCCACAGGCTGGGGTTAGATGAAGTTGCGGGCATACAATGATGCAAAGAATTTGTTGCGGTGGTGGAGACGTGCAATTTCTACGATGAAAATGAGTGATGGGGGCTGCAAATTGCTCGGTGCTCGGGACATTTTGTGTAAAGGTCATCTGAATTTGCTATGGATAAGCAAATTGATATGGAAAATTGTAATGGGTATCTAGGCTAGTTTGGCTTTTCTCTTTTTGAGTTGGCTGGGGTCACTATAATGCTCATCCATGGACACCCATTTTGGGTTTTGCACAGATGGACATGTTTTTCTACTTTTAATATATATATGCAACCTTGGTTGTGTTTTGCGAATCCAAAAAACTAAGTATAAGTATACAAGCTTTTAACTATATAATTTTAAATTTAATATTATTTTTAATTTTTAATTTATAAATATAATTATAAAAATTTAATTTAATAAGCAATATATTTTTATTTTTATTTTTTTTTGACTACAGGAATCGGTCGGGTATCCGTCCCCCTATAAACTGCAGTGCACCTAGTAAACTTTTTTCACGTGACTGGTGACGCTGGTGCGACACACCCTCCGATACCACGGGGGCGGTGGGGAGACTAGACCCCATGACCTCTTGCCTACAACAGGATGCTTTAGCCAATCAAGCTAGGCCCACCACCCCAATAAGCAATATATTAATATAATATATAATAGTTTAAATTTTTAAGCTATTTTATAATATTAACTAATTAATTAATTTAAATTATATATTAAATATATATAATAAATTAGAAAACAAAATTAAAATATTAAAAATATAAAAATCATTTATAAATATATTTATAGAACTATTATGTATTGAATTATAATATTAAAAGATTATACTTCACAAGTTCAACACATATTGTATTTTGTTTGTAGTCGGGTTATAATATTATCACATTCCTACAGGGCACCTTTTATCCTCTACCATCCCTCACGGGTAGGGGCGTGCGTATGGAGGCAACTGTATGATCACAGACAAAGCTGGATAGAACAAGGGAAGGCAAAGATAAAAGAGCCGCATCGAATCCTATTGGGGGACCCATCCTCTAGATGACCATGCAGTGCAAGGGGCATCCTAGTGGACAATTTCTGAATAATCAAGGGACATGTAGAGGATGTCCTAGGAGACATTTCTCTAGAAGGGGACAATCAAGGATTCCTTGCCATCCCTGGTATGACTAGAAAACACCTTGGAGGAAAATGAAGTGGTTAGTAAGTAGAATCAAAAGGATTACAGTAGAAGAATTGAGTTATCTATGGTATTAGAAGAATTGATGTTTATCACAGCTTATCCTAAAGGTAAATAAGCATCATTACCATCCTTTAAATTGTTGTACAATGGAAGAAGAAGAAATGTATATCGAACCTCACATTATAGTCCCATAGCATCACACCCTCATCCATGGCCTACCATGCATATTAAGTTGCCTATTCCAAACATTCATAATGCAATAACATCAATTGTGAAGCCATGTGAGAGAATATCGCATGCCTTGAAGATAGATCTCTTCTTTCATCTCAAGTGAATTTATATGGTAAAGTTTATTCAAGTAGTTGAAGCTGACCACTTAAAATTCCTTTCACAACTAACCTATACTTCCATCTCACCAGCTAATTCACAACACACTATCACATGGCTTGCCCAGCAATGTTTAAAACATGGAATCAAATCCAACCACTTTAAACATTTATTTTTACAGTTTACCTAAAATCAAAAGTATAGGCCAAACAAAGCCAAAATATGGGAGAAAACATGAATGAAATGCTCTATGGCTAGGCTTGATTAGGCTAAACATGTATCCTGTGTTATGGTCTACTTGTTCCCTTCTTTACCAATAACCTAACCTTCTGCTCCTTGGAAGTTCACATCTAAAGCTTAAATTTGCCAAACTATGAGGTGGGGAATAGCATGGGAAAAGAAGCTAACCACCTGAGCTGAAGGTCAACCTCATTTCTACAAGTTAATGGACAACAGTATAACAGCAGCAATATAATATGACACTGTTAAAATGATGTTGGATGATGTCTGCATAAACCTGCATGCCAACCACATTCCAAAAGAGATAGTTTGTATAAACTTCTCACACAATATGAAACTGTACCAGACCATGGCCAATGCACCTTTAATCTCTTTTAAAACAGCAATAATAACCGACTCTAATACCATATCAAAAAATTTGCAAATGATTCTAATAACTGATGTTTCATGGAGCTAAAAAGGTTTTAAAGGATTTGCTGCAGATGGAAACTTCCTCTACTTGTGAGAGAAATTAGAGCACACATGTTTGCATTCACAATATGAAAAAAAAGACTGGAACATTGAAGAGAGCTAAGAAATTGGTTTTCATCAATAATTGTTTTCTATTGATGTTATGTAAGGAACATGACTGGGAGGAGGAGCCTTCTAGGCTGGAAATCTTCCATTGACAAGTTCTCAGATTATACCGTTGATTATGATCCATGATATAAAGGATCAAAGCTTGAGATTGACCAGAAACTTCATATTTGAATATATGACTAAGTTGATGAGGATCTCTCCACTTCAGATAATGATGATCTAAAATATTTGTTATCACCGATAATTGTCTTGTTTTGGAACTTAATTGTTGTTTGATTCATGAACAGTGAACTACATTTTTGCCATATATCATATTGACATAAATTTTAATCATCATATTGTTTAACAGTTATAATTAGATATACATACAACTATGCACTAGCATACACACAAGGAGCCAAGCAACAATGCAGCAATCAATGGCTATGATGTACCAGGATATTCATCAACACTGCATTGATACCATATTTGACCAAAATGCCAGGTTGCCTTCTTGACCTCATCAAGTCTCTTTGAACACATCAACTGTTGTGTTAGGGGCTTCCTAATAAATAATTAATGTGTTGGTCTTGAGTAAAAGCTCAAAATTTGTGTGCCTGTATGTCAGTGACAATTCATAGTTTCTGAATTTTATACAATAATAAGATTTCATAACACGCTAGAAATATTCAATCACTATCAATAATAAGATAAAATGGCCAATACACTCTGCTTGTGTACCCCATTTAAAATTGAGACCCTGTGCTATTTTTTACTTATTTCAGACAAAATGACCAATTCACTATTTTTGACTTCAGAGCAGCCCTTCTGTATCCATTTGAATTTATTTTCCTTTCTATCATTTGGTTTACTGTAATTCATTTTTATCAATTTTATAGCTTTGACTATATTAACATAACTGGGATATTGCAATAATCCCATCACTCACATTGGATACATAAGCCTATAATGGGTACGAAATGGTCACAGAGCTCATTGCTTCCAGGCAAATGACAAAAACAATCTAACTTTCCTTGAGGTTGTCTTCAGAATGTTTCCTAAATGACATTTCCTTTCATTTGCATAAAGATATAGAAGGTTGGCAATGGTGAATTTGCAGTGTAGCCTTACTATGGTATAGATTTTAGTTTGTGGTTTTTGTAATTGATAACTAAAGTAGTCAGATATATGAAATATAGTAAGGCTAAGTACAAAATCTCCTGTGATCCAAAAAGGTGTCTAAGTGAACAGATGGCTCCTTATTTTGAAAATCATGCTCGTAAAGCAAGGCCACTAGAAAAAACTGTTGCTTTTAAATAATCTATGTATAATAAATAAATACAATAGATTTTGATTAAGGGACATCATTCATTAATAAATAATAAATTACATTCCAAGTAGCATAACCTTTTTTGTGGTAACAGAATAATAAAAACAAAAAGTTCAGAATGATATACCACCACAAAAGCCTTATAAAAATCATTCTAACAATGACACCAGGACAGAAGGTAGGGCAGTATACAGTGATCATGCAAACAAAATTATATGGCAGTACACAAAAATTATCCTGGTTGCTTTATTTTACAGGTTACACACAAGATTAGTTCTCAATTATGTGAAATGTCATCCCAACAAAATCAATAAAAGGAAAAAATTTAAAACACATGATAGAAAGTTGAGTTTAAGAAATACTTACATGTTAAAGAATCAATTTCCATGTGTATATATGCCAAAAATGCTTGCCCAGTATCTGGACACGTGAACACAATAAAATTAGAATTTTAATACCTTTAATGAAGATATGTAAACCCCATTGTTTCAACAACTATTCAGAAAACAATGAAACATGGAATGTGAAGATAGGAATGTTATTGTTTCTATTACACAGCTCTGTACACCTTAATAAATGGATACTTACATGTGTAGTGAGCAAAGCACTCTCTCAGGGAGATGGCAATGTGCCATCCACCTCAGCCCGCATTAAAACCATTATAAAGGTAGCTATTGTAAAGGCTTTCTAATGCTTGATAATTTCTGAATAAGATAACATAAACACAAGTGTTCTGTTTGACAATGAAAATCATGGTTCTGAGTCTGATTGGGTGATTTCAAACTGAAATTGCACATACGGTCAGCAACAAAAAATTCTAGGTTTCCTTCCAGCCAATAAGTATCTGGGTCACGTTTCCGCCTTACATTCTTTTTTCTTGGACTTGCATGGCATTTACATCCTCTTCTTAAAAATTCCTCTGCACTGTCATGTCTCTCCCCTATTGATGGTATGCATTTGATTTGATTTTCAGTCATGTCCTGGCAAGAGCATGATAGTTGATCAAAAACCTCTGCTAAACTTTTTCTACTGTCTGACTCATCTCTGCTCGCCAATATGCAAAACTGAGCAACAACTGCAAGTATGCTTACTGTACATGAAGTGACCAGATCATGGGCACTCTCTATGCTGGAGCTATTTCCTTCTGCATTCCAGCAATTCTTCAAAAACTGTTTCACCAATGAAAGGACTGCATGAATGCACTCAAAGCAACAATGATATACACACTGCACTTGGGGGCCAGAAAGGATATCACTCTTATTTATTTTGTTTATAGACTCTATATTAACACCCTGTATGTCTCCTAAACAAGTATGGGATTGTGTCCCAGCATTTTCAGAGTCTTGAGGACAATGGTTGGTTGATGTTGGTTTTGTCGAACTCGCATTTGTTCCAATTTCAGAATAATCACAAAAGGAGTTCTTGAGAATTATCCCATTCACTGGCACATCCAAACTTATTGATTTCTCCAATATTTCCTCTTTGTGATCATGCTTTACAACAGCTTCCCTTGGATACCGAGAAGTAATAATGTTAGTAGAACTTATAACTTGTGGAAAGACTGGCATACCATCCTCCAGTAAAGCAGCACCCTTTGTGAATGATCCTTGACTTGATAGCCCTTCCATGCAAATGTTTCTCAACATAGGAACAGAACCACCTGGTATTGAAGATATTGGAAGTTTTGGAACATTTGGACTTGACGAGTCACCTGGGAGAACATTTTTGTAATTTACATCAGACACTGGACATGCATCAGCAAATGTTTGTGAATTTGCTTTTTCAGCATCAACCACAGTAACACCATTTGATGTATGCACAGTTAGATCCTGATTTTCCTCTTTAGAGTGTGATGTACCTCCTATAGAAGTACATGAATTGACTTCAAGGCTAGACACAGACAGAAGCAACCAAGCATAGTTAGAAAAGATCATAAGAAACATGTTGCAATATAACTATGCATCAAAATAATTCATTTAAATACAAAATAAAGGGCAGAGATACCTCTGTATGCTGTATGCCCAGCTATTCATCATGTCCTCCAGTGAAGCTGCTTGTGATAATAGACGGGAAAACTTGTATTTGTCTTTACCGTTTTGGATTTTTGTTTTTATATTTCTTGAAAGAACTTCCAAAACCTTTCTTACATCATTTGCAACTTCCTTTCCTGTTTTGTAAAAACCTTTAAATGCTAGCAAACCCACTGCAATCAGACCTGTCACTAAAGAGGCACATGCTCTATCCTTAAGTTCACCACAGTTGTCTCCAGCTGGAATTTCTCCTAGTGAGCTGTTTGTATCAAGAATACAGGAGTTAAATGGCCAACCCTTCCAAGGCCCATCTATTGTTGTACTGGGAACACCTTTCAGCATTGAGGTAACCCAGCAAAGTTCAGCAAACTGTGGATAGCATAGTAGTTGGTACCCACATGTTGCAATCTCTAGCTGCAGAGCTGTTCTTCCTTTTCCGGATCCATGGTAAGATGCCTTATGTAGAATATGATTTGGCCATTGTTTCTGCCAATCATGTCTATCGTTCATATTAAAATGGTGTTTGTCAGCATCCAACAGCAAACTGCAATGCTTAGCACTACTTGAATTGTCTTGACTTCCTTTATGAGGATTCTTGGGTTCATCTAGTGACGCATTATGAAGGTTTTTCGGTTCATCTACTGAAGCATTCTCTCTTTCAGTGCCTTCCTTTGACTGGTCTTGACAACCGACACTGTCAGCATTATGAGGGTTCTTTGGTTCAGCTACTGAAGCATTCTCCCTTTCAGTGCCTTGCTTTGACAGACTTTTGATAACATTTTCCTGAGGTCTTTCATCCAGATTTCCATCACACAATGTAGGAATAGCTTTGCACATTGGTGTGGAGTGACAATGAGAAATATCGTGAATAAACTGAATGTATCTTCTGATGGCAAGACAGGTTATGTTCTTGGCAGATTGATCAATAAACAACTTACAATCAAAGGTAGCAGGTAGCTGCACATAAAAGCGTGGTGCATTTTTATTTAATGCTGATGAAGATACATTTCCAGGTTTATTCATGAAGAAGCTCCTGATCTTGACAGGAAGTTTAAGTGCCGGTAGCTCACAAGTAGCCTGGAATAAACCATAAAAATTTAAAAAAATCTCAGAACCATGGACATGCAATATCAACCAATTCATCCTTACATTGTAACATATAAATGTTTGCTAGGCATACATTTATTGTTTCCTCACAAGCCATACATAAGCAATATGAACTACAAAAATTGTCACTAACTGATTAAAATATAGAGATGTATACATAATGCAACTAGAAAGAGACATCAAATTACAAAACTTGATCATGTGCACAATGTGTTCAAAGAAGCAGGTAATCCATAAGTGCATTAACCCATTATGAATTATATCTTAAATAGAAGCATAATCCACAACAATGACAACCTTACCAACAGTAAACAGACTAAACATGGGCTTTGGATTCAGGTTATTTAAGTAAACCAAATAAGCACAAAAGTAAAAAAGTAATGAAGACAGGAAAAAGAACACTCAGCATGCAACAAACAGCCACACCAAGGAGTATGCATCAAAAATGATAATTCCTTGAGAAATATTTTAGAAAATCATTTTTCAGTATAATATCCATTCAAGGTAAGGGCCTCTTGACAGGAAGCTTACTGGGTTGATTCAGCATCAACATAAGAAATGCATAAAAGACCTGAGTTTGAGGGTGTTTCAGGTAGCCAATAACAGAGAACAAGAAGGAACAGCCATAAAATTTGATGCTCTATGCTCTTAATTAGCATAGGTTAAATAGATTTACAGAGATGATGAGTAGCATTGGATAGAATAAGACCAAGGATGTTTAAACTACCTCAGAACTGGGTATGCATAGACAGTCTATCACTCTTTCTAACATGCATTTGATAAGGTACCCCATGAATGAGGGTTGAGTGTACAAGCAGGCGACAGCAGAGAACAGGAAGAATATTGAAACATAAATCGATGCTCTCCCTCTTCATTAGCTAGGTTAAAACTAAATAGATTTACAAGGATGGGAGCAGTTGCTCTATTAGAGCCATGCAAATTTAAACTACCCAAGAACTGGGGATGCAGAAAATCTCTCTTGCATGCAGTTAATAAGGGCTCCAATGAACTGAACCAAGGGTAAATTTGGATTTTTATAATGTTAGTGATATTTATAAACTGGAGCTCACCATGAGAGTGAATCTCATCAATGTTCTTGGGATGTTCGCTTGGGCAAATTCAAAAATACTATGTCAGTTTTTCCCAAACTGTTCAGCTCAATATAACTACAAAGGTTGTAATATAATGGCTACCAAGAAAACTAAACTAAAAGTATTTTTATTGGCATGCCATATCTTGCTCATGTTGTACATCAGTTTACCATTGAACTCTTATGTTTTGATTAAAGACGATAAAACTGGTGACATCTGTAAATCATTTCTAGCCATTCATGATTGATAGGTCTGTTGAGTATGGTCTAGGATTCCATATGATCATTATCTTTAGAGGGCATAAAGCAAAGAATATATTAGATTATAGACACAAAGATGTGCATCATCATGCATAAAGTGCAGACATATTGTACTTCCTACTTTCATTGACAAATCTGCCAGCCTCACAGACCATATTCAACAGATTCCATCCACTAATTTTCCTGTTCGTAGAAATACTTTCTAAAACTTGAAACCACGCGTTGGCAATTAAAACCAAGTGTGATGTTCTTTGCTTTCAATTATCAGGTGAAAAAGAATTTGCTCACTTTGCAAAATGCTTTAGTTTTATGTCCCTTGTGTTGAACACCAGACAAGAATAATAAATTACATCTATCATCGATCTGTTTAACTCTGCAGAAGGTAAAAACTACAGTTCTACTTAATTCACTTCAAATGAGTCTTAAAATGCATAATTGAATGTTGAATGGCTAGAAAAAGTGTTCTATTGTAAAGAAAACCTGAGAAGTACTTGCAACAGCATTTAAGAGTATATACAACAAGCACAAGAACATTGACTCTAAAAAAATTACCCTAGAAAAGAAAACCCACTGTAAATGGAAATCGCTCAACTTCCAATCTAAGTTGCAGGTTCAGGTATGGAACAAAATTCCAATGGTTCAGGTTCAACCGCACAATATCCTAATAACAATAAAAATATAATTCTCTACAAGATACTTCAAGGGCTGTGGAACAATATCCAATAAAGAGAGTAATACCCAAACCCTAGAGATGCCTTCTGCAAATTCATGCCTCCCTAGCTGCTCACCTGGTTCCACATGCCCTTCTACAGAGCCATCCTCATCAATTCCCAAGACAACTCTGCTTCAGTTTAAGCTGCCTTTGGATTCTAGTTGTGATGAGGCCTGTAAAGGTACCATTTTGCAAGCTTTGAGGGTGTTTTCTCTTCAGTTGTGACTGCTTCAGGCTCTTCCCCGCACTCTTTTCATTCAACTCCTGCTGCTGCTGTTAAAATCTTTCACCATCAAGCTCCCCCCAAGATTGTAACCAAATCTGCTTGTGTTACTCTTGCAGTTTTGGGATTGGAAGCCCTGGGGTTTTACTTTGTTCAGGATCTGGTTTGCAAGTTTCATGACCTCTGGCATAGCCTAGTGGAGCTTCATGCATGTATCACAAAGTCATGGCAGCCTTTGTTGCCAGACTATTTAGTTCTATATCCATATTCTAATATGGTAGTCCCATGTGACTGTTTATCTAGGTTTGCTGCTTATACTTCAGCAGCACAGATGGTCCAATGTAAATTTTGAATTAAGCATAAAAGATAATTTAAATCTTCTACTATAATGATGAAGCTGCTACAGTTTCGGGATTCAAAATAAGCTGTGGAAGAATTTGGGGGGCAGGGGTAGAAATTATGCAGCCACTGCATAAAGAAAAATATGCCACATGGCTGCACACATCTCCTTCCCTCCTTTTGAATATTTCCTTCAAAATTTCTCTTATTGACACAAATAAATACACATCTGTCATTTATGTAATTGCTCTCTTGTGCTTTCCTAACCAATCAACCTGTTTACAACTTTCTACACTCAAATTTTTTTCTCCTTCCAAGCAATTTTTGCAGTAAAAACAGAGAATTTTTTTAAGTAATTTGAATTTCAGATTTTCTTTTTTTCTTTCATACTCGTTCAAATTTCAGAATTTTTTCCCTTTGATACAGGTCATTCTCAGCAGCTTGTGGATGTTAAATGAAAACATATAAGAATCAAATTTAGGTAGTAATTTGCTATTACATAGTTAAATTTATTGTAGTTTATTTGCTAGTTCACTAGAAGCCAATTCATATTCTCTTTCTTTACCTCTCTATGAATAGATGCTTTACTCATATGTCTCTATGTATTCTTAATCTTACAAGTACATTTGGGTAAGTCAAGATTTTCTCTGTACCTTAATCACAGAATATACAGAGTTAAACTAAACTTGATTGGCATACATGAATTTAAAACAAATCTAAAGTTCTAAATGTGGTTTTTTAGATGAAAAAAATGTTATGTTAAAATTTATTTACATCATGTCTTGACTCTTAATTAACAAACTCTGAACTCCAGATTACAGATGACTCATTGCAGCCTAAACACAGCCTTAAAATGCTCCAGTGCCACATGAGAGCAATTATGTGCAGCAGACACTCGTAGAACCAAAACTTTTAAGTCATCATTATGTAATCACTTGGTGCTTTGGAATGCATAGAGAATATATTGCTTTTAGTGTCAGTAGTTTTGTATCGATCAGCCTTATGAATCAGTAGTCTTGAGTTTGATCCATCGAACTTTTTATAGTTGAAAATATAATATAATCGCAGCAAGTATTTGTCTTTGCAAATATGTTATGACTGAAGCAAGGGTGAAAACTATCCAGGAAGCTCCTAAATTGTCTAGATGTTCAAATGTTTTTTGTTTCAAAGTTGAATATAGAGTCAGAGTACTTTTAGAATGCCTATCAGTGTTCTTGTTTCATGATAACAACGAAATAAGTGATTTTTGATACTTCCCGGGAGTTAATAGCAAGAAAGGACTAAAAATTCACACCTTATTCCATGAATCTTCCATACCTAAAGAAGGTAAAGGCACAAAATCGGTTTAATCTCTTGTCCCTTATTTGTTGCTGGATACAACCAAACCAGGCCAACTGTTGATCAGCCTGCTTAAATATATTGCCAAAAACATGTTTGCTTCACACCTTTGTTATGGCTGTTGGCATGCACCAGATGACGGAACAACCCCAGCCCCTGCATTTTATGTAGTTGAGCTTAATGAATATTGCATACCCGCTAGGTTTACTTGATATTTTGATGAAAATTTGGGTGGATGAGCCACATTGTATCAAATCTTAACTAGGAATTTTTTCTGCCCCACTGTTTTTGCTTTGATTGTTATCTGAAAAAAGCCAGCCAGTTGTCAGGCAGAGGATGTCACTAACCCTGGTAGAATTAGTAAATTTTTAAGTTTGTTTAAATATTCATGTTATCACAGTTTAATGGTCACTAGGAACATAAGGTTCAAGGTCCCTAAAGAACATATTAGCAGCATTTCTATGAGCAGTAGATATTATTTCCTTCTTTCATGAGCAGCATTAAAAGGGATTTTATAGCACATTTTACTTTCTTTGCTGTACATGCTTTTGTAACAAAATTTCTTTCATTCGCTCTAATTGATCAAGAAAAACAGGGAGGATTCTGTTAATTGCTTGTGTTCCAACCTAATTGATTTGATGTCGTATTCCAATATGTTAAATATGCTTAGCTGACAAAAGAAGCATGGCTAATGGCTACTCCAATACCAAAACTTGAAGCTGCAAAGAAAACTAAAAACCAAAATGTCTGTATGAGGACATGGAAATGGAGAGAGCTTACTCAGTCAGGTAGATGAATGAGGAATGGTTACAACTTATAAATCATTTGTTTTTTTTTTGTTAATTTATATGGTAAATAATTTACAATATAAAACAAATACTTAAAAAAGCAGAAAATTAAAAAAGTCACGGAACCACTAGCTCCACATGGGACCTTGCTCTAAGGGTTATTTTCAACTTATTTTATTCCAGTGTGTGACTCAGAGGACCCTGGTTTTGGTGCTCTCCTTTGTTTAGCTTGAAGCCATGATTCCCTGATTTTTCCCCTACCTTGGTTTCCTTTGCCCCTCCTCCTGTTTGGGTGTGTATGCTTAATCTATCACTTCACTTTTGGAATCTTAATAGTCCTTTTACAGTTGGGAATGCCCTGGGTCGACTTATTAGTATTGCCCTTGAAACTAAAATTTGAACCTTGACCAGCTATGCTTGTTTATTGGTACCACTGAATTTGTCTGATCATCTCCTAGGGGAGGTTATGCTTCAAGTGGGAGATAGATTCTAAGAGCATCCTCTTGGCTGCAAAAAGATGCCTTTTCATTGTCAATCTTGCTTCACCTATGCACACTTGGCTAAGGATTGTCCAAGCGAAAGGTAAAAAAGGTGCTCTTCCTCTACTTGGTGGAATGGAGCTACTCCAGATCACCAACTGGTTGAAGATACTTCTAACGGTGATTTTTCAAATAAGGTTTTGGTTGCTCCAATTCAAACTTCTCCAGGGAAGTCTCCAACTACTTCTCCTCCCAGTTCTCCTTCAGAGGGCCCTCCTTAAGGGCACCCTTCATCCACTTCTGTGCAGGCTCCTCCAGCACAAACCCTGCCTCTTTTCTCCAAAGTGGCATGATTGACCCCAACATCTAGGGCATGACTTCTTTCTTCTAGTTTGGCCTCTTTTCCCATGGAAGCTATGTCTGATGAGATCATGGCAGCCTTACATAAGCTTCAACCAATCTTTGTTAATACAATGCCTCAACAATTCTTTGAGACCCAGGAGGTGGTTCCCTCTCAACAATCTCCACCAGCTTTGGATTATTAGTCAGGTTTTGTTGAGGATGATATCTTTGATGGTTGGATTCCTATTTTGGAATAGAAGGCTTCTCAAAATAGCTCAAAAAGGCATATGGTTCTTAGATCCCACAAGAAAAACAATTGTATTGTTTCTTTTTTCTGGTTGGGAGTCTTTTATTTTGAGGATAAATTTTATTAGTTTCTCCTTCTTGTTCTTTGTTGCAAGAGGATTATTCCTCACTGTTTTGGTTGTGCTTTTGTTGCTCTTTGTTTTACCCTTCCTTGGGATGGGGCCCCAATAGAACCCCTATAAATTATAAAAATAACAACAATATAAATATATGAAAAATAAATAAATTTAATAAATATTTATTATAAAATAAATTAACTACAAATAAATTATTCAAAATTATTTAAATAATAAATATAAATTACTTATAATATATATTAGCACATGCATAACATATATTAATAATAAATATACAATACTTAATATAAATATATTTTACTGTTAATAAGTGTTATCCCATGTTTAAGGATTAGGAGGAATGAATTGAGAAAGAAACAAGAATTATAATTATTTATACATTCTCTTCTTTGAGGACATGTGCCCCTCTTCCCAAAAACCAGCATGCAGATTATTCAATGTTCATTATTCTCTAAGGTGGCAAAAGAGAGGTTTTAATTTCCCTTTGTGCACATTGTGTCAAGCACCTCCACCATGTTGGATGACACGTGGGAGAAGCAGATGGTAGAATTGTTATGTTGGATCAGTGGATCCCTGTTGTATGGCTCTAGGTTGCTAGGTGTGTGTTTTGGGTGCTTGTTTAGTTTCAGAATGACATGTCATAGGCAATCTCATAAGGCTCACAACCCCTACCTGCACGGCAGTGTACCTGACAACCCTCTTGTACAATTTTTTTAACTGCCAAGCGATGTCCACTTTAAGATTTGTTAAAGCAGTACTTGGTGAGAATGGCCTAGAGGTTGCAGGTTCCTCCATACCCGTCATAATTTGGCAGATGTAATGCCAAATGTTGTGCAGGCTAGCTTGCATGCCTCCTACTGTCACAGCAGTTTGGGAATATGGACGTGCTCAGTGTTGCACCAGCAATGCCTATCAAAAATGAAAATGTGGGTTCCCCTATAGGTGCCAGTTCTATGAATGGGAAGGATCCTCCAACAAAGAGACCCAATGAAGGCAAAGAAATATACCTAGTTCTGTAAGTGCCTAAAATAGCATAGGCATAAAAGGCAATCCCATGATGATCCAACGATCCAGCACACAACACATGTGACATGAGTAACCTTCCTTCAGCTAGCCATTTACTATGCTTTTGTGCATTGTCGCCTTTTGAAAACTGGTGTTTTTCTTTTTAGTTACAAAATTGCCCCTTTCCTAAGTCAAACTACCCTAGCAACCTTACTGACAAAATAGGTGATTTAGAATCAATCAATCAAAATTTTGCCCACAATGATTTCCCTGATTGCACCATTTTTACACCAATCTGGGCTCTCAAACTCAAGTTCAACTCATCCTTGATTGCATCCAGCATAGGAAATCTCCCAGTTAGCCACCCTAATTATCGATCTAGCCATATTAATTTTCCCCCAAATGACTTTGCACGGATCTTTTATTTGCATCTTTTTGGAAATTCTGAATTCATGCTCTTGCATCTTCACACATAGCTAAATGTTCTTGCAATTCTCAAGTTTCCTTTTTGGTCTTGTAGGCAGTGTTTGTTGTTTGGTTGTGTTTGCATGGTGGAGGTATTTTGGGATGGCTTGCCACTAAGCATTGAAAAGAGACCATAACCCAAGGTGTAAAGACAGTGTCTGACAAGCCCCTCTAGGCTATGTTTACCTATAATTCAAAAGCAGCCCTGGTATATGTAAAGGCAATGCTAGGAGAGGAAAGCCTCAGGGTTAATGGGTCACCTCTTTCTAAGCCCCTAGCACGACAAAATTTTGTTGTAAAATTAGCTACAAGGGTTCCAGATGCAACTTTGTGCATGAAGCTTTTGCAAATAATCCTCCAAGAGCAATTTGAAGGAACAGTCTTACTCTCGAAAAAGCTCAGCCCTAAACGTGAGGAAATGAAAAAGGAGAAGTCTTATGAAGCATTGGATGCAAGGAATTTGAAGATAATGGCAAATAGGGCTTGACTATTGGAGCAAGAGGCACATATACTGCATGCCTTATGTCATCACATCCTCTCAATGTTGCACAAGCTAATCATAATGGTCACGCATTGCAATGGAAGGCTTGAGGTGTAACTAATCACACAATCCCCACATTTTGCGGTAACATGGTGCATAGAACTAATAAGTATGTGGAGATATTATGAGGGGTGTGTATCTAAAAGCCCAAATCCTTCTAGGCAAGCCTAGGAACTTCTCAATTGAAGAAGTAATAGATTGCAGAGGTGCTTCATCCTTTGGAGGGGGTGCTGGAGTGTTTGCTAAGGAATCTGTTGGTGGTGTTAGACACTACCTTTTTGGATTCTTATTCATTTCTTTGCTACTGATTCATTCCACAACATCTATACTGGAGCTCCTACAATGTGTGTTATTCTTAGGTTGTGTCTTTTCTAAAATGCCTTGTGCATGTTGCTCTGGATTCTAGTCTAAAAGGTAGGATGTTCTTAGTTCGAAGGTGGTTGCTCTTTCCCCAAGTTGAAAGGGCTTTTTGGGTGGCAGTTTGTTATCAATACTAGAGTTTATTATGCTCTTTATTGCTTCATGGGCTTCCATGCATTTATTGTAATGGCACTGCTATATTTCCAAGCAAAGGCCCCTATAGAACCCCCAACTATTTATTCTAAAAATAATAATATATTGATATTCAGATTTTCAATGCATTGTTCAATGTCGGTTCTATTGATTTATTGTTTTTAGTGTTTACTGTTTAGTAGTTTACAATTTAATTTTACATAAAAGAGTAAAGACTTAGATAAATTGCAATTTCTCAGAGATCTTTTTATAACTAATTTATCAAGTATAATATTATATTTGCACCTTGTCCCCACTTTTGGGTCCATGCCTCAGTCCCCACACCCTGAAATCCAACCTTGTGCTCCCCCTTTCCCCCCATTCTGAAACTCCATGGAACATTGGAAAATTCTGTTAAGGGAGAAGCTTACTGAGTTATGTATCCATGTTTAGATAAAGATGATTCTTTGATTTAGAATGGGATGTCAAACAGCAACTTTCAGGTTAATGCAGGTTATTCCATTTTGCAGAACGGATTTACTTCCACTTATTGATTGGCCAATTGATTTGATTTGGAGCAGCAACTTGCCCCTAAAATGTAATGCACTTGTTTGGTTAAACGTCTTAAAGGAATTTTCGCCCATAGGATAACCTCAGGAAAGGAGATTTCCTTGGCCTGTCTCAGTGTGTTTTGTGTCATAGAGATGTGGAGAGGGTTAATTATTTGTTACTGCATTGCCCCTACTCTAAACAGATATGAAATTCTGTATTGCTTCTGTAAAGTTTTAGAAAGCATTTATGTAGTTGGCTATTGGATTCTCCCAAAGATGGATTTCTGTGGCATATTTCTTTCAGCTTTACTATTTGGGGTATATAGTTGCAGTGGAATCAATGGATTTTTAGAGAATAAGCACTATCTTGGAGATGTGTATGAATAAAACTTCTGCTTCTATCAAGGTGTTCCACATTTCTCGTTTAGCCAGATTGAAATTCAGACTCTTAACTTTAGAATTATAACTTTTACAGAACATGGAGTTGGCTCCTCCCACCCTTGGGAAAGGAGCTCTAAAAAACTGGCAAAACATAGTAAGGTGTACTAAGTTTTTCCGAAGTGTGGTTCCATTAAAATGAACTTTCATGGAGCTGCTCAAGGAAACCCAGGACCTACTGGAGCAGGTATTGCCTTTACAATGGTGGATGGTGTCTTTGTGAAAGGAGACTCAATTTATTTGAGAATTAAAACAAACAACACCGCTGAAGCCCTGGTGGTCCTGGAAGGTATTAAAATAGCAGTTGTTTCTGGATTTAGACAGCTCAAAGCAGAAGGAAACTCACTTGTGATCAATGGTTTGACAAAAAATGGCCTAATAGATTGGAGGTTAAGCAGCATTATCAAATAAATTATTCTTTTTAGCCACCATTTCGCCAAATAAGAATTTAAGCACTGTTTGAGGGGATATAATAAATATGTGGATCACATAGTAAATGAAGATGTTGATCAGTACCCCTTCTCTGCTCAATTAGTATTATTGTGTAGGCGCCACTGCTTAAGAAGGCTTCTTCTTCTGGTAATCAAGAAATTGAACCAAATTTAAGAGAAGGCTTCTTCTTCTGGTAATCACTTGTTTTCTCTACAAATTGATTAAGATATTTGGGTGGGGTATTTGAGGTCTCAATGTTCTATTTCTTTGTCATGTTTTGCAGGGATGACAGTTTGTTTTTTCTTCTAGTCTGTCTGCTTGTAGCAGATGCCTGGTTGTCTCTTAGGCAGGGTTTTGTGTTATATTGTGGGTTACGTTTATATAAATGATGCAGACATGATGTTTGTCAGATTTGTGCCTTTCTTCCCTGCCTTTGTGCTTTATGCCAGAATTGGCAAAAGTGTGAAGAGACACTGGGAGAAGCATGGCAGATTTGGATAGGGAGGAGGCTTTTTGGGTCACTACTTTATTGGCTTTCCTTTCTTGTTTTTAGTTGTTTTCATTTCTTTACTCAGCAGCTTGCTGTAGGCTCCAGCTCATTTTGTCACCTGTCTTTTTTCTCTACCTTGATCCTTCCTGCTTTTGTTGGACAGGCACCTCCAGCACTGCTTGATGGTAGAATCATGGATATTCTTATGCAGGCTTTTTGGTGATCTAGGCTTTTGGCCGTATTGTATTTGTTTTTTCTTCTATTGAGAGTGGACACCTATAGAACCCACATTTTATCGATCAAAAAAAGATAAATATAGGTGAGAAACAAAATTAATAATAAAAAAATATTCAAATTAATAAAAACGTTAACTAATTAACAATTAATATAGTTTTGATTTTATAAATAAATATATTAATTAATTAATTGAATATGATAAATAAAGGATAATCATATTGTTAATCTTAATAAATAAATTAAAATTTAGAAATTAAAAACATAAGAATGAATCCTGTTAAAAATTGAAACCTAACTAGGGGTTTCCATAGTTAATTCTAAACCACATTTGCAAGAAGGAATTAGTTGGTCGCCACCTCCTTCAAGATGGACGAAGACAAATTTCAACAGGCCAGCCGGAGGTAACCCTGGCAAATCAGGTGCTGGTTATTTAGTTTGAGATGCCTTAGGAAATCTTATCAAAGTGATGCCAAAGGAACTAAAAGACAACTCCAATAAATTCTATGCCGAATTTGCAAGAAGGAATAGGTTGATCCCCACCTCCTTCAAGATGAATGAAGACGAATTTCGACGGGCCAGCTAGAGGTAACCCTGGCAAAACAGGCACTGGATATTTAGTTGGAAATGCCTTAGGAAAGCTTATCAGAGTGATGCCAAAGAAATTAAAAGACAGCTTTAATAATAAAGCAAAGGCACAGGCACAGGCATTTCTTCCTGACCTTCAAATATGTAAAACTTATGGGGCTTGTAATATGCAGATAGGAGATTCTACAGTCATTATTGATGCCATCTGCAAACAAGGTTCACCAAATTGGAAGATAAAAAATATACTGTAAAAAGCATGGCAAATGTTGGAATCATTAGTAGCATTCAGTATGCTACATGTCTTCAGGGAAATTAATAGAGAGGTCAATTTCCTAGCAAATTATGTCATTGACAAGAAGGAAAACCATTTAATCCATAATGTGGTTGGGATGTGGGAATAATTTGACTCCATGTTTGAATTATAATCATATAAATGAACAATTTGTTGGAGTGTATCAAGGATTCCAAATTAATGGAATAGTACCTTCCCTTTATGATTACAACTGCTTTAGCCATGCAAATATGAGTACAATTAGGGCTCTACAAGTACCATGTATGATCAGCAACTATATTCAAGAACGAGGTGAGAATATAACAACCTCTTACCATCTTAGTTTCTCAATTTAATCCCTACAACTTTGAAGGTTTTTACAGTTCATATGAAGAAATGGATACCTCTATGCCACTAATCTCAGAAAGGAGACAAGTCGCATATTTGGGAGGGGTAACAAATTTACGCTTAAAGAAAAGTCTTCAAGCCAAAAGCCACGATCAGCATGCAATCAAGGTGACTTTGGGAGACTTTTCTGGTTGCCAACCATAGATACAGGGTTAACACAGACATGGACTCCATGTTCATTAGGGTGCTTTTGAATGTGACAAACTCAAAGGACACAGTCAAAACAATTACCATACCTCTGACCAGACCATAGTGGCATCAAGGATTGGAGCCTGTGCTGGAGGAGGCAATCCCACTTCTGGGTTTTCCCCTGAAGAACAAAGCATGGCAGATCAACACCAGGGTTTTCTTAGGTCTGTGGACACCTTTCAGTACACCTGTTGAAGGTCTTCCTAAGACTACACAAACAGAGAATGGGTCCTAACCTTAGTTTTCTAAAATGTGCCATGGATATCACTCCCACCTCTACTACTGATTGGTCATTTGCGAATTTAAGAAGAAGATGAGGAAGATGGAGCTGATCCTGCTTGGGGTTGTGACTACTGATAGACACAGTGAGGCCAAATTTTGTCACATATGGTCTACATAGTAATAGTTTAGTATATGTGTAGTTGTTTTGTAGATGGAGAGGACTGTTTGTTCTTCTTGTTGTGGTTCAGAAATAGATATAACTGCTTTGAGTTTGTTATGATTCTCATCTGGTTAAGGAGTGGCATATATGTAAATTTCTATACTTTATAGTACAAAGGGTGTGGTCCCCATGGCCACCCTTCACCAACCAAAATTAAAATAAAACCTAACTTCAAATTAAAACCTAAATATTATAATTTGTAGTAAAACAATAAATCCCAACATTAGACAACAAATACCTGCAGCCTGCAAACAGATGAGCCAAACAACAAAAAAATGCCATGATTTATGTTTTGTTTGTGATTGAAATTGTTAAAATAAAGCATGGACAGTGAAATAGAAGCAGCACCCTAAAATACAGGTCACAATATTTCTGCAGGAAAGTAGCAGCAGCAGAAGGGTGAAACACACTGGCGGGAAGGAGGATGGGAAAAAGTATGTGACTGGAGGAGAGAAGAAAGCAAGAGAAAGCACAATAAAAAACAGAGGAAATTTGAAGGATACTTAAACAAGAGACAATGACTGCTAAAAGTTAAAACCCTACCTCTGCTCACACCTTTGAAATTTCTTCAAAAGCTGAAAGATCCTTCCATGCTAATACTTGTGATTTTACATGCCTGTGCTGCTTGAGATAAACAAAAGTGTAGGGTGTTTTCAACTTGTTAAAGTTATTTTTACTTTTTTTATAAATTTATTTGGAATGGCTCAGATGACAAGGGTTCCACACCGATACATATCTGGCAAGGCTAAAATTTTGCAGTTGTTTTGGTTCTTTGGATACAGGCTATACAGTTCCCAAGCCATATGTGGGCCATACCTAAGTTACCAAATCGGGTACAGGTACAGATACGGGTAAGTGGGTACGATACGTCGGTACGGCAAAAAAAAATCTGGTGGTTGGGTACATTTAGATATGTCCGTACAAAAAATGTATAAAAATCATAAATATATACAAAAGAACAATGTTATTCCAAAAAAAATTATATTTATATATGTTCCTAGCTACTAAAAATTAATAATTGATATTATAAAATATAAATTATAATTATACTAATTTAAAATATTAATAATAAAATTAAAAAATAAAATAATAAATAATATAACTAAGTCATAAATATATAAACTTATTAGTTAACTATAAGTTTATAACATATATTAATATAATTATTTATTATTTTACATTTACATCTATTATATATTAATATAAATTAAACTACAAAATAATAAAATATTAAAATAATAATTACAAATTAAATTATTATATTGTATATTTAGTATTCATTATAAAACGATTAAATATTATTTAATATTAATAAATATAAATTAAATTGCGTATATAATAATAATTATATTAATATATGTTATAGATTTATAGTATATTATTATATGAGTAAACAATATATAATATAAATTATAAATTATAAACTTATAAAATATACAATATTAAAATTTAAAAGTTTAATGTCTAAAAGTTAAAAACTATTAAAAAATAAACAATAATAAATTTAATCTGGACAGAAGAAAAAAAAGGCCTGCCCGATTATTTGCAATATCAAAATTTAAAAGTTTAAAGTTTTAAAGAATTAAAAATAAACAGTAATTAATTTAATTTCATTGACTGGTTTAGAGACGCGCGTCCAACCCGCGTCATCTCCCTACAACCCTACAACCGCAGAGTGAAGTCTAATATAACTCAAATGGTATTTTATGGGTGACGTTTTACTTAGATTTTCTCATGAAATTCGTGAAATGGTAATCTTGCATCAACGCTTGGAACCAGTTACCAATCTCGTCGGCAAAAATTCAATGCTTGGAACATGATTTTAGATTTTTTCATGGTTATTTTTCGAAATTCAAAGGAGCATGATTTTGTTTGGGACAAGTGCCCATGGTATTTTGGCAAGGTGGGAATTTTCATTTGCCCTTCAATTCTATTTTTCAACGCAGAAGCTGAGGGATTTATCTATGTTCCAATTTTGGACCAGGTTTTATAATCTTCCTCTGGGCTTACAAGGCGCTGAATTGATTGAGAGGCTACTAGAAGTAATTGGTGATTTTATAAAACCTGATTCGGCTGGGGGTGGAGTGCATAACCATTTTTGCAGGTTCTGCATCAAGATTTATACTCTGAGTTTGTTTTAAGTTCCATAGACATATTGTTTGTATGGCCCTTTCAGCCATGTCTTCTCCATACTCGAAATCGTGGAGTGATTTTATCCAGTCAGCCGTGGTAAACTGGAAGCAGAAAAATGCAAATGAGGGTTTTCTGTTTTTCCTTTTAACATGTGAAAAGCAGAAAAAAAAAACTTTGAAACTCTTCAGAATCATGTTGGAATCACCACGTGAAGGTTGGGTAGTCAGGATTCGGCAAAAATTCTGGGAGACATTTTGATGTTAAAATTCATGTGCCCTGTGCGATTCCACAGGGAATCTGAGCAGTACCCGTATCCAAAACGTCCCGTACCTGGAATCGAGGGAAAAAGTCCACAATTCGGTAACTTAGGGCCATACTGTACCCATACCTGCATCTGGTATGGTGGTACACATACGCAGGTGGTGGGGCAGGCATATCCTGCAATAATGGTTTACACATGAATAAGTTGCTCATCTTGCATTGGGATTTCTGTTGGTAACTTAGGTTTACCCACACAAATATGTTGCTCATTTTGCATCAGGGATATTCTGTTAGAGCTCTCCTGATAAAATTGAAAGATTTGGCAAGAGAGGTATATTCGCAGAATTGATCAGCAATCAAGATTTTCTGAAAAAATAGTGTAGTAAATACAATTATTCCTTGTACAATTATATACCCAATATTAAGTGGGTTCAGAAAAAAGATTAAGTTTTACAGACATAAATATGATTTTCAGTTTGTAGTCAAGATATCTCCTAGAGCTCAACATGGTAAAATGTTTTTCCAAGAAAGGCATTACTCCCAGCATGGGCCAACTGTCAGCTGATTTTGGAAGAAATACCTAATGGCCAAGTACTGTACAGTGTAAACAACTGAATATTACAAAAGAACATAAATACACATACAATGACTTAAATGGAATCATCAATTAGTTCCATATCCCTAACTCACCCTTAGGCCTGAAGAAAAGACAACCTTCTCAAGATTGATTTGGAATACACAGACCTCAAGAAGCCAAAATTTCAATCTTGAACGAAAACCTTGAAAAGGGTCACTGGAGGGAAAAGCCAACCCAAAGGTGCATTATAATTTGAAATGAGTCCAACGCAGAACCAGACCTGTGGTGCTTGCTTCAACACTTCAGGCAAAGTATGTACCATTTTGACAGATGGAGGATACTCCACCATCATGGGGCCACAATGTGTACACACATTTTTGAAGGAGAAAGAGCCTCTCTTGACCCTCATTAGCAAATTATGTATAAGTAACCATGAACTGGGCTCCAGTAATTTAGATCCTTGCATAGTTGTAAATTTAGGAAGTAGGAATTCTCCAAACAAGCAACAACCCATGCACACCATATATCTTTTGCCACAAATAATACAATTTTTTGAAATTCTTTATTCACAGAAATTCAAGCAATTAACTTTATTGTCTCATATACAAGGGTGGACCCTACCCAAGAAAATCACCTAGGATGGGCCTCTAAGTTTGTTCTAAACTTTTTGTCTCACAAATAAATTCCTAAAACAATAAACAAAATTTCTGAACAGTTAATGTAAACTCTCACAACAGATTTTGAGTAGATAAAATGTTCTATTAATAAGATTCCCATAACCAAAGAACTGGATCACTCATTCCAGCAGTAGATCCCAGAAGCTTAATAAACTAAACTTTCAGCCCTGTGGACCAAACATACTGCTTTGAAACATCTACCACTGACACTTTGTATGGCCTGTTTATAATCATTACTAAATCAAAACCAGACATCTCAATAGTCATTTGTAGTTTATAAACGTGCATATATCTTTCTTCCCATTTACCAAAATCATACTCATATTTGTGTTTCCACCTTAATTGAAATTAGTTAACCTGCAAAGTTCTACATTGGAGGACTAAATCACATCAAGCATCACAATAGTTCAACAATATGGGAAAAATGCATTGACTTAAACTGTTACCTTATATTAACTTTATGTGTGTCAACGACTCAACAGTTAACTTATTTATACATATACTAAGATGCATACAACATATTATTAAACAGACAAATCACAACTAGTAGAACAGAAAAAAGGAGATATTCGTGGAAATATCAACCAGCATCTGATTTTCTCCAAAAAAAGATTTGATCATTTTAATACAATTGTGTGTCAACGACTCAACAGTTAACTTATACATATACTAAGATGCATACAACATATTATTAAACAGAAAAATCACAGCTAGTAGAACAGAAAAAAGGAGATATTCGTGGAAATATCAACCAGCATCTGACTTTCTCCAAAAAAAGATTCGATCATCTTAATACAATTGTTAAAATTTACCAGAAATATCAATGGCATATCTGCAGGCAATGAATCCACTTGCTGAGCCAGAATATCCCATGCCTGAGAAGCCAAGTCTACACCTGTGTCACCCTCTGCCTTTTCCAGTGCCCAAACCTCAATTTTAGGCATAAAAAATACACATGAACCAATGTTTCTACAGGCTCCTGTTACACAAACACAGTCATCTAATGATTAACATATCCAAAGATTACATAAAGATAAATGACTCTCTTTGTCATACTGGAGGGGATCTCAAGGCTCTACATCTAGAGTTATGTGTCTTATATACTTCCTTTCATTCATTAATAGAATAATTAACCATTGGCAAAATTCACAAGCATAATTCATGACATATAACCAGTGAGATAAAGGGTATGTACACAAAATCACAAATTAGATTAGAGGTTAGAACTAACAATAAAAGATTATTGAGTACAATCTGTAACTTAAGGGGAAACCTGGTTAGCCTGAGGATCATTATCAAGTGGAAGTATGTAGAAAAGCAAAAGCAACAACCTATTCAACTACATGAAAGTCCAAAACAGTGCCATGCAAATTCAGTCACATTCTTCATTGTGAAACAAATTGTTGACATATTTTGGCTTGCTTGCCACACTGGGACCTAAAAATTACCTTTCACTTTACCTATACTTTTATTTATAGCCATTGAAAATCATTTTTGATACACTTCAGTCAAGGAAGTAATTGCTTAGCATTAGCTGAAACCACCATGCAATCCATCAAATACTTGTAGATAGCAGATTTCTATGATACAACAACTGTGTTTGACTATAATATGCAAAGGTCATCACAACCTCAGACACAATATAATATTAGTTTATGGCTGTGCAAACATTTCAACAAGCCAGGCAGTACTTTCCAACCATCAACAAGAAGCATTGAAATCATGACATTCCAATTCATGGTTTACTACAGCTTGTCCAATATTTCAAATGATCTATAAGGAACTAACAATAAATAATAAAAAAAATAATCACCTAGAATGTGTGTTAGCCCCTGGATTATATCTCCATGCCCTTCCTGGAACATTGTTGCTAAACTCAGTTTACGAATTTCTACATATCCTTCAAAGCCATGGAGAATGCATGAAGCTAAATATTTTTGTCCAGATTTAGGATCCCCACAAATCAAAACCCGAAACCCAATTCCTCTCCCGTTGTTCCCCCACAAATTTAGTTTCTGCATGTCTTTCAAATGATTTTCAACAGTTTTCAAACAAGAATCTTCAATATTTTGTGTAATTTCTTCATCAGGCAAGATTGATACCAAATCAGAAGACAGAGATTCACATCCATCACATATAAGTCCAACTGAAGACAAGCTTTTCTCAATGTCCTTGGCAATTCTAGATCCCACTGGCAATGGCTTTAAAGAAGACCACCAAGGAACGCCGATGGAATTCTTCTTTTGCAAATCCATTGTTACAATACATTGTATTAACTTTGAGGCTTTCCAAAGGATAGGAGGCAAGGCAATCCTCCCATCTAGATAAAGGGAAACAAGTAATTCGACTAACGGGGGGAGAAGAGTTGAAACCATGTGTTTCTGAAGAGGCAGAGCACTAACATCATTGACTGCCATGCTTGATACCCTTCGAGAACAAGGTGGAGGAGCCTGTGCAAGAGCAGCCGCCCAATCACTTTCCTTCACTGTTACCAGGGGAAGTGTAGGCAAGTGATTAACCTCCAGCCTTTTCTCAGCAGAACTGAAGAGATCTTTCAAGGATAAGTTCCGCTTCAAACAAATCATTGCTGCCTGAGTACATAAAGCCTGCAAATCTGCTCCAGCATATCCAGGTGTTTGTTGTGCAATTCTGGAAAGAAGTTCCCCAGATGGAGGTTTTGGCCACTTCCTGGTATGAAGATCCAAAATGGCTGCCCTTTCCTCAACAGAAGGTAAAGGAAAATAGATTTCTCTATCAAATCTCCCAGGACGTCTCAATGCTGGATCAAGGTGCTCAGGACAATTTGTAGCACCAATTACAACCACTGATCCCCTTGACCTCAAACCATCCATAAGTGCAAGCAATGTAGACACTACTGAGCTGTGGGTTTGATCTTGTTGACGTGAACGCTTTGGTGCAAGCCCATCAATTTCATCAAAGAAAATGACTGAAGGTTGGCATTGCTCTGCCACCTGGAATAATAATCTCAATTGTCGTTCTGCATCCCCAACATACTTCCCCAAACAATCTGCTCCCTTGCGAAAAAAGTAAGCTATCTGCCTATCACCGCGGGAACATGCACCAACTAAAGCTCGCACAGCAAGTGTCTTACCAGTGCCAGGGTAGCCATGTAGAAGAACACCCCTAGGTGGTGTAATACCAAGATTATCAAAAAACTGTGGGTATAAGAGAGGTAAAATCACTACTTCTTTCATACACCTTACAACATTTTGCAGGCCGGCCACACTTTCCCAACCCTCTGTGAAATTAGCATTGCCAGATGATGATCCCCCAATATAGACAGGGGCTATTCTTTCCAAATCTCGATGGAGCCGCTTCCGTTCACGTCGCAAAAACTCCTCATCCTCGCCATAATTATCTAGCCATTTCTCTTCTGCCTCTAAGTCTTTCCGAAGGGCAGCTACATTTTCTTTTCTTGTTTCAGTTACCATCTTCTGTAACTGCATCTTTTGCATCTCACGGCGAGATCGAACTCTTGGGTGGAACAGATACAGATGATCAGTGCAAGCCATAAGATATTTCTTATGGTCAAACACACAACCCTCAGCTCTACCACAAGCCTGCAAAGAAAATATAACCCCAAAAAATAAGATTGATTATGCATTTGATAGTGCAGATATTACACTTTAAGAAATACTATCCAGAATTTAACTCTTAAAACAAAGTAAATGATAATTAGCAAATATTTACACTGATGGAAAAAAAAAAAAAAAAAAAAACTGAATACAAGGGTAGATAGTCAAACAAACAAGGTGATAAGTCCGTGGACATCGGTCAACTCGACATCCAATTGTCGCTCCTGGTCGATCGCAACGACTGCACTTAAGTGCTCGGCCTCTGGCAAGTGCTGCACGAACATTTTTGAGACAGCCCAAACCTGAGAAATAGACCTGCATGCCCATGAGTTATGCACCAAATTACGTCTATGGGGGATTTAACTACTTACATTAACACTTTTTCTAGATTCTAAAATTAGAATGTTTATTATCGTGATTGCCAAATTAAGTTACATTTAAGATATCAGGTAATGCAATGTTAAAACTTCACACAGTTAACTCGGTAGTACTGTTAAGTAATTGCATCTGAAAGAAAGAAGTAGAAAACAGGAATGTAATAGAAAATAACAGGATCTAAGAGGCCAGATATCTTTACTGGACTATATTTCAGGGAACAAAATTTTTGATGAAAATTGGACAGAATAGCTGAGACCCATAAGCCTGAGCGTGTAACATTATCAAAGAATAATGGCTTTGGCGATGAAACTCAATAATCTAGTTCTCTCCAACATATAGATCAATGATTACATTCATGAAGGTAAGATAGCAGAACAAACTAGGATACGATAAAAATCCTACACATTAAGACCAGAGCTCCAGGATATAAAATTAGAGATAGATTCTGAATGATATCTGAGTATAATGAAGTAGAAATGAAAAGGCACACCAAAAGCACACTGAGTGAGTCAAGAGCTTTGAATACCATTGAATAGAAAACAGTGCAAGGCAATTTCACCAAAAAACATTTCATTTTAATGTGCACCAGAGAAAATTATGCTAGAGTACCTCAGGGCTCCATACAGCACATTGTTTGTGAACCCACACTCCAGTAATGCCATGGCGATCATTGAGGGGACCCAAAAGGCGTCCAAGCCAACCTGGATCATCTCCAAACCCGTCCCCTTCCTGATATTTAGACTCCTCAGTAGCTGCTTGCAACTCACCACAAATTTCATTATCACTATCTGTGATCTCTTGAGACAGCTTCTTTGGAGGCTTCCCATCATTGCCCACACCACATAGACCACATTTGCGCCCTTCAATTATTGCAGGCCTGTGAAATTTGAAATTCACAACACTACTGCCCTTTAGCATTGACTCGTTGTTAGTTTTTAAACCCTCTCCTACATCAAGATCCTTTGTGTTTGGTGTTTCCCTGTCTGCTTCCTGGTGAACAGTAGCATGTTTACAGTGCTTGCTATTTGATTCTGGTATATCGTCGCCATCCTCAGATTGGCTGTCTTCACAGTGCCTGGCACCAGACTCTACAATACCATTCACAACATTACAAAGAGTAATCCCTTGATGCCCAATACTAGTATGCATCGCTGACTGTTCTAATGTTGGTTCATCAACATCCATCTCTTCTACATGTATGTTTGCGCCTGAATATATACCACTTGGCTCAATCTTGCCTGTGTCAGTAGTTTCCGCACCTGATCCATTCTCATTGCTTGACTTGCAAACCGGGTGAGAACCAACAGTTAGATTCTGACATTTTGGTGGGACACCAAGATCTCTGTAAGCATTTTCGGAATCTGCAAGGTTCAACTTGCAGTCAAGACCCCTGCTAGAACCTTCAGAATCTTGATGTCTACCTTCTTCACCAAGTTCCCTGCTACAATCAGAATCTTGATATTTTGCTTCACCGCCGAGATCCCTGCTAGAACCTTCGGAATCAAAGTTGGCGTTTTTGCAAGCGATGCCCTCTTCATCGATCATGCAAGCTTGAGAGGTTTCGATGCCAATGAAATCAGTTTTAAGGTTTTCCAGTCGCTGCACTAGAGAATGGTTTTCGTGTTGTTGCTCCTGGACTGAATTTCCAGCCAATGTGAATTGTAAATGAACTTCTGCATTGCAGGGAACGGTGATATCAATTTGCAGAGCATCAGAGTCTACAGTCTTTAGCATTGATTTCTTATTACCATGATCTGTTCCATCTGACGATGAAGAGCGTCCATTAATATCTTTACAGCGTGCATTTCCACCCTTCGCTGATAAAGGGGTTAGTTGCTGTCTGCCGTTTGCATTCAAAACCAATGAAGATGAATTCTTCCTTTGTTGTGAATACAAATCGGGGAGTTGCGGTGAAGCAATTGCATCTTTCGCTATCCCTAATGCTGCCTGCAGTCGGGGTTTCCTTCTTGACTTTGTCGCCCAAAAGGGCAATGCGAACGTTTCAGTTTCAGAATCGTCAGGTTTCTCTTTAAAGGGACCAGGGCCATTACAGTCGCTCAGGTCCCGCTCTCTTCTCCTCTTCCTTGTATCCCGATTTTGCTCAATATCCTTCTCTATCTGGGGTTTGGCGAAATTTTTAACCCTGTGTCTGAGTCTGGTGTCCCAACTTTCAATCCCATTATGCCAGTTAACCGATTTTTCGTCTGCCGCTTTGTTTTCAGGCTTCACTTTTTTTTCCTTTTCAACTTTGACAGAGGGAGACTCGTCATTGACATCTGAAAGCCCACGGTATCTAGAACTTTCCTTGATTCTGAGGCTCCGACGTTGTCCAGGATTGGTGTGATTTTGGTTGTTCTCCAGTGTGGTGATTGTCCTTTGCTTCTTACAAGCGTGTGCCCCAGCTGCGATGTGTACTTCGCAGTCGCATGCTCGAGGGTGCGACCTCCTCCTCTTGCGAAAACTTGCCAGCGAATCACGAGAGGCCCGCTGCTGCTGCTGCGATAAGCGCATGACCAGACACCAAATTTGCACCCCCCCTCCCAACCTTGAGCCGTTCAACCGCTAGGGTTTCAAATTTGTAGGGTTTCAACCTTGTAGGGTTCCAGACTTGCAATCTTGTACTACGAGAGGAGACTGTAACCTGTAGGCTGTTGGTGTTGCTAAATACATTTGAATCCGATGAAATTTAGTTTTCCTCCTGTTTTTTACTAAATCACGAGACAAAGAAAGAGAATAAAGCAAGCTACTTAGCTATATATGATGGCGTCCAAATCCCCGCCCCGCCCGGCCCGTCTCTACTTCTCACTTCTCCCCTCTTAATAGTTTGGAGAAGATGACAAGGATTCTAAAACCGCAGAAGTGGATAAATTTGGAGAGCTGTCGAATGAAAGTGTGGAAGCGGTAACAAGGAGGATTTACATTTGTAATGGTCAATGTCACCTAGTGCCTTCAAATTTTCCACTACCCTGCCCACCGCCTCGCACGTAGCCTACACCTGAAAGTGTGAAGGCGGTGGTAACAAGGAGGATTTATATTTGTAATGGTCAATGTTACCTAGTGCCTTCAAATTTTCCACTACCCTGCCCACCGCCTCGCACGTAGCCTACACCCACACCCTACGCCCTATACCTTCGTCCCCTTACAAAGGGTGTTTATAACTTTATTGTATTTCAAATTATGCTACTGCTTGTTTTTATATGTCCCGGCCCACTACAAATTGTTTTAAATACGCTTGCGCGCCAATTTTTTGGTGCCTTTGGTTTGTTGTGCCCCACGCTCATTGTCAAAAAAATTCTTTGCCTTTCTTAACAGAAGCTCAATTACACGTGAACATTTCACCTAATACAATAATAACTAGAAACCATTCAAGGGAATGATGGTGAAAAGTGCATACCTTGTGTATATTTTTATTACTCTATTTTATATTATTTAGGTTGGTGCCTTAGTATTTACTTTAGAATATAGTTTTAAGTGTTTTGATATTTATTTAAGTTTAATTATTAGAAATATAATCTAATATTTTTTCTACAAATCTTAATTTTTAATTTAGTTTTTTATTATTTAAATAAAATTTTGATTTGAAATCAATCGTTGACAAAGTTAATAGCAAATGTTGATGAAGTCATGAAGTTGTTGTAGAAGTCACAAAGTTGTTGTAGAAGTCATGAGGATGCTAACAAATTCATCAAATTAATACAAAAGTCAGAAAGATGCCAACGAAGACGACTATGGTATTGAAGTCACGGATAGTGGCTAAAAAAGTGAGAGTATGGTTGCAAAGTGGTCACAATATTGCTAAAGTGCACAATTTTTGCTAAGAATATGATTTGGTTTTTAGGCAATTACCGACTTTGATGAGACCAATTTATTGGCTACCCACATGGCTATGAAAAGTGGTAGAAAGGTCAAATTCACAAGCAATTAGATAGTTATAATTATTCCATTTGATTCCATTGGATGTTATATGCCTCATAAAAGGTATGCATGAAATATAGGTAACAAACCTAAAAAATATTTGTAAGAGTTGTTTGGCTAGAAGGAAAAATGGCGAGACAATTAGAATGAGAAATGAGAACAATCATAAACTATCCTGCAAACCCTTGTTGTTGAAGTTTTCCTTACTACACAAGTCAACAACTACTGACAAAGTTTATTATTATTGCAAAAGTAGCCCTTTATTGACAAAGTTAATAGCAAATGTTGATGAATTCATGAAGTTGTTATAGAAGTCACGAGGATGCTAACAAAGTCATCAAATTGATATAGAAGTCACAAAGATGCTAACAAAGATGACTATGATGTTGAAGTCATGAATAGTGGCTAACAAAGTGAGTGTATGGCCACTAAGTGATCACAATATTGCTAAAGTGCACAATTTTTGGCTAAGAATATGATTTGGTCTTTGAGCAATTATTAACTTTGATGAGGCCAATTTATTGGCTTATCCACATGGGGATGATAGGTGGTAGAAAGGTCAAATTCATAAACAATTAGAAAGTTATAATTAATTCCTTTGATTCCATTAGATGGTATATGCCTCGTAAAAGGTGTGCATGGAGTATAGGTAACAAATCTAAAAATATCCAAAGCTTACGATAGAGTTTCATGGATTTTAATCTTCCAAGCATCTAAAGGTCTGATTCAAAGGCAAGATCCTCAGAATGATTAAAGCTTGTGCATCTACCCATCATTTTCGGTCCTCATCAATGGCTCCCCTCATTGTCACTTTGTTGTCTTTGGTGATATTAAACAACGGGATCCTCTCTCTCCCTAGTTTGTTCATAATTTTGCAGAGGCCTTGGGAAGGAACATTGACGAAGGGATCATGAGGGAAAGCCTCGAAGGTTTCTCTCCTTCCTCTTCCTTGTAGTTGATCTCCCCTAAACAATTTGTTGACAACACCATTCTCCTTGGGGAAGCCACAATTGTAGAAGCTAGGGGTTGTGTCAGCATTTTTTCTAATTTTGCTCTTGCTTCAAGTAAAAACATTAATTTGAATAAAAGTGGTGTTTTCTTATTCAACGTGCCTCCTCCTCTGCAACTCAGGATAGTTGGGGTTCTAAATTGTCATACTCATCTTCTCCCTTCCTTTTACCTGAGAATGTCGTTAACTACTATTAAATTTGAGAATTAAGTTTGGTTCAACCTTTTGGAAAGGGTGCAACAAAAGCTAATTGTATGGAAAGGTGCTCTTCTTAGCAATGGTGGTAAACTCCAGCTGCTCAAAGCCACTCTTTAGAGTACCTATGTCCACCTCCTTTCCCTATTCATGATGTTTGTTGATTTGACAAGGAAATTGGAGCAAATTCAAAGAAGGTTCCTCTTGTCTAGAATTAAGGAGAAGCATTGTATCTCCCTTGTGAATTGGGATACAATATGCTCTCACAAGAAAAATGGAGGTTTGGATATTCAAAAAACTAAACAGATGAACCTAGCCCTACTAACTAAAGTTAGTTGGTGTTTGATAAAACAAAACTCTGAGTGGACCAAAATCCTGAGAGTTAAGTACTTAAATGGTCATGAGGGAATATTTTTTCTCCATAATAATTATCTTCCTAAAGGTTATACTATTTGGAACAATCTTCTCAAAACTAAGGACACCATAAGATAGGGTTCCTTATGGAAGATTAGTAAAGGGGATTCCACGAGGTTTTGGGAAGATCCTTAGACTTCACCTTCTCCTCTAGAATTTTACCTTATTTGTTTAACTATCCAAATTGATCTAAGCAGGAGATTGGGCAACAAGGTGAAAGACTATTGGGACCCCTCATATCATGAATACACAAAGCAAATATCTATAAGTTTGTACATCAATTTTTTTTCAAATAATTTAGGGGTAATTTCATGATGAGAATCCATTTGTGCATTCTTGGGAATTTTAACCAAATTCCCCTAGATGCATCTAATTTAATTCCTACCTTCTCCCCTATTGTTGGAAAAAATATAGGTGAATATGTCAAGATTTGTAGAGATTTCATCACAAAAAAAATAAAATTAATGAAGAGTTTTTTTTTTCTATTTTTAAACACATTTCATAATGCAAATCTTCATCAGTATACTTTAATCACACCAAATTCAATGTATTTGTGGGCTAAGTTGGAGAATGCATTCCTAATGTAGTTTGGGCAAAACATCCATGAGAAGTTTTGCTCCAATTTGTGGCAATAAGGAGGAAATTCAACAAGCCTATTTCCCAACTCACTCAATGATTCTACCTAGCACTTGAAAAGGTAAATATTATGCATAGGCCCAATTCAATTGATTTGTTAAGGAAATACTTATGGGTATTTGATCCTACATTTGTTGCATTGGTAGGAGATACATTGAGAGTGATCACATTGGAAAAGCATATTTAGAACATGATTGTATACAAGGAATACCATATCAAATGTATTGTATTTGAGTGTTGCAAGATATAATATTTTATGAGCCAAGCATGAATGAAACACAACTAATGCAAGCTAGAAATTACCCTTATCAAGGTTTGATGATGCAACAACCTTAAAAAGATAAGCAATAAAATTATTATTATTTTCCTTTAGCATATAACATGAATCATGTTGTTGTCCCAATGATCCCACAACAAAATCAACTTGGTACTAATGCCTCAAATAATGAAACCATCAAAAAAGTCAATGAGACAATTTGGAACTAGTGAAAAAATATTCTTAACAAAAAAGAAGATATAATCATGAAGGCATATAAAGAGGATGGTGATATCATGTGTACTTAAGAGATTTGTAATACTCCAAAAATTAACAATTAAGAAAATCGTCAACACATTGAATAATGCCAACCAACCATACTATGTTTTGTGTTGGACATTCAAAGGTCCATTAAGAGATGAAATCATGACATCAAAATCCCTTGGATTTCTTGGCATATTTGAACAAATAAGTTTGCATGACAAGTGTTTCCTACACAGCACAATTGAGAATGGAGAATTTGCATGTTATGAAGTCATCATAAGGTTGGAAATAACTCTCAAGCCAATGATAAGTGATATGAAAGATGAATCAATAAAATTGAAATATGAGAGATGAACATGGTGTTGTCTCATCAAGTGAAGAGGTATATTGAACACATTTCAGCTAGTAAAATGAAAGAAAATCATGAGTTCCAAGAGTCCTTTGAATTGGTGGATAACTAACAGTGCTCAAATTTGAAGAGGTAAAGACCTGTAATGCTAGTACACTCAAGGATAGCCATTTGAAGGTATGTGTTGACAAATTTTATGACAATTATATTGGAAATTTTGAGGTAAATAAGAGAGATACTTGTATTCAATCAATGAATTAACATCACAATGACATATTTGTAGTATCAAAAATTACATACTTGAGAAATTTCACATTATGTTCTAAACTCATCTTATCCTACACTTTAATAATAGATTTTAATATTTATATAGGAAGTAATTTTTCTCATAGTTGAAGAGTACAAATGTGTTTTGTGTTATATTGGGAACACATGTGTAAAATTTGACTAGAATTATTCTAGACAGTATTGCAATACGCATACATATGTGTGATGCATTGGCATCCTAAAAATTCTTGAGATTCAAAATCATACTTTCTTTGTGGCTTGTTTACAGTGCGTGTTTTAATACCTGAATGACAAAACATCCCTTTCTCTATTGTATGAGGAAATAAAATTTAAGAATTTATCATTTCAAAAGGACTTTTTACAATTTTCTCATCCAAGAAACTCTTTATCTCTTTCCCTTAGGGAAACTCTACCAAATATGCTCAACCATTTGCAATCACTTTCAGTTATCTCATTTGGTATCTGCAAGGTGTATTATTTGTTTCTCTTCTTAAATAGTTTGAGCTTCTCAAGAAAAAGGCATTAATTTTACATCTTTCACCTTCATTGGAGATAGCCTCCACTCTTGGTAATATTATTATTTTCTCATCCATTATTACATTTACTCTTCAATGTGAGATCATTTATTTAGTATAGGAATGAATAAATCTATTGTTGTTTTTTTTACTTGCATGTAATGGTGGTTCTCCCCATAGACTAGGGTTAACAACATTATCAAGTATTTTCATTTTATCACTTCTTTTAATCATTAATGCACTTAGGAATTAAAATCACATATTTTTATCATCCACTTTCTTCTTTTTCTATTTGTGGAGGTCAAAATACCAAAACATGGGTTTGACCAACACAAACCCTTAAATAGCCAAGCAATAAATATTCCTATGTAACTGTATTTGTAGGTTAAGATGATTCTAGAATCCAAGCTAATCATTTTATAAATTTTTGGAGCGACTGGTGACAGATGATATCATGATGTGAGGAGCATGACATGTTGATGTCTTGGATAAAGAGCTTCACCTTCTATTTCTAGGTTCCTCTTAATCTTCATTTTCATTTTTTGGTAGAATAATATTTTAGTATTCTTTATACTTTCTATAAATATAGATTTTCTTAGTTTATTTAAAAGTTGGTATCCCAAAAACAACTTGTGATTTCAATTTAAGCACTTTCTTTGCTCCTATTTAGTAAAAAAATTATTTATGTAGATAGATGTAAATATTTTATCTTATTTAAAGTGAAATAGGAATTTAGTTATTAGAATAAGCATATTTTAATTAAACCCAACATACTCTCTATTTTACAATATTAATTGAAGACTTGTGTGCAATCACTTATTTAAATGAAGAGTTGTATTTTTGCAATGAAGGAGAAAGCAATTTTTTTGAATTCATAGATTCAAGACGCTGATTTGATTTTCCTTAAATATGACATTGTGATTATTCAGTTAGATGATCTCAACCACATGCTTGAATAATCAATTTTCTAGAGATTTTGGGTGAGAGGGACGAATAATATCTCTTTATTATGCTTTAAAAATTATCATAATATTCAGTATAATAATTTGATTATAATGACCCTTTCCTAATAGATTTTAAAGTTTAATGTTGGAAAATGATCTTGAATTTGAAAAATTAGAATTGGATATGATTGTAGGTGAGAATTTAGTGTTTCAAATCTCTGTAATAATCTTTTAATTCTAAAAATCAACAAGTAGATAAAATATTTAAAATTATTTTGTTGATTTAAATTAATTGGATATAAATTAATTATTGTAGAATGGGATTGTTGTAGGTTGGTGACGCGAGGAAAATACAGGTTTGCGACCATTGATGTCGCGACCTACATGTGTATACCTACTCTTTGCATGTTGGAGGGGGGACGTTTTTTGGTGTGGGGGTTGGTGTTCTTAGTGTGGGGCTGGTCAAATTTGTGGTGGAGGTTTTGATTTACATTTTCTTCTTTTCCTTAGCTTTGTTGATTGAAAGGTGTGTGGGTTTGAGCTGCGAGAAGGTTTAAGGAATCTATTTTCTTCTTTTTGTTTCTTGTCATCTTTTATTCTTGTTTTGGTCATGGATTCGGGTGAACCTTTGGGGTTAAACCGGCTATGGATTTTCATGTTGCCTTTGGTGCGAAGTCACCATCTACCTCAAAGAAGGCTAGTGAGAGTAACCTGATGAATAATGATTCTGGGGTGAGAGGGTTTACTCCTTTCAGAGGCCCTCGAATCCTAAATATCAACGGATGCTTGGAGAGGAGCCAAGACCTGTTCTAGTGATTCAACCAGAATCAATCACGAAAGATGTTGAGTATTTTTCAAATTGTGCTTTGATATGCAAATTTTTAGGAATGTGTCTCGCTTCCTTTCTTAGATTCATGGGCTCAATAGACTTGGAGTCCAGAGGGAGAGATGAAAGTGATGTTGCTTGCAAATAGCTATTTCATGGCTGTTTTCAACTACATGGATGATCACATTAGAGTTTTCAAAGGAGGGTCTTATTTTCACAATCAAATTAGTTTATTCATGAAGCCTTAGCATACTGAATTTAACTTGTCAGAGGAGCTCCTGAACCATGTTTCGGTGTGGGTGCGTCTCCCTTGGTTCCCAATTGAATATTGGTGGAATGACATCCTATAGATGATTGCTCTACTTCTAGGGAAACCCATGGGCCCATCTCAACAAACAATAGATAGGAAGGTAATGAATTTTGCTCGAATTTGTGTTGAGATTGATTTGAGTAACCCTCTTCCATATTCTTTGGAAATTCAGATCGAGACTTTTTCTTGGATGCAATAGCTTGATTATGAGACTCTCCCTTTTCGCTGCCGGTTGTGCCATGAATATGGTCATTTGCAACGTAGATGCCCTCGATCTAGACCTTCAAAGTCTTAACATTCTCAAACTCCCCGCAATCCTCCTAGGGTAGACAAAGGTAAGGCTCCTATCCCAGGTGAAGTTGGAGATAATGGTGGTTTTACTTAGGTTAAGGCCCATAACATGAATCGTAGACAAAAAAGAACTTTTAAGGAGAGGCAATAAAGGAACTCCTTTAATCACTTTGATGTTTTGGATGACCTTAGCCAGCAAGAGGTGAATCTAGGTTTGATGGCTTTGGACCAAGGTGTCTTGGAGGTAGTTCAGGAGGGCACTATTTTGGAAAATCTTCAGAATACTCAAGAACGTGGTTTAGTTCGAATGGATACTAATCTTAGTTTGGTGCTTTTAGCAGTTCCTAAGGCTCCTGCAGCTATGGGAAAGTTCAAGGAAAACTCTCTTCCTTTGGAGAAGATGGTGTCTAAATTGGTAAAAGGAAACAAGCCTTCTCCTTCTTTGGGGTTGCACCAAAAAAATCCTAAGAAAGGGGCTCCTGAGAAGCCTTCCAAAGTTGGGAGAAAGAAGGAGTTGGAAAAGATTAAATTGATGGGGGAAACACTAGTGGAGTCAGGATTTGTTAAGACTCTTGACTCACATTTTTCTAACCCTCAAAAATGCAAAAAGTTGTTTGAGATCTAGTTCACAATCATTCTCCTAATATGCTTTTCATTTAGGAAACTAAACTTTCAGTTGAGAGTATTCTTGGTTTAATGCCTAAACTCTAGTGGCGAGGGTATTGTCAATGTGTTGGTGCCCAGGGTAATGCTAGGGGTTTATCTTGCTTGTGGAATCCTTTGAAGTTTTGTCCTCTTTGGTGGATGTCATGTAAGTACTCTATTTCTGTGGTTGCCTCAAGTTTGGAGATTGGACAAATTATTATTTTTCTAATAGCTATGCTCCCACGGATATGCCAGGTAAGATGCGCCTTTGGTCTCATCTTCGGTTCATTAGGAGTTCTACACCTCTTTATCCTTAGATTATTGTTGGTGATTTTAATGCTATTATTGATCTGCATGATAAGTGGGGAGGAGTGTTGAGGCTGGAGCCTTCTGCTTTTCTTCTCAGGGAAAATATTTAATTTCTAAATCTTGTGGATATTATACCAAGTAATGGCCAATACACGTGGAATAATAAACGATATGGAAATGATTGTATTGCTGAGAGGTTAGACAGGTTCCTGGTCTCCTGTTTCTAGATAGGTGGGGCTTGGTCAACTAGTTCTAATATTCTGGATTGGAGGGGTTTTGATCATTGGCCTATTAAGCTTTATGCTTCTCTTGCCTATGTTGCTTGGTCCCCTCTTTTAAATTTCATCTTATGTGCCTACGTGAGCCCTCCTTATAGGAGTATATGGTTGATTGGTGGCATAGGGGAAAACCCGCTCATGGTACCACAATGTTTTATTTTGTTAAGCAATTGCAGTATGTGAAGTATCACCTCAAAAGGTGGAATAGGTAGTGTTTTGGCAACATCTTTCATGCCAAGGTTGCAACTCAGGATAGTTTGGATGTTATTACTCGTGAGATTAGGGAGTTTGGCTTTTTCGAGGAGTCCCTTTTGGCGGAGGTGCAAGCTCTGAAAGCTTTGGAGGAGTGTGAGTTGCTAGAGGAGATTTGTTGGAAATAGAAGGCGTGTGTGGATTGGTTACAAGAAGGTGACAAAAACACTACTTTTTTCTTTAATTATGTTAAGGCTAGGAGACATGGCAATTCCATCCCTTACCTTGTGAACTTCAGGGGTGAGCATCTTGATGAGGTATAAATAACCTCATGTTTTGACAAGCTAAATACCCTTCTTTGTTCTTGCTAATCACCTCAGCCATGCTAATGAATTTATTTTTAAGAGCAATAATTGTCTACTTTTTATAAAATGATGTATAAATCTTATTTCTTAAATTGATTGAAATTATCCAACTAATGTTGATCTAATGGTATAGACTTTAAGTCATTGTACAGGACTTATGCATGACCGAAGAATGGAGTGGACTTTAAGCATACTTCAAGCAGTTGAAGTTAGAGTGCCAAAAGTTTAGGCACCAGAAATTTAGGCGTACATAATGCGACAATTTCCTTTAAAGCTTTTTGTTAAACTTTTTGTTTCAGAATTTATGGCTCCACTTCGAGCCTTTATTATGTTTTATGTTATGAACATCAATTAGTTGGTCAATTGTAATTCTATTAAAGACATTTTCTATGGTGATCTACCGCCATCTGAAATTTAGGATTTTGTTAGTAGTATATATATGTGTAACCGCCAAAAGCAATGTTATGCTATTATGTTATGCTTCGAATACTATTCAACTATGTTCTCTGTGTTACACTCTTATGATATGAATAAATAAATATTGCCAGTCTCATTCTAAGTCAATAGTTCTGAGTAATGGAAGTATCATGGATGGATTTATTTTGAAGATATGAAAGTATGTGTGATTTGAGCTAATTGTAGGAATGCCTGAGAGCTGGCCACTCAAGGGATCTCATAGAGTAGATAAGTATTTTTCCTGTTAATATTGTTATCTTCATTTTTTACATTTTAAATTTAGATGAATGTTATTTTGTGTCGAGCTCTATCATATGTTCCTGCAGGTCGCGGTTTTGAGTTTACAATCTTAAAGTTCTATTTACTTTGAAATTCCAGAGCACCCACTCCTATTGTTAATTACCAATTGTTTGTACTTTCAGTTAGTAGTTAGTCGTTAGCCGTTAGTTGTCTTCATTTAAATTTCATAGTTTAACTGCAAGTGTTAATTCTTAGATAATTTCATGCTTTCTAGTTTAACAATTTCATGCTTTCTAGTTTAAACAATTTCATGCTTTCAAGTTTAAATGTATGTTTCCATCGTTTTAAGAATTCAGAAAATCTTGCTAAGAGAGAGATGGCCAAAATGTACCCTATTGCATACCCTTTGAACACTACCCAGTTGACATAATTGATATATCTTTAACTAAAGTATTAGGACCTAACGACAGCCTGTCACTTTTTGGCACCGTTGTCGGGGACCCATTATTTTTCTAGTGTTAATAGGAGATCGCTTGGATACCTCTTTTAGAAAAAAAAAAAAAAGGTTCCCAGGCTTCTTTTTCTACATGGTCAGGAAATGAGGTCCACATGGAAGATTCATACCAAAAACCCCCCAAAAGTCGTTACAACCACAAGTAGGGAGGTAGAAGTCTCAGCTGAAGAACTTATTGAAGAATTGATCAAGCATGATCAACCTAAGATTGTCTCGTATATCACTGAGACCTCCCCATATATCCATAAGACCTCCCAATATATCCCTGAGATCTTCCAGCATAACCCAGAAATTCAACCATTAGAGCAAACCTTTGAAGAGGAACGCATTCCTTTCGACGCCATGGGTGATAACCGTAGAAATGGTGCTAACCCAAGAGGGGGAGCGTGGACATTTACCTATCCTGTTGCTCTCGACCAAGATGATGATACACCTATGAAAAACATTTCACCATCCATCTTTCCAACCTTCAAAGGTTTATCCTCTTAAGACCCTGACCAATTCCTTTTTGAGTTTAAAGTTTCGTGTTAGATGTATGACTACAAAAATGATAACCAAAAATTGAAGCTCTTCCCCTCCACTCTAAAGGACATTGCAATATGTTGGTTCATGGGATTAGCTTCAAAGTCGATATCCACCTGGGACGCTATGGAGTCTGCATTTTTGGACAAATACCAAAGTTACTGTAGAATCAGTGATATGAAAGAGGAGTTGTTCAAACTAAGGCAAAACAAAGATGAAAGTCTAGAAGATTACCTGGATAGGTTTATCTTCTTGTCTAAACGGCATGGCGAAGAAGCCATAAGTCTAGAAATTCTAAAGACCATATTTCTCAAAGGACTTGATGAAGATGTTGGGAGAAGTCTAGATTTAATGGGAAAAGGAGATGTCTCCCAACTTGGACTTGATGATATTACTAAACTTTATGTCAGAATTTTTCCCATACTCGAGGAGGTATTCATAAATCTAATCTTTTTAGAGGTTTCAATGAAATAGGTAAACTTTGTGAGGAGATAGAAAATCTCAAAACTGACATTCTTGTTCAATTAAACACCACATTGGATGGAATACATGCCAAAACATGTAATCCTGAGACCTTATTCATCTATTGTCCTAGGTGTCGAAACAAACATCTCTCAAGAGAATATCCTTTGGACAAAATTGAAAATTTTCAGGTTTGTGAGAAGAGTCATGCCACTGATCAATGTGAGATCCTAAATGCAATAAAAAATTCCAAGAAAAGGACATCTCAGGCTGAGGAGGAGATCAATTTTTGTGAATCAAAGACCTGGAGGGAATTTATCTTACAGCCAGGACTCAAATCTCGCTTGGTGGCCTCCAAACAATTGGAATAATAATCACTGGGCGACACCTTGGCCTCCAACACCGTCTAATTGGGGACCTTACCCTTGGGGACCACCTAAATGGGCGAACCAGTCCTGGGGAAACCCCTAATGGCCAAACCAGACTCAACAACAATAATATCCTCAAAATCTTATGCCTCAATGGAATCAAACTCAAAATCAATTTTATAATGGGCCAAGGAGGATGCCTAATCCGCAACAGAACCTTTTAATAGCTCCTTAGAACCCTCAACAAAACAAGTATGTCAACCAACCACAAAAATCCTAGCACAACCTATTCCTAATCCAAAGAATAATCACCAAAACACACAAGTTTATTCGAAAGAACAAGAAACATGACTGGACTTAATGCTATCCATTTTGGAAACTTGTAGTTAATGTCAGGAAAAACACTCTAGCAACCTACTATAGTTGAGATTTTGGATGAACCGAATGAACAATCTACTAAAAATACTAAGACATCTTCCACACCTTCAGAGCAAAACCCAACGAGTAATCAAGACAAGACCCTTCCACAGTCCTCATCTGGAACTTTCGAGTTACCTCAAGAAGAGGATGGCCAGCGTTCACTGAACCCTTTAAAGAAGGATCTCACCTTGAAAGAGAAAACTCAAGCACCTTTTCCCAAGCATCTTAAAGTAACTGCCTTGAATAACCCTTCGAAAATGACCTTATCCATCGAAACCACGCTGATACAAGAAATTAAGCAACTTCAAAATGAGGTTCCTTTGTTACAAGTGATTAAAGTAATTTCATAACTAAACCAACTAATTAAACAGTTGTGCATCAAAACACAAGGAAGGAAACTCAAACAGATTAATATTATTCATATAAACAAATATCTAGCTAACCTTTTAGCTGGAAAAACCATTGCTCCAAAATATGATGACCTAGGCAGTCCACTTATAACAGTGACAATCAACGTGGTAATACTTGATGCACTTGTGGACTTAGGAGCAACCATTAATGTCATGACGGTGGATGTTATGAAAAAGTTGGGACTCACTAATTTGTGTCCCACAACTGTAGTATTGCAAATGGAAAATCAATCCATAGCTATTCCCAAAGGTGTCATAGAAAATGTTCTTGTTAAGGTTGACGGTTGGGAATATCCAGTAGACTTCCAAAAAATCCAGTCCCTCACACCAAAGGAAAATTATCCAATAATCTTAGGCAGACCATGGTTAGCTACAGTTGCAACCAAGATTGACTGTAAAGCAGGAGGAATGACCATTTCACATGGTCCCAATAACAAACACTTATTCTTGTATTCCCCTGCTCAACTTGCTAAACATAACAAATTTGGGGTTGATGAACCAAATGGTGCCACCAAACAAGAGAATCTAGCCTCACTTGCTATGGTAGTCATTAAACAACATGGTGAAGAGTTGGAAGATGAACTGGAAAACAATATGCAAAATCTTACCATAGACTCAAGTGATGAAGAAATGTTAGAAGTGGAAGAGATTTTAGGGCATATAATCAACGTTGATAACACTAAGTATGATTACACCAACTTCACAAGGTTACCTTGTCCCATGGCTAATATCATTCCGAAAATGGATCACTTCTTCGAAGATATTTCCAGACTCCATAGAACCATACCACATAGCTTTCCTCTCAACACTTTGACTAGAGAAATTTATACTGTCACCTCCAACCATCCAGGAGTCAAAACCATTGTGTTACGACCAGGAAAAACATTGAATATCAACAGTTGGTTGACAGAGTTCGAAGAGCTCAAATTATTTGATGTTTTGGTAAATAGATCTAAAGCTTTTGCTTTGGATTATATAGATATGAGAGAAATACACCCAAGTGTTTCTACCCATCACATCTATACTGAGGATGTTAGACATGTTCGTCAACCACAGTGAAGACTCAATCATGCTTTGAAAGACATTGTTAAAATTGAAATTGAGAAACTCCTACAAGTAAGATTTATCTATCCTATTTCTAACAACTAAGTTTTGCCTCTGGTAGTTGTTCCAAAGAAAAATGGGAAGTGATGAGTGTGTGTTGATTATAGGGAGCTCAACAAAGCTACCCATAGAGATTTCTTCCCTTTTCCTTTCATAGACCAAGTCTTGGACAATTTAGCTGGAAGGAAGTATTTCTCATTCCTGAACGAATTTAGTGGATATAACCAAATACAAGTAGCAACAGAAGACTAGGACAAGACAACTTTTACTTGCCCCTGGGGAACATTTGCATATCGCGTTCTTCACTTCAGGCTATGCAACATTTCAGAGAGCTATTCTAGCCATATTCGCTGAGCTAGTGAATGATTGTGTGGAGGTTTACATGGATGACTTCACTGTGTATGGTTCCACTTTTGATTAAGGACTTCAAAATTTGGACAAGGTATTGAAGCGATGTGAGGACCACCGACTATCCCTGAGTCACAAAAAATGCCTATTAATGGTGGAACAAGGGACAGTGTTGGGACACCACATTTTAGTTGAAGGGATAAAAGTGGATCCTAAGAAAATTGAGGTAATACAACTTGAGACTCCAAAGAACCAAACTTACGTCAAAAGTTTCTTAGGACATGTTGGATACTACCGGAGATTCATAGAAAATTTCAGCAAGATTGTAGCCCCCATTTTTTCCCTCCTCCAAAAGAATGTAGATTTTGCTTGGACACCAGAATGTCAAGCATCATTTGAAATCATTAAGGAAAAACTCATCTCTACTCTTGTTCTACGTGGACCTAATTGGAACCTTTCATTCCATATTTATGTAGATTCTTCCAATGATGTTATTGGAGCGGTTTTAGGTCAAGAAGATGAGAATGGAGGAAAATATGCTATCTATTTCATTCGTAAGAATTTGACTCCCACTGAATAGAACTACACCACTATGGAGAAAGAATTTTTAGCTGTGGTACATGCAATCAAGAAATTTTGAAATTACATCACAGGGTACAAAGTAACTGTGTTCACAGGCCATTCAACTATCAAGTACTTAATGAACAAACCTATAGTAAACATAAGAATAATCAAGTGGTTACTACTTCTAAAAGAATTCAATGTGACCATCATTGACAAACCTGGGAAGTTTAATGTAGTTGCAAATTTCTTATCTCGGATCAAACAAGACAATGGAGATTGTACCCCTATGCAAGATGAATTTCCAAATGAAAATCTATTTTCCATCTCCATTAAAACCCTGTGGTTTGTTGACATCGCCAACTATCTGGCTACTTCAAAGTTCCCACCAGACTTTACGTTAAAACAAAAGAAACAACTCGTTCAAGAAAGTGCTCAGTTCAAATGGATTAATGGAATGCTATTTCGATGTGGTCCTGATATGGTTTTACGACGTTCTGCCAGGTTAGATGAAACATACAACATCCTTAGAGCCTGCCATGATGACCCCTCTGAAGGCCATTACTTTGCCAAGAGAACATCCCATAAAATCTTGGGTACCAGATATTACTGGCCCTCTATGCATAAAGACATGAAAAACTATGTTCGCCACTGTGATGAATGCCAATGCGTAGGAAGACCCACTGCATCCAATGAAATTCCCCTCCAACTGTAGGTAGTCTTTGAACCATTTGAAAAGTGGGGATTGGATTTGATTGGTCCTATAAACCCCTCTTCACAAGGTAAAGAATGCATTTTGGTTTGTATCGACTATCTAACTAAGTGGATGGAAGTCTAAGCCCTAAGAGTCGCTAGGGAAGAGCAAGTTGCTAACTTCCTGTATAATAGGGTTTTTCTCATATTTGGAGCCCCTATAACAATTGTCATAGATCAAGGACCCCATTTTATGTCTAAAGTTTTGTTAGCCTTTACTGATCATTTCTAGGTAAGCCATAAAAAGTCGTCACCCTATCACAAGCGAATGGTCAAGTAGAAGTCACTAGCAAGGAACTTGAAAATATCTTAACAAAGACAGTTTCATCAGGGAGAAAATATTGGGCCAAGAAATTACTTGAAGTCGTTTGGGCCTATAACAAAACTTGGAAATCCACCATTGGTTTTACTCCTTATGAGTTAGTTTTTGGGAAGAAACCTCTTTTACCCATTGAATTTGAACTTCAAACTCTTAGAATGACAATGGAGTTAGGTTTAGACCTCAAACGAGCTCAGATTGAAAGAGTCCTGCAACTTAGTGAATTGGATGAACTTCGTTTAGAAACTGTCCACCAAACTAAGCTAGTTCAACAACAACAAAAGGCCTGGCATGATGAATACATAAAAGAAAGAGAGTTCCACAATGGGGATTGGGTGTTGTTATTTGATTCCCGATATAAAGATCACCAAGGGAAAGTGAGGACTCCTTGGCTGGGGCCATATGAAATTTCTGAAGTATTTCCAAATGGCGCAGTGCAGCTCAAACCTATTGATGGTAACACTCAAACCCTCTTAGTCAACAGTCATCGATTACAAATCTACCACATACCTATCAACAAAGAGGAATTTATGAGAATGGTAGAAATGCAAGGAGATATCCAATGCATTGACTTTGCTACGGAAGAGCCAATGTAGTCTTCAATTTACTGTTGAGTCTTATTCCAAAAAAAATTGCATGTGAATATATTCATAATCACTTTAGGAAATTTTTATTGTAATTTTGATCTTTTGGACTTGGCTAAATTTTGTTTTTTCCTTGCAGGACTTTATTTTTAATCAAACACAAATTCTGGCGCATATGCACCGATGCTCCAGAACTTGTTGCATCGATGCTCCAAAACTTGTTGCAACAATGCTCCAGAACTTGTTCGTTCGATGAGTTCCATTCATTGGCTTGTTCCTACAGTCTGGTACATCGCTCAGCAATGCCCCGAAATGTGTTAAGTCCAATGTACTTCATGTTGTTCTTTCCTACATTCTGACATCTTTCAACAATGCTTCAAAACTTTGTTCTTGCATTTCGACTGCATCTTTCAATGATGCTCTGAAACTTTGTTCTCGCATTTTGATGGCATCTCTCAATGATGCTCTGGAACTTCGTTCTTGTATTCTAATGACATCTTCTGACGTTGCTCTGGAACTTTATTCCCGCATTCCAGTGGCATCTCTAAGCGATGCTTCGAAAATTCGTTCTCGCATTCCAGTGGCATCTCTTGGTGATGCTCTGAAACTTTGTTCCTGCATTCAAGTGACATCTTTCGGTGATGCTCTGAAACTTTGTTCCTGCATTTCGGTGGCATCTTTTAGCGATGCTCCAAAATTTTGTTATTTCACTCTAGCTGCATCTTTCAGCAATGCACCATAACTTCACTTCTTCGTCCCTACCGCATCTTCCAATGATGCTCTAGAATTTTTTTTCTTCGTCCTAGCCGCATCTTCCAGCGATGCTCTAGAATTTTGTAAATTCCCTTCCTCTCTAAATGATTTGACAGTTCTGACGACATACACATGATCATCATTAAATTCTACCATCACTTTCAAAATTCACGCCCTACACTGCCATCTCTTTCCATAATAAATTAAAATTATCATGACCACTTTTCATCATAATAATTGCAAAATTTATTAGACATCCCATCTTCATCCATAATAAATTTATTAAAAACCTTCACCATCCCATCCGATGATGTTATTACATAAGCAAAGGTAAGTGACTTTCAAATCGATGACAGGACATAAGGTATGTAGAACTTTTAATTAAAGTAGGTAAATTATTGTGAATAAAAAATGAATAAATTGGCATGATCCACCACGCTTTCCACATTTAGTAAATTGTGTGGATTATACCTTCACTTGAGATACGACAATTCATGTGATCTTTCCCATGCAAAATAATAATGGAAATACAACAAAGCTAAATGCAACAATTAATTCATGTCCCATTAGTAGTGTCAAAGTATGAGTGGTTAAAAGGTTGCATTTCCTCAAAATCTGCATAGCAATCTTGTTCAAACAAATTTTTCATCAGATACTGAGCATAATTAAGTGTAATAGGCAACATGGGTGGAGCTAAGCGGAAATTAGAACCAACTTCCCTAGATAAGTTGTTGGCATTGCGTAATATCTCAGAGTTGTTTCAAAACATAGGGTGGCTTGAGTTTATGAAGAAGTTTGAAGGGCATAATGAGCAGTTAGTCAAAGAATTTACAAAATACTTCTTAGATGGATAGTCAATAGTGTGTGGAAAGAAATTCAAGGTAAGCCCCCGAGTCATTTCTCGTTTATCTGATATTAGAAATGAGGGTGTAAATTTATCAGAAGCTACAAATATTTCCTATCAAAAAATGGAAGAACTTTTCAGTAGGGAGGGGGAACCTCATCCTTTGTTTGTTGTGAGCACCCGTGGGAAAAATAAAGGGTTTCAAAGAATGTCTATTATAGAGCCATGGAGAACAACGGTTGCTTGGATAATCAAATATTTCACATGTGAAAGGCAATGTGCCATAATAGTTGGTCCCCCCTTTCGATTACTAACTCATTTGCACCATGGCACTGAAAACCTTGAATTCAGAGTTAACCTTCCCACCTTTCTTAGTGATTATATTGTCAATATGATTGAAAGGTTTAAAATTGGGTTAGGACCATTGAAACATCATGGCCTCATCCATTTAATTTGTAAATATCATTTCCTAAAGTAAGGAAAAAAGGAAGAAAAATGACAAAGATTTCTACAAAAATTTGAAAACCCTGAGCCCGCAAGACATTTGGAGGAAGGTGAACCATCCGGTCTGGTGGCTCAAAATTTGAAAGAACCTTCTCCTAAACCTTAAAATGTCGAAAGAGGTCCTGACAACGAGGTGCCGAAAAATCCAATAAACCCTTTAGACCCTGAGGAAATACCGAGTCCACAAAATGTATTAGAGGCTTTGGAAAAACAAGGAAATATGGACTTAGAAAATTCAGAAGATGAGAATGCTTGTCCCCATAAAAAGGAAAGGAGACCTAAAATAGAAGTGCACAGACCTTCCTTTGTGAGAAGAAGCAAACGATTGTTTTCTGAGATTAGTTGTGTTGCAGCTTGTGATCAATCGCATATTCCTGAAAAGAAACAAAAAGATAGGTAGCCCCATGAAACTGTAGCACAATCATGTGAAAATGTGGCCCAGACAAGTGTTGAAACAACCTAGTTAGGTGAATCTGGAAAGGAAGATGTCTCACTTGAGACAAGACAAGAAGAAATAAGAGAACAAATGCCAAATTATGTACTTATCGAGGATGATCCTGTGGAATCATTTTCTCCTTTTTACTAGCCAATAGAAACACATGAAAGTGATATGATTCACCTAGTGAAAATTTGTCTTCCCCAATTGCCAGTGATGCAAAACTAGACCCACTAGAGGTACATAATGAAGAAAATGTGATTGATGATAATGCAGAAGTTTTCATTTCTCCTCTCTACTCTAATGTACAAATTGAAAGTGTTGATAACATAAAAACAAAATTAGGTGAGTTGAAAACAAAAATTGTTCAGTTAAGAATTAGCTTGTAGAAAAACAAAGAACAAATAAATCAACAACAATAGGAAATAGGTATACAAACTGAACTCTTGAAGAAAAGAGATCAAGAAATCATAGCTTTAAAGGCTCAATTGGAGCAAAAAGAGAAAATTATTCGAGAGTTGCAATTTCAAGTGTAACAAAGTAATGAGAAAGGTAAACAGTATTTGGAAAATTTGTCTAAAAAATACAAATAGATTAAAGGTTTAATTGATAATCTAGTGCAATCTCTCCAAGCATTTGCAGAAAAACAAGAAAAGCAAAAAGATGAACTCAATGCAACTTTGAGCAAAACTGTTGAACTAGAACAAGTTTTGCAAGAAATCAAGATGAAGCCAAGAATGGAATTGAAAGAAGTACAGACTGAGCCAACCAAAATGGAATGGTTTCAAGTCCACATTCCCCCAATGCTGACTAAATGGATGGAAAGATGCTATTTCTTAAGACAAGTAGGGGCAAAAAATGCTAGACTTAAGCATGAAATAGTATTATTGAAAGAATCATATGATAAACTTTATCAGGCTAAAACGGATGCATGCCAAATTGGAGAATTATTACTAGCCTGTAGAAAACCATCCAGATTATATTCCATGTTTTTAAATGAACAATTGTTAAGATGGAAGCTTTTGAGGATTTCTTGTAATTTGCCACATGATCCTGATGATAAACAGTTTTTAGAAGCTTTCAAAGAGGCAACTCCTGTTCAACAAAATCTGTTGTGTGAATTTTTCATCCATAATTTTCTTTTAGAAAAACACACTGATTTCTTTGTCAATCTTTTTGTTGGAGAAGTACAACTTAGAGCATTCATGTCCACTATGCAAAATCAAATGCAATGGTAGGAGAGAACTAAAGAATATTTGTAGGCAAAAAGAACTGTGGGACTTCAAATGAGATATCCCAACCGAAAACCCTTTACCTTTAAAGCTCAATTCTAAGGGGTTAAAAACTATGAAGCTATAAAGAACAAATATGATGATAATAACTAGATTTGTTTTGAAATTTTTTAAGTTTATGGACCACAATTGATAGAAAGGGCATGGAGTGCCTGTGAGGAGTGGTACACTCCCTTGCCTATGTATATTAAAATAAGGGAGATGATCTTACCCACTAATCTAAGGTGGTCCTACAAAAGGGCTAAGGCATTGGCAGAAATATTACAACAGCTTAAAACTAAGTGGATAGGGATGCGGTATAGACACCCATTTCTCCTTCAGCCACCTCTTGCAGTTTTTGTCACAACAGAGCAAGGTCCTGGGGAATTACATAAATGGCAGATGAGGGTTAAGTTCAAGAAGGGTTTTCTTAAAAACCTTGATCATTGGGATGAGGAAGCAAAGGACATGTATGATCTCAGCTCCAAATATGACGAACTAAACAGGAAAAGGGATGCAAAGAGACAGAGGACCCATCAGAGAGCAGGAGGACTTGCTCAGGCTTAGGAAGGGGAGGGTGATGACATATAAATAACCTCATGGTTTTGACAAGCTAAATACCCTTCTTTGTTCTTACTAATCACCTCAGTCATGCCAATGAGTTTATTTTTAAGAGCAATAATTGTCTACTTTTTATAAAACGATGTATAAATCTTATTTCTTAAATTGATTGAAATTAGCTAGCTAATGTTGATCTAATGGTATAGACTTTAAGTCATTGTACAAGACTTATGCATGACCGAAGAATGGAGTAGACTTTAAGCATACTTCAAATGGTTGAAGTTAGAGCATTGGAAGTTTAGGTGCCAAAAATTTAGGCGTGCATAATGCAACAATTTCCTTTAAAGCTTTTTGTAAAAAAAATTGTTTAAGACTTTATGGCTCCACTCAGAGCCTTTATTATGTTTTATGTTATGAACACCAGTTAGTTGGTCAGTTGTAATTTTTTTTAAAAAAATTCAATGGTGATCTACCGCCATCTGAAATTCAGGATTTTGTAAGTAGTATATATATGTGTAATCGCCAAAAGCAATGCTATGTTGTTATGTTTTGCTTCAAATACTGTTCAACTATGTTCTTTGTGTTACACTCTTATGATATAAATAAATAAATATTGCCAGTCTCATTAGAGTCAATAGTTATGAGTAATGGAAGTACCATGGATGGATTTATTTTGAAGATGTGAAAGTACGCATGATTTGAGCTAATCGTAGGAATGCCCCGGTCGTGCCCACAAAAGGATATGAAAATCATGGCAAAACCTATCCTGGGAATTGGACATTCCAGCAGGTGACTAATATCTCTTCATGGTCGTTCATGTACTTGTCAAACTAGGGAACGTATACTTGAAATGGAGCAACACAATATATGCACTAAGAACTAGTTTCAGTCACAACTTAACAGAAATAAATACTTGGAAAGAATTCTACCTACGCTACCGGAAGGTAATGCAAAGTTCTCTTAGCTCAACCATAATCTAACCAAAGCAAAAATCATAATAGCTACGACTGAGAAATAAACTATGAACTGGCCTTATGCTGCAGGAACAGACACAGGGATGGATTCCCGATGCTGCAGGAACAATATAAGACTGAGTTTGCACAGAAACTCCAAAGATGAAATCTAACTTATGATCAACAGAAAATGAACGGCTAACTAACTAACTAAAGATACTTACTAAGTGGGCCCCCTTAGCAAGCATCAACTAATTACTCAAGTACTGAACTCATAACTTCATCAAATTTTATTCATAAACTCAGATTGGTATACATTGTTCTGTTCATATGAAAACTAACAACAAACTCTATCTTTTGTCATACAGACTCTGTTTTTATTATCATACTAACTCTTACATGATATCATTTCTATCCCACTATGCTTGCTCACTCGCGCAGGAGGAACACTTATTTAAATCAGGAAAACAACTAACTAACTAACCCTAACAGAGAAAGACGTGGATGTAAAATGTATCCTGAAATTGAGGAATAGACTTCATAAATGAGCTTATTCGTTCAACTCGATCTAGAGAGAATCTAGCACTCCACTCTTTCCAGATTAACTGATATTTAAAATCCATCCCAACAGTTTCGGTCAAAGAGTCTTCGCCAGAGCTTCCTCGAAGTCGTGCAGGAAATGGACTTTACTGCAAGGCCGAGATCTGTTGCGCTTGACTTGATCATACTTTCTTCAACAACCTGCGAAACACAAGGTAACAGATGCGAAAGAAAAGGCGCATGGCACATACACAATATCCATTCATTAATCACATATTTAAATCTATTTCATCATTCAAAAACTACATGCATTATACCAGTCATTTGGGGAGTCAAACAGGGTAATAAATATAAACATGTCAATATGATAGGCTGCAGGAACATGAAAGTGTATTGCTACAGGATATCCCCCAATAAAAGGTTTCAAAAGAGTTAATCAACCATGAACAACAAAAGTGAAGGTATTAAAAGTACACCATGATATCCAAATTATGAGCATATTTTGGGCTTATCATTTGCCCCCTACTTAACCCAATGCTGGTCCTCCAGCATTAAACTTTTTGGTGGTCTCTCTGAAATCAGTGGTTGAAGCATGACCCTGAAATGGAGTTCCAAATTTGTAATAAAAACCTCTGAAACTCTGCCATCTTTCATACCTACGAGCTTCTGTATCTTCATTAATATTTGTAGCTTGGTAAGGATAAAGGGGCCACATTAGCACATGAGGTCTAAATGTCAATGGCAACCACAATTCAAATATCTTTTGAAGGCCCAATTGTATGTATCTTCTTGATCATTTGAGAACTGCCGTAAAATTCAGGGGACTGTGAGGCTCAGACCTTCTTAACCCAATAGTTAATCTCTCCCACCTCTTCTCAATTCTGGAGTATGACAGCTTCCAAAACGAGTATGTCTGTTCTTGAAACTCATCATATACCTGTTTTCTGAGATCAAATATTTTCATCCTGGCTGCATCATTATTAAAACCATATGCCACAGTAAGCCAAGTTTTCAACATTTTATGGGGGTCTGAACTCTCAGAGCGCAATGGAACAGGCTCATTCCTTTCGGCTTCTTCATATGCTTCCCATTGCCTGCCATAATTTTCTTCGTTTGCTGCCCAAGACATAAGTGATCTCAAATGGATATCGCCAATGTACAGAAGAGGATTCCACTCTGTTTCAAATGGAATTATAAAGCCATGTAAATAAAATTCAATCAAAGAATTCCTTAGCCAATTAGGAGCTGCCTGGTATGCATCATAGAATTCTTTAGCAGTGTGAATAATAAGATCTTGATTTCTATAAATTCTCATTAGCTGGAACCACAAGAATTGTTCCTTGAGGCATAGAGCATAAACTCTGGGTGGTGGTCTGTATTCCATAATCTGACCAGTTACCTTCAGCATTTCATCCATTTTCTCCTTTAACTCCTAAATTTCCTATTTCTGCCTTTCAACTTCCCTTTTCAGTTTCTTCTTTTCTTCCTCCCAAAGACTTTGTTGCATTTCAGTCTGGGCTAGGTGGCGGAAAGTCAGGGTTTGCAATGTAATCGATCTCCATGTAGCTTTGAAATATTCCAAAAATTCAATCAAAAATGTCTTTTTGTAGACAACAATGGCTTGACAAGTTGCAGGGGAAAATGAAACTTCATTGGCCACTTCCAATTGTTCAGTCAGTTCCTCCTCTTACTGCAGGATGAATTCCTGTTGCTGCAGTGGAGAAGACTATGTTTCTTCTGAAATCTACATAGCCGCAACAGCCAAGTCATCGAGACTTGGTACCCCCCTTTCATTATGCTCAACTTCCCTTGTCTCAATTTGTTCTTCTTCAGGAATAACAAATGAACTCTGTGCAACACTCTCAGACACATTCTGAGAAACATCATATTCAGACTCTATAGATTCTTCTGAAATTATAATAACCTCAGGTTCAGGTGAAGCAGGGGAGGCTTTACATTGTTTCCTTGTGGAAACTCTTCTTGGCAATGTTGTAGCTGCCGGTGGTGCTCTCGTAGCCTTCCTCTTTCTGAACTACCTAGAGGGTTCTGCCTTATCAGAGGATGATGGTGAACTGGTGATGGCAACAGGTGTTGTTGTAGGAGAAGATGTTGCAGGAGAAGAGCGTTGCCTTTTCTGAGAATGAGGGTTAGATTCTGGAATTTGTTCCACCCTAGATGACTCTCCTGCCTTTGTTTTTCTTTTTTCTCTCCTATTGGAAGACCTAGTTTGCACCCGGGCAGAGGACTCTGGTGTGAGAGCTGCAGGACCAGGTGCTGCAGGAGCAGATGACCCTTGCCCTGTTCTCCTACTGGTAGATGCTATTTCTGCTTTCTTTTTCTGAGGTCGTGGGGTAAGTGCCCTAGGGGGTTCTGCAAGTTGCAGGCTCTTTTGGGCAACAAATTCTTGCCAGGAAAGAGGTGATACATCTCTCAAAGAGCGTTCAATCAACAATTTTATAAGGCCATGGTGAGCAATAGAATTATCCTTCCCCTGTTGGGTTTCGTGGGCACATTGTTCTAGAAATTTTAACAAAAAGTTTAGAACATTTACAGCTAACCCATGCCTCATATGACTCAACAATTTGAAATGGTAAGAATGCAGGTAAGAGAAACGACCTTCACATGTTAAATACCTGATTATGAAAGCAGCGTATTCTAGATATGGAGGAGGCAACGACACTCACTTGCATTCTTGCTTAGAAACTTCCAAAGGTCCATCAGTGGGAATTGTAAATTCTGCCCTTGCAGAGACAGCATCCGAAGAAAAATCCTTTCCAACGATTGGAAGCCCGGTTACCTTTGCAATTCTTTCTTCAGTTACAACAACTGTTAGACCCCATACTGTAGCCTCTCCTTCAGAAAGGGTTCTCAAAAATTTGCTTGCAGCCTCCTCATTGAAAGCATCTAAACTCAAAAAGTAATTCAACCAACCACAGAAGCTGAATGCTTGGACTGTTTGAGGATTTTGCATTAATAACTCATGAGCTACAGGCTCATGTCTTACCAGTTGACCACCCATATTCACAGTTTTTCCTTAGTTGAACTCAACTCTTTCTGAAAATCTAAAAATTTCCCTTTCTGTTATGGTTCTTTCTGTCCCGCCGTCACTTTTCCTTTCTTTTTTCAAAAATGAACTACTTGAACAAGCAATTTTAATTGATTTACAATGAAAAACATGCAATGAAAAACATGCGATCATATTTGGAAAGTACCAGAAAATAATAAAGAAAGATTATTTGAGCAGTTGTGCCAGCGGCAAAAGGACAGGTTTTAAAAGTGGATTATCCCGCCCCTACTTAAAGTATGACATGTGTCCACACATGTACTAAAGAATAGGCGGAGACCGGGTAATAATGACTGATACTGACATTGTAGTAAATGAATAAAATAAAATAAATCAATAATGCAATAACAAAAGATATTGCGTACCTTCATTAAATGCTTGTACCTGTTGAGAAAGATGACGGCTTCGGCATGAGATGATAGTTGGGAATGAGATCATAATTAAGGGTGGTACGAATGAATGAGGTGGATGGGTGATGTGGGCGGACGAGATGAATGAATGGAATGGATGGATGGGATGGAAGATAAAGAAGTGAAATGTGGCGACAAGTGGGAATGAAGAAAAAGGGGTTTCCTTAAAAAGGAAACCTTTATTATGAGCATGCATTAGAAAATTACAGTGAAGCTGTAGGAAAAAGGCTAAAGCCTTTGGCTGTAGGAAGATTAGCGACAGGATCCTGAACGAACTGTTGCATGAATTCTTCTTTTGAGACTGGTTTATGGTACAACCGGAGGCGGTGTCCATTAAATAACAGCTTGAATCTAACAGGATCAATTGTAACCAGTTGAACTGAACCATTAGTAAATACATTCTCAATTTCATACGGGCCCAACCATCTGGTTTGTAATTTGCTTGGACTGTCCTTATATCGTGAGTCATAAAGCAGAGCCCAATCTCCTACTTTGAATTTCTTGTCCTTTATGTATTTATCATGCCACCTTATTCTCTGATTTTGTATTATCTTAGTGTGTTGCAGGGCATTCTTTCGGAGTTCATCCAGAGCATTGAGCTGCATGATTTTGTCCTTTTGTGCATTTGTTAAATCTATGTCCATCTCTAATGTTGTTCTTAGAGTCTTATGTTCAAATTCTATTGGCATCACAGCTGTTTTACCATACACCATTTCAAAAGGTGTAAATCCTGTAGCAGTCTTCCAGGTAGTACGGTAGGCCCATATAGCTTCTGGTAACCTTGTGGCCCAGTCCTTCCTATGCAAATCTACAGTTTTAGTCAAAATGGCCTCTATGTCCCTATTGGTGACCTTAACCTGGCCATTGGCCTGGGGGTGATAAGGAGTTGATTTCTTGTGCCATATATTATATTCATTGACTAAAGTTGTGATAAGTGTAGAAGTAAATTGTGCTCCTTGATCCGTCACTATCTCCTTAGGGACACCAAACCTAGTAAATATTTCCTCATAGAGGAATTCAACCACTTTATTATCCCTAGCATGTTTCATAGGTTTAGCCTCTACCCATTTTGTGACATAATCTGTGCATACAAGGATGTAGGACTTACCATTGGAAGGTGGATCAATTGGTCCTACAAAATCTAGTCCCCATTTGTCAAAGGGTGTAACTACAACTTGTGGAAATAGAGGCATCTCATCAGATCGAGTTGGTCTTCCCATCCTTTGGCATCTGTCACATCTCCTAGTATACTTGGCAGCATCTCTATGCAGAGTTGGCCAATAGTAGCCAGTATTTAAAATTTTTATTGCTGTTCTTTTGGCAACAAAATGTCCACCACACGGCTCATCATGGCTTGCATGCAGTATATCATGAGTGTCCTCCTGTTGTACACATCTCCTCATAACTTGATCTGGCCTTGTATAAAACATGCAATCTGCAATCCAAGAAAATTTAAAGCTTTTCTCTACCAATAATCTCTTTTCCTTAGGGGAGAAGTGAGGAGGAGTTCTTCCTGTGGCCAAATAATTTGCTATATCAGCATACCATGGGTGAATAACCTTGATTGCAAATAGGTGCTCATCAGGAAAAGAGTCTTCAATAAGCGCAAAGTCATCTTGCCTTTGAATTCTAGAAAGGAAATCAGCAACCACGTTGGCTTTACCTGACTTGTCCACAATTGTAATGTCAAATTCCTGCATCAGCAATAACCATCTTGCCAGTCTCCCGGATATTGAGCTTTTGTTCATGAGATACCAATTGCTGCATGATCAGTGTGGACAAATATCTGATAACCAGTGATGTAATGCTTGAATTTATTGAGGGCATAGATGATTGCCAACATTTCTTTTTCTGTAACAGTGTAGTTGAATTCAGCCCCTTGCAGATTTTTGCTTATGTAGTAGAGTGCATGTTCTGTTGATCCATCCTTCTGCCCTAACACTGCTCCAATTGCATAATCCGATGCATTAGTATGAATATGAAATGGAAGTGACCAATCAGGTCCTTTCAAAACAAGTGCCTGTGTAAGGGTGACTTTCAAGTCAAGAAATACTTTTTCACATTCCTCTGTCCAAGAAAAATCTGCATCTTTCTTCAGCAGACTATATAAGGGGCCTGCAATTTGGCTGAAGTCCTTGATGAATCTTCTATAGTATCTAGCATAGCCTAGAAAGCTCCGTACCTCTTTCTGCTTAGCAGGAGAGGGTAGCTTAGAGATGACCTCAATCTTAGCAGGATCAACCTGAATTCCTGTAGCAGAAATATAGTGACCAAGGACTATTCCCTGCTGCATCATCATGAAGCACTTTTGACTATTCAGCAATAGGTTGTGATCTTCACATCTCTGTAGTACTTTCTCCAAGTTGGCTTGAGATTCCTCAAATGTCGTACCATAAACAGTAAAGTCATCCATGTATATTTCCATGCAATCATATGAGATGTCTGAGAAGATACTTATGACTGCCCTCTGGAAAGTTGCAGGAGCATTACAGAGACCAAAAGGAAAAACTGAGTAGGCAAAGGTTCCCCAAGGGCATGTAAAAGTAATCTTTTCTTGATCCTTAGGAGCAATCTTGATTTGATTGTACCCACTGAAGCCATCCAAGAATGAGAAGTACTTTTTCCCAGCTAAATTATCTAGAACTTGATCAATGAATGGAAGAGGAAAGTAATCTTTCTTTGTTGCCAAGTTGAGCTCTCTGTAATCTACACATACCCTCCATTTTCCTCCTTTCTTAGGAACAATGACCAATGGGGAAACCCACTGACTATTGGAGATTGGGTAGATAAAGCTAGCTATTAACATTTTCTGCAATTCTTCTTTAACAATTTCTCTCAAAGCTGGATTGATTCTTCTTTGAGGCTGCCTGACAGGTCTGAACTCACTGTTAATGTATATGCGATGTGTACATAGTTTTGGGTCTAAACTCGTCATGTCACCATATTCCCAAGCAAAAGCTGACTTATGACTGGTAAGCATTTTGATCATAGATTCTCGTTGCTCACTGGTGAGGTTTTTATTAATGCTCAAGGTTTTTCCTGCAGCTACCTCAACTTGGGAGGTTAAGTCTATCATAGATACTTCGGACAGAAATGACATGTCTACCTCATGGGGTAGTAAGATGTGTAAGCAATCAGTTGCTGCAGGATAATGAGTTGATGTAGACGGAAGAGGAATAGTTTGTAAGGAACATGGATTTTTTTCACAATGAAAGTATTCAGTACCATAGTTATTCAGCAGGATATTGGACAGTATATCTTCTTCTTGTTGTGCAATGAAAGGCTCTCTGGTAATCATCATTAAATTGGCCATGGAGTTCACTTCCTCCTCTTCTCCCAAATCTGGCCAAACAACACCTCCAGACTCAAGTTGGGGCAGGGCTGGAGAATAGAGGGTAAGCTTTTTTGTGTTATATCCATCAGATATTGTCATGTCACCCGACCTACAACCAATGCAAGCATCAGCAGTAGCCAACCAAGGCCTTCCTAGTATGACAGGGTATCCCCCAATGATGCCTTTGGAGATAAGACCATAAAATCAGCAGGGTACTCCCAGGAATCCAAGGTGACTACCAGGTCTTCAACTACTCCATCAGGTTTGACAGTTGAGCTATCAGCAAGTTGTAATATTGTAGGTGTAGTCCTTAGGTCTGAAATATTAAGTTTTACAACCAGGTCCTTTGTCATGACATTGATAGCTGCACCAAGATCTACTGAAGCATTCTTAATTTGCAACCCATTAACATTTATCTCCACAACAGGACTTCCTAGGTCTAAATATTTTGGGATGCTAAGCTTCCCTAGCATTAAGTCAGAGAGTTGGCCTATTACATGGACAGTTTGATGGTCTTTCTTTTTCCTCCCTGATTTTTTCAAACATGCCTCCTTGATGGCCTTGCCATAGATAGGTACTTCTTTGATTGCTTAGAACAAGGAAATTTTCACACATATATGCTTTAGTTGGTCAAGGATGTCAAAGGCAGGTTCCTCTTGTTTTTTCACATTTTCACTTTCCAACCTTTGTGGGAAAGGAGGGGACACTTTATCAGATGGCTTAAGTAATGATGGAATCTGAACTGGTTGATTTGGTTGGGCTTGGTCATTGATATCTTCTTCTTGGTCAGTCTCCTTAGATGGTAATTCTGAGATTATGGGAGGAGATGGTGTGGGCAGCACGGTTCTTGAACATAAATTAATATTATTCAGGTTAAGAGCATAGGCAGGCTAATGATTAGGATCAACAAAATAGACTTGTTGTTGCTACTGCTGCGGTTGCTGGTTATTTAGATTAGGTGCTGCCTGAGCAAGTAGTTGGGTTGATTTTGGATTCTGACCTTGATTAGTTGCAGGAGGTGGCATAATGGATTGCTGTTGCGGTTGCTGCAGGAAACCAGTGGGTGGATTTGACCATTGCTGGCCTCCTCTCCATTGGTTAGGCTGCTGCCAATTCCCTTGTGGAGGCTGCCACTGATTTTACTGTGGTGATTGTCAATTTCCTTGTGAGGATTGCCAACAGTTTTGCTGGACATTTGGCCAAGGGTTATTCCACTGAGGTTGGGAGTATGGCCCATAGTTTGGAGGGTACTGGTTTTTCCATTGACTATTATATGAACCAAAATTTTGCAAAGGATCCTGAGGCATACCTTGTCTTGGGGCCCATGGCCTCCTTTGTGCAACAAAGAAGACTTGGTCGTCATCACCTTCTATCATCTTAAAATTAGTAGGTAACTGTTTAGCCTCCATGTTGGCCACCATCTTGCATCTACAGTCACGTTTCTTCTATCTACAATGCGGATAGAACTCAGCCAGGATTGCTTCAGCTTCCTCATGTTTCTTCCGAGCTTGCATAGTGTCCAACTGTGTAGCCATGTTGTTTATGATATCCTGTTTGAAATCTGACAACAAATTTGTGATCTCCATCCGGGAAACTCCATTAGTAGAGGACTTCCCCACTGTGGCTTGATGACCTCTACCCTTCTTCACATTTGCTCGGGAGTAATTAAGACATATTTTCTTGATATCATCCCAAGGCAGTTGGGTTATATCACCTCCTCCCATCAGGTCCAGGGCGTCTATACAGGTATCATTGATTCCCCTTAGAAAAAGTAGTTTATGAGATTCTTCGTTGAGAGTATGGTTTGAATTCTTTTTCAGGGAAAACAAGAATCTTGAGATGTAGTCTTCTAGGCTTTCATCCTCCTTTTGTTGAATTCTGAATATATCGTCTCCCTTACTACCACTCTTACAATATTCCTTATATTTCTCAAGGAATTTTGTTTGCATGGCTGCCCAACTATCAACAACACCTCTTCCCAAACTCATGAACCATATAAGGGCTCCTTCCTTCAAGGTGGAAGGAAACAACTTCAGCTTGTGAGCATCTGAAGTGTAATCATAGCTGCGACAGAGGATATCAAACTCAAACAGGAAAGTTTCAGGGTCCTCCATAACTAGGCCATACAACTTGGGAAGTAATGAAGAAGGAATATTTTTAAGGTTATCAATATCTCGCTGGGCAACAATGGGAAACTCAAAAGCAGGAGGTGGATTAGGTGGATTTTGTGCCATATTTGCTTGCTGTAGTATCAGAGCAAATGGATTTTCCTTAGGTTCTTCGTCAGCTGGGTCGAATGGCAATTCAACAAACAGGGTTTCAGGGAGAAACCTTCCCAGCGCGTCTCTTCTTCTATGCATGCAATAAAATGAATATGATTTGAAGGATTTTGAAAATTCTTGATTAACAAACTGAACTAATGCTAAAAATGACTTCTAGCAGGTTCTTAGCTTGACACCATCCCTGACAACGGCGCCAAAAATGGTCGTGCCCACAAAAGGATATGAAAATCATGGCAAAAACTATCCTGGGAATTGGACATTCTAGCAGGTGACTAATATCTCTTCATGGTCGTTCATTTACTTGTCAAACCAGGGAATGTATACTTGAAATGGAGTAGCACAATATATGCACTAAGAACTAGTTTCAGTCACAACTTAACAAATAAATACTTGGAAAGAATTCTACCTACGCTACAGGAAGGTAATGCAAAGTTCTCTTAGCTCAACCATAATCTAACCAAAGCAGAAATCATAACAGCTACGACTGAGAAACAAACTATGAACTGGCCTTATGCTGCAGGAACAGACACAGGGATGGATTCCCGATGCTGCAGGAACAATATAAGACTGAGTTTGCACAGAAACTCCAAAGATGAAATCTAACTTATGATCAACAGAAAATGAACGGCTAACTAACTAACTAAAGATACTTACTAAGTGGGCCCCCTTGGCAAGCATCAACTAATTATGCAAGTACTGAACTCAGAACTTCATCAAATTTTATTCATAAACTCAGATTGGTATACATTGTTATGTTCATATGAAAACTAACAACAAACTCTATCTCTTGTCACACAGACTTTGTTTTTATTATCATACTAACTCTTACATGATATCATTTCTATCCCACTATGCTTGCTCACTCGCGTAGGAGGAACACTTATTTAAATCAGGAAAACAACTAACTAACTAACCCTAACAGAGAAAGACGTGGATGTAAAATGTATCCTGAAATCGAGGAACAAACTTCATAAATGAGCTTATCCGTTCAACCCGATCCAGAGAGAATCTAGCACTCCACTCTTTCCAGATTAACTGATATTTAAAATCCATCCCAATAGTTTCGGTCAAAGAGTCTTCGCCAGAGCTTCCTCGAAGTCGTGCAGGAAATGGACTTTACTGCAAGGCCGAGATCGGCTGCGCTTGACTCGATCATACTTTCTTCAACAACCTGCGAAACACAAGGTAACAAATGTGAAAGAAAAGGCGCATGGCACATACACAATATCCATTCATTAATCACATATTTAAATCTATTTCATCATTCAAAAACTACATGCATTATACCAATCATTTGGGGAGTCAAACAGGGTAATAAATATAAACATGTCAACATGATAGGCTACAGGAACATGAAAGTGTATTGCTACAGGATATCCCCCAATAAAAGGTTTCAAAAGAGTTAATCAACCATGAACAACAAAAGTGAAGGTATTAAAAGTACACCATGATATCCAAATTATGAGCATATTTTGGGCTCATCATGCCCGAGAGCTAGCCACTCGAGGGATCTCGTAGAGTAGATAAGTATTTTTCTTGTTAATATCGTTATCTTCATTTTGTACATTTTAAATTTAGATGAATTTTATTTTGTGTCGAGCTCTATCATATGTTTCTATAGGTCATGATTTTGAGTTTACAATCTTAAAGTTTTATTTACTTTGAAATTCTGGAGCACCCACTCCTGTTGTTAATTACCAATTGTTTGTACTTTCAGTTAGTAGTTAGTCGTCTTCATTTAAATTTCATAGTTTAACTGCAAATGTTAATTCTTAGATAATTTCATGCTTTCAAGTTTAAATTTCTGTTTCCACTGTTTTAAAAATTCAGAAAATTTTGCTAAGAGAGAGATGCCAAAAATGTCCCCTATTGCATACAGCCTTTGAACACTACCCATTCGGCATAATTGATATATCTTTAACTAAAGTGTTAGGACCTAATGACAGCCTACCACATTTGTCCTCTCAAGGTGACATTTCTAGAGAAGCTTCTCAGTACTTTGCTACTTTGTTTAGAGAGGATTCTCCTGATTTGGGGATTGAAGAGAATCTTGCTATGTCTTGTATTCCGGCTCTTGTTTCCTTAGAAATTAATGAGTATGTTTTGCAGTGTGCTACCTTGGAAGAGTTGGAATTTATTGTTTTCAAATGAAGAAGGGGAAAGCTTCGGGTTTGGATGGGTTTTCGCTAAATTTTTTTAGGAGTTTTGGGACATTGTAAAATTTGATTTGTTAGTTGTGGTGTAGGAATCCTAGAGGAATAAGAAGATGTTAATGGCTATGAACTCTAATTTTCTTGCTCTCATTCCCAAATGTGAGGGGGCTGATAGGCTGGGTATGTTTAGGCCCATTGTCCTATGTAATGTTTTCTATAAGATTCTATATCTAAGTTGTTGGCTAAAAGATTGAACAGGTGGATTGGCATGGTGGTTTTAGAGGAACAGGGGGGCTTTGTGATAGATAGGGAAATCTTGGATGGATTGGTTATCGTTGCTGAAACTATTCACTCCATGGTAGCTTCCAAGGAAAAAACTATGTTCATCAAGTTGGATATGGCTAAAGCCTATGATCGAGTTAAATGGTCCTTCTTATGGAAGGTGCTTCTAGCTTTTGGTTTTGCGAAGGAGTGGGTTATTTGGATAATGATCTGTCACTTCCACTTCCTTCTGGGTTATGGTTAATGGGGACCTGTCTTCCATTTTTAAGGCTTCTTGAGGCCTTATGCAAGGCGATCCCCTCTCTTTATCTTTTTATTCTTTTGGCTAAGAATTTTGCTTAAGAGTTTTGTTAATCAAGGCCTTATTCAAGCTTGGAAGTAGGGAAATGGTCTTTCATCCCATTCACACTTGCAATTTGTGGATGATACTGCTCTGATGGGAATGACCAAGGTTAGGGAGGCTACCAATTTGCGTAGGGCATTGGACATCTATCTTGCAGCTTCTGGTTAATAAATCAATGAGGGTAAATCCTCTATCTTCTTCTTTAATACTCTTGTGCTTATCCAACATCGTATTTCTCATATTCTAAGATTCTAGATTGGCCAATTGCCTTTGATGTATCTTGGTATTCCTATCTCTTCAGGTGCCCTGCCTAGTAGTTCTTGGAAAATTATTCTTGGTAAGTTTCGGGTGAAAGTAAATCATTGGACCCATCGTTGGCTATCCTTTGCGGGTAGGTTATTGCTCCTTAAGGTAGTGGTGCAGGCTCTACATATCTATAGGTGTATGTTCCATGTGGCTCCTTCGGGCTTTATTAGAACAGTCTTCCTTTTCTAGTTTGTCTCTAATGGCTAAGCTATATTGGAGATAGTGTATTGAGTAGGATCATGTTTGGGAAAGGATTATTTTGTATAAGTATATGAAGGGATTTTGAAGGAGGAGGTTCCTCGATATCTGCTTTTGGGCAAAGGATCTGTGATATGGAATACGCATAAGAAAGGTGCTCAGCTGATCACGGATGGTCTGTTTTGGATATGTAATAGGGGGACTGATGCTCATTTCTAGTTTGATTCATGGGATGGGTTTCCTCCTATCATGGTTCAACACCCAAATCTGTAGGGTATTTGTCAGCATTTCTTGGAAGTTGGTTGTTCTAGGGTGGTGGACTTCAAAACTTTTTATCCTTGTGGGCATGTGGACGTGTCTAGATGGAAAGACTCGGGTGAGTGGCTTGTTGGAGGATGTGAGGAAGATTAGGCTAAGCTCTATAAGATTATTGCAAATAGATATTGCAACTCTCTTAGGGAGAAGGATATTTTGGCTTGGAGCCCTGATCCTAAGGGGGTGCTTATGGTGGCTAGCGGCTATTAGGAGCTGATGATTCAAAAGTATGGGGAGATGGAAGTTTCTTGGTGGAAATATGTCTGGAATAATTTTTCTTGGCCTAAGTGTAATTGTTTCCTCTGGAATCTTTCTTGGAACAAGTCTTTGACTTGGGACAATCTCAGAAAATGTGGCTTTCAGGGCCCGTCCATATGTGTTCTCTGTGGTTGCAGTGAGGAAGATTCATCCCACTTGTTCTTTTGTTGTCCCTTTTCTATGCTTATTTGGCATTTTTGGTGGGGAGTTTGGGGACATCCTTCTGTTCATGCTTCCTCACTGTTGAATTTTGGAGCAGCTTGGGGAGACCTCTGACACATGCTTCTTTCCTTCAAATTATGTGGTATATTGGCCCAAATTTTATTCTCTAGCAGATATGGCTTGAAAGGAATCGTAGGATTTTTAGAGGGTTTAAGTTGCAAATCCAATAGGTTTGGAAGAGAGTGGTTTGTATGGTTCAGGAGACTGTGGAAGCCAAGTGTGAAGTTACCTTCCCTTTGGAGAGGAGAGATGAAGAGATTGTCAATAGATTGGGCCTTCGTGGTTTTGCATTTGATTCCTTTTGCATTAAAAGAGGTTGGTGTGCTAAAAAGAAGGTTTTGAGAATTGGGGGTTGGTCTCCTCCTCTGGAAAATGTTTTAAAGATCAACATTGATGGTTCCTTCAGGGGTAATTCTGGTCCTACTAGGATTGGTGGTGTTGGCAGAGATAGCCCTTAGCAACATTATTTTTTTATTCTCCGTTCATAAGGGGTTGCACACCAATGATTTCATGGAAGGTCTTGCGATCCTCAGGGCTTTGGAGAAATCATATGCTCATGGTTGGCATAGGATTATTTATGAATATGACTCTCTTGTCTAGGTGAATCTTTTGACGGGTCAGAATTTGGATAGGATTAATTAGCAACTTTCCTCTATGGTTAGACATGTTTTGAGGGTGTGCACTTGTTTTGAGTCTATGGTGTTTATTCACATTCCTCAAGAGTGGAACTTGGTTGCTAATTGTTTGAACAAATGGGCTTCTGAGCATGATGACAGTTGGAAAATTGATGGCCTGGAAAAGTTATCCCCTAAGCTTGTCCAAGATTTGGAGAAATTGATTTTAGAATATGTGGGAGGTTGATGCTTGATGTTGGTTGGTTTGGTGGTGACCTTTCCTTTTGGGGCGATTGTATCTTTGCCTCTCTTTGGGTGCCTTTTTGGACCCTGATTTTTGTGTACTGAGTGCTTTCTGATTTTAATAAAAAATTGGATATAATGCCAACTAATGTTTTTTTGTGACTTGCATGTACCCAACAAACAAGTTGATTTAGATGGATAATAACATGATGAGTACATGATGAGAAAAAAATATCCTTGATGGATGACATTATAAAACAAGAGTTTTCTAAACCCTCTCTTATGTATCGTTCTTATTTTTTATTAATGGTAAAAAATAAGGAAAGTTAAGATATATCACTTACCTCCAAAATTAATTATAATTTAATTTAAATAAATTCTCACTTCACTAAACTAGAATATATTCTAACTAATCCAGAAGTTTTATATTCAAATATAAAAAATAGAACCAAACATTCCATTTTCTTTAACCATAGGGTTTCATGTAATGAAACATGCTTATGGATTGAGCACGAGGAAGGTGAACTTCCTTAACTCTTGGTTTTCTTAGAAAACAACTTTGAGTAAAATCTTAGACATTTCAAAATCCTCATTACTAAATTCCAAGATAGAATTGTAGTGATTAAGACAACAACAAAACAATTTAATTATAAAACATGTAAAAAATTCTAAATGTGGGGGGTTTTCATACTTGTATCCATGAACCCTCGAGTTTACATGCATTAGGTAGGGTAGGCTATTTTTGTTTGTTTCTTTTTCTTTTTTTCTTGGAGCATCGACATGTTGTAGCTACCAATTGGTTTTTGTATCCTTGTTTACTGTCAATTTAGTTTTAAGGTTTTATTCATCATTAATTGACATGATCAAGATGAATTTTATGTTGATTGAGGTGTACTTTATGTATATCTTCTCTAGCTATATTTTCATTTTGCACTTATGATGGATAATTTTTTAAGGTGTAGTATTCATCATTGTTTCATTTAGATGTGTATATTTTTCATGCTAAAGGAAGTGTGTGCAATTTAAGATGTATATTTTATTTTTTGTCCATCATTTCTTACATCTTAAATTTTTCTTCATCCTACAAATATTGAATTCTATCTCTTGGTTTAAGTCTATTATGGTAATTTATTCATTTTATAATAATTCACTTATCAAACTTAAAATAAAAAAATCTCATTCATTCTAGGCAACTTAGGTATCTCGATTGGACTATAGATACCTAGTTGATAGTGGAGCTATGTCCAAGTAGTCAAGTAAAGACTTAAAAGGAAAAAATTGTCATATAAAAATATGACCTCTGTCTCATTGAATGTAAAAATGTTATAAAATCTTGATATTTGAAGTTGTCATAGTTGAGTTTGCAAGTGAAAGAAGGAAATGAAACACACACATACACTTTGACGCAAACTTAAGGGAATCATTGTAAAATTATCTCACTTTGATTTTGCACAAACATAATTATGCATAGTAGGATATATTGGTTCTAAAAATAATTTTCCAACTAATCTTTAAATCATGAGTTCACTTAGGATTATATGGTTTGAATAATATTTATGAAAGTAATCTTGGTTCTATGCACGACTTTCAAGTTTGCATCATTTTGGAGTTTAGTTTTTTTTATTCTTTGTGTTTAGGAATAGTAGGGAATTTTTTGTGACCCCTCACAACATGCCCCTATTTTGTTCAAAATTAGAGGCCCTTCTTTTGTTGTCTTGTTGAGTTGCACTGATGGTATTCCCTCCTTTGGTCGTGTGTTATTAATATTTTTAAAATAGATTTTGGTTGTTTGTTGCATTATGTCTTTTTTAACATTGTCATCACATCATTTTTGCATGTTGCATCTTTTTTCTTGCCACCTTTATGATTTTCACAAATTTCCTTTTTCCTACGAATGCATCCTCATGTTGAGTGGCATGTTGCATAGTAGTTTTTATATAATAACTTATCACATCTTATGTTACAAAAGAATTTAAATTTCAAATATTATATATATATTTATTACTTCAAGTTTAAATCTAAGAGCATTTTTTATAAAGTTTAAATTTTAACTTTTAGAAGATTTGAATTTAATTTTTAATTTTTTTAATTTTAATATTTAAGTGATTTATTTTTAAATTTTTTACTAAATATAAATTTAAACTTAGTGTAAAATATTTAATTTTAATATTTAAATTTAAATGTTAAAAAAATAATAATATTTTAGTCATTTTATGTTGTATGTCAGAATTGCAAATCAAGTGGCAAAATTAGGAAATGCAAATTGTTGCTAGCTCCTAAAGTGCAAAGATGCAAAGATGCAAAAGTTCTATGGACCACTACATAATTATTTATAAACAATTTTTGTTTCCCAAAATATAATTGGAAAGTTGTCACTGGTTCTTGAAGTACAATCTACAATTTTTTTGAATCCTAAAATAGTGTAGATTACAAATTTAGATTTCAATCCCAAATTGCACTCACAAAGTGTTTTTTTGACTTTGAACTCTAGCTAAAGCACACAAGTCTTTAAACATTAAAAAAAAGGAAATTAATAGTCATAGGAGTTGTAACATCACATAGAAGAGTTTCTTTGAGCAAAATGGATGCATTGAAAATTCTTTTGAAACATTTAAGCAAATGCAAATAGCAAATAAAAAGCCAAACTATCCAAACTTTGCCAACATTCTCTATGCCTAGATTAAAATGAGAGAATTCAATCAAGTATGGATGCCCATCTTAACAAAATAGAAAATGGAATATTTTTTTTCAGCTATCATAGTTGTAAATTCTTTAGTTGCCATGCATGTAAAATGTGGAAGCATTAAAAGGCACATGACTTGTTTGACAAAATTATTCAAAGGAAGGTGTAAATATAGAGGATGATATGACATTTTTGATAGAATTTACTCAAATTTTTAATAAGAAATCCATTACAATATTAATTTGTTTTGGAAGTGGTAAACTATAGTAACATCCCATGGTCTTAATAAAACAACATTTGAACATAGAAATTAAACTTTATAGGAAAGATATAGTCTAAAAAATTTTATGGTGGAGAAGACAAATTTAGGGTTAACCATACTAAATTATATTAAAGATGTATATGACAATGTTATAGGAAATTTGGTATTCCTCAATATGCCAGAAAAATGATCGAGTATATGACTTATCACGAGGAGAATCAAAAGGGCTACTAAGGATTTGATACACTAGAAAAAAAATTTATATCCCATTCTAGAGGACTTCCTATTATTGTTATAATCAATCATGAATATTATTTTTTATTTTCTTTGAAAGTTCAAAGTATAGAATGCTCTAAATTTGGGGTAGTAGTTGTGCTTGTGTCTAATAATAAGAAAGAAACTTTGATAATTATGGATTCATGTGAAGAAGATAATTCAATTGGTGAATATCTTCATAATATCATTATTACATCTACCATCATTGAGAAAAACTTAGGTGACAAACTAAAAAAGTTATTAGTAAGACCGACATGGTCAATATTAATTTAGATTGGAGAGGTTTTACCACACATATGAATGTGTGGAGTATGAGTTATGCAAATGAATATGGATTGAAGTGTAATATGCAAACAAATTTTTTAAATAATTTCAAAGGATCTATTAAAATCCTTGAAAAAATGGATACATGCAATTTACTCCCTACTACATCACTCAGAACTACCCTTAGGCCTTTACTATGAGAATTTTTTTTTTTTAAAAACATTAATCAAGGAAGATACTATTCACTTGATCCAAAATAGGACTGCAACAAAGGGTATGATTGGAAAAGTGTAGTGATTGAAAATATGTGATAGCTGTGTGTGTTTAATGTTATACAATAAAATAACATACCTGTGACCGATGTATTAGTACAAGTTAACCACACTTGATCCATGAGGAATTGAAGTGTGATTTAGCCACTAAATCTCAGTCCCAATAAAATCATTCAATGTAAATTGAAGTGGAAGCCATTAAAACTTAACATGTTAAACTACAAAAGCTTTTTAAATACCTACTCTAATCCATTAGAACTTATTCTATTGGGGGATTGGTGTCGTGTTGATGTGAAACGATGACCCTTTCCTAATCCTGTGATTAGTGAGCCTATTTCAATTGATTCTATGGAAGAGAATCAATGAAACCATTGTGATTGATGTATGAAAACCTATTTTATGCTAAAATGAACATGATGAAAGCTAAGTTACCATGATTTTATGCTAAGTATGCACTGATTATGCTATTGCTAAGCTAATCTAAGCTAAAGATATGCTAAAAGATTCAAACCCTAATTTATAAACAAGCTAAGACAAATGCATGGAAGCCATTAATGGATGCTCTAAGCTATTATGCAATGAAAATGAACTAAAATAAGCTAACACGTGAGTAAATTGAGAGTATGGATGCAACTGAATTCAACAACATAAGTTTGCAATTGAAAGATGGATGTATGAGTTTCAACAACATAAGTTTGCTCTAAAAAGATGGATCCATTTGTCTCCAAATAGTGATCTATTTATAGGAGAGCAAATGAGGAATGAAGGGTTGGGATCAAAAAGCTTAATCAATGGTTCAAGATGAAGGGGATGAGAGGCATGGATCATGGATTGTCATCAATGGATGAGAATGCAAGATGAAAGTTAATCAAGGGCCCACACTTGCCTCAAACAAACACACTTTTGACCTGCTCACACGGGTCAAAGGTAACTTGCATTTGAAGTTAAGTGAGTTGATTGGAGGAGAGAGAATATTCCTTTGGGTGAGATAAAAAGGTAATTTACAAATTAAAACAAAGTTTTAATTGTGCAAAAAGGGGATAAGGAATATTCCATGGGAATATTCTCTTTGCTTAGAGGAAAATTAATTTAATTACTAATTAAATAAGGTTTAATTTATGCAATTAGGAAATTAAAAGAATTAAAGAGATATTTATTAAATTAGATGATATAATAAATGGGGGAGGGGTGAAATGATATTTAATTAGATAACTTAGGGTTATTTAATTAAATAAGATGACTTAGGAGATTAAATTAAATATTTTGATGTATTTAATGAAGTGTTAGTGTGAAAAGAGATGAATTAACCTGATTAAATTAATTAGGCCAAATAGATAAAAATGATGCAATTAATTAATTAGCTAGGCTAATTAAATTAATTAAGTGAAAAGAGGATGGATTAAAGAGGAAATGATGTTAGTAAATTTGATTTGAATGTATGATATCGATTAGGACATTCTCCAGTGTTTATATTTTTCCCGTCTTTAAAGCGAGGTACCTACTGCTTCGGTTCAAAGAATAACACTTTTCGGATTAAAACTGCTGCTTAAATAAAAAAATTAAAATTTTCTAATTTTTTAGATGCCCCAACGAAAGGATAAAATTGACTCCCTACCCCCTCGAGAAACCGGGTAGAAATTTTGACTTTTGGGTTGATTTCTCAATAAAGGTCAAAGCTGCCCCAAGGGTCTAGAAAGGCTCCGGGATGCAAGAATAATGCCAAAAACACAAAAAACAATGCAAAATTAGGTTCAGATTGGAAAAATTGGTGAAAATGATAATAAACCCCATCTTTAAGGTTAAATTAGGGCAAAAAACCCTAATTTTCTAGCTTAAATAGGCCAAGAAGGGTCATTTTCAATTCATTTGTGCATTCACACCTTAAGGAATTCTTGTGATTTGAGCTCTGACCCTCCAACGAAATGGCACACTGAGAGCTTCCCAGGCACATCTTTGATCGAGTTTGAGAGTTTTAGCGGCTTCTAGGCACAAGACCACCGATATGTGATTCAAAACCTGATTTGAAATTTGAATTTTTGATGCATTTATGACGCTTTAAAATTTAGATTTTGGTGGCGTCGCTATATAGTGACGCTTTTCTCGATTTAAAATTAGGGTTCCTAATTTTAGATGGTGACGTGGGCTTATTTGGCGATGCACTTGTTGATTTAGAAATTAGGGTTAGGTTAGACCAGAAGCTAAATCACGATGCTAGCTTATCTGGCGACACACTTTTTGATTTTAAATTTGAAATGCATTGGGTGTTGCTACTATTGTAAATAGCGACGCTATTGTGATTTTTGAGCCTGAAATTTCAAATAACTACAAATTTTGAGGATTTCCTAATGTTGTGCGCTTCATGGGTGTAGGAGGTCTTCCCACCATTGATATCGAGGGAGCATAGGTCCATGGTTCTGGAGAGATTAAGTGATCTTTTAGAGTTGCTCCAGGAGCACCTGGGAGAGATTGGTTTGTGGTACGTTGCATACGCACCCATGATTAGGACTCATTTGCGATGATGACAACTTTGTGCAAGAGATGGCATAGTGAGACCTCGTCCTTCCACCTTCCAACGAGGGAGGTGACAGTTACCTTGGAGGATGTTTGTGGCGGATTCTGTGTTTGCCTATTCATGGTGATTGCATGATATACGACACCAATGTCGTGTTCGATGCATGCCTTGAGGTGATGGAGATGGACCATATTGCATTGGTCACATCTCAGATTGATTTGGAGACATATAGAAGTCATGTGCCGACCTTTAGATTGATCATCGCAACCATCATTTTGGGTTTGGTGGCTCCAGATAGACGTGGCAAAGGATTTAGCCCATGATGGGGCTTGGCGTTGCACCAGATGTTGTTCAAGACTCTGTTTGCGTGGGGGCCTATGATGCTAGCCTCCTTGTACCATGATATACATGATTTTGTTTATTGCGATGGGAGAGCCATCGGTGCAGGGGTTACTCTGCTACACATTTGGGCATGGGAGCACATTGTCATGCTTCGACCGATAGTTCAGATGGTAGACCTGGAGTTGGATGATCCTGTCATTTGGAGATATAGAGGTGCCATCACTTTGAGGCACACCAAACAAATTGGGCTCTCGTACTGGAGATGGGTTATTGATGACATGACAGTTTTTCGCTTGCGCCCATGGCTTCAGATGCCACCATGGTGTGATGATATTCAATAACTATATTTTTCCAAACATACCCATTACATGCAGGGTTGAGAGAACATGATGATCGAGAGATATCTCCTTGACAAGGTAGCACAGTAGTTCGGGGATGTACAGGATAGGCCTGACGATGCATACAGGGCCATTTTTGTGAGATCGGCCAAAGAGGTTCCCACGTGGGGACCGACCATTCTGGCTCTAGAGGCTGTTGAAAGCTTTAGAAAGTTGGTGGCCCAACCTTGGGCATATGATCAGGGTCAGCCAGTAGCACAGACCACTCCGACATATGATGCATGGTTTGTCCCACCTAGGTGACTGATAGATCTGGTAGGTGCTCCTCCTAGAGGGAGATTGAGAGGCAAGGGAGCTAGAGGCAGGGGACAAGGAGGCTAGGATGGATAGGTTCCAGGGGATCCTCCATTTGGTTAGTAGCCATAGGTTTAGCCACAGGTACAGCCACAGCCAAGACCATCACCACCACTAGATGCATGAGATGCTTTGATACAACAACTACAATAGGTGTAGACATTAACTAGTGAGCGGGACTAGGCCTATCAGTAGATTTTGGCTATTACTGCTGAGCGAGACCAAGCTCGACAATAGGTGGTTGTAGTGACAATAGAGAGAGATTAGGCATTGTAGAGAGTTCAGGCTGTCATAGAGAGAGGGATCAGGAGGTAGGCAACAACATATTGAGGTGATGGTGGCAATGACACATGGTCAGACCGTGTCAGCGTGGTTATATAGAGAGGATGTTATAGAGGCTGCATACTACAGGCAACATTATCATCAGGATGTTCCAGTGGCTCTTTGACAACTAGATTTTTCACGGTGCAATGATGCGTGTCCTCGAGCAAAGGATCAACCTGAGAGGCAAGTTGGAGAGGGTAGCAGCCATCAGGGCTAGCTTTTTGATGTATAGATATTTTTTGATTTTGCCCCATTCTTTATCACTGATATACATTCATGGGCTCCTTTTTTATAGCCTCGTGGATATTATATTTATCATCGATATACATACATTGATCCAAATTTTGTACTATGACACATTTTTTTTGATATATATGATACAAATACAGATGATTCATGCTTATGATGTGTTCACTTTATTTCATGTATGGATGTTATGATATGGATGCATATATTTAATGATGTATGGCATATGGATGTATGGATGCAAATGCTTATGATATGCAATGATTTAAGATGCTTAGAATAACAAATCTATATTACTCATCATAACTCAAATGATTATGTAGAATGTATGATGTGATATGCAATGATTATGCAGATGGATGTTTTATGATTATGAGATGTATTTATGCTGATGGTTTGTGGATGCAGGGTGGATGCATTTATGATGTTTTTGTTGACTTTCATGATCCTAGGTTAGCGTAGAGAGAATATAAAAGAATAAAGAATGAATGACCATTGTTGATGATGATTGCTTCAAAAGATCCAACAAGTCCTTGATCCATCGAGACTTTATTAGAGATGGTGACGAGACAATGCAAAATGTAGGATGAAATGTAGGGTGATGATATGCTCACACTTTGGGATTGGGATTTTCCATCGTTCCTTATTGTTTGATATAACACATAGACACGATATATCAAGGTATTGATAACCAGGACGACGTTGTATCTAGTGTAATGGACTTTGACTCAACAAACAGATAGGATAGTTCTTATTCACACCTTGACATACGGAAACATCGTTGGAATGCAAGTTAGAAGCTTAGAATATATTGGACCAAAGCATATGCAATAATCAACAACATACCCCTAACGACCTTCCTGTACACAACTAAGGAAGTATGTGCCAAGGTTATTTTACAAGAGTATCCACAAGCACAACAAATGAAAGATAATGATCGATGTCTCTAAATCGTTTTGTTAAACATCATCGAGAGGTCCTCAAAATGGGTCATTAAGATAAATCATAAGAAAAGATCAAAGATAAACAATCAGTATTATCTATAGCTCTTGCCTAGTTTGAGTTTAGCTAAAGTGATATCTAATACCGATGTCCATTGCAAGAAGGATACATCCTAGGACATGTTGATCAAAGGGTTGTTTGATCTTGGGATGATGATGCTAAGATGAGTCATTGCTACAAATTTCACTGACGTATTCACTTGTGATTTAGACATTAGATTTTGACTTTTAGGTTCGCACTTTACAACTTGCTATACTTGCTTTCTACTTGTTTTTCCAAAGGGTGAAGGCGACAATTGTTTATTATGGATGAAAGTTTATTGCGGGTGAAAGTGAGATAGGATGGATGGGATTTTGTATTTTTCTGGAATATTTCAATGTTTTTGGTATTTTAAAATGTTTTGAGGTTGTTTTTGGTCTTTTTGGAAGTTTATATGAATGTTTAGGATTTTTGAATTTTCTGAGGCTGTTTAGAATTTTTTGAATGTTTTGAGGCTTTTTAGGTGTTTTGAATGTTTTCTATTGTTTGTGTTTTCTATTTTCCAAATGTTTTTTTGTTTTTTCGAAATATTTGAATGTTTTTGGTATTTTAAAATGTTCTAAGGCTATTTTTGGTCTTTTTGAACGTTTATATGAATGTTTAGGATTTTTTAATTTTTTTTAGGCTGTTTAGGGTTTTTGAATGTTTTGAGGCTTTTTAGGTCTTTTGGATGTTTTCTATTATTTTTGTGTTTTCTGAATATTTGGATGTTTTTGGGTTTTGTGAAATATTTGAATGTTTAGGGGTTTTCCAAGTGTTTTACAAATGTTTTGGGGTTTTTTTGAGTTTCAACCAAGAACCTAACCTAAAGTCCTATCCTAGGGGCCCCGGGGGCTGATCATAGATAAGACTTTCCTACGTTATACATGCAGAGACCACGTAGTTCGATTGACTCGACCGATTTACAAGATGAAGATATGAATAGATGAAAGACGATAATTTATTATGATGGACTGCTAAAGGACTGACCTAAGGTGTCTTGGGGGCACATCAATGATGGCCTTGTCTACGTTAAAGCTTAGAGACAATGTAGTTCAACAAGAGGACATTGTTTTTTGGATTTTTTTATGTTCGACCTTTTTAGGGATTTTGATGTTTTCTGGATGTTTTGGATTTGCCTTTACAATTTTCTGAATGTTTTTGGATTTTAGCTGTACAGGATTTTGCAAATATTTTTGGATTTTGATGGATTTTGCAAGTGTTTTTTGGATTTTTTTGCACGATCTTGATGAGTGTATGGATATGTGATGATTTCAGTTATCTATTTCAAGATTTTGTTGAAAACCAAGCTAGGATTGATTGATTTGATTGATGATGATAACATTGTTGAGGATACACAACAATGCAAGGATAGTGTTAAGCAATAAGAGGATTGGAAAGGATATCCCGAGATGATGATGGTTTGATTGGACAAGAGTGATCAAGATTTTGAAGCTTGGTTTGGAACAAAGTTTGTTGGAATGACTTCATGTGATGTTGAAGTGCAAGGTAGATTCAACTGATATGGATTGTATGGATTGATGTTTGATAAAAGATAAAGCTTGATAAGGAACATCTTCTTGTGAAAATGTGCCATGGGCTAGTGATTTGGATTTTTTCTTCAAATGATTTGACCAATTTGATTTTGTGTTAGCAAATGTTTAGATCACAACATGAGTTATAGGATATAGCTCAAGATTTATTCCCAAAGTAAGATGTAAGTATCTACCCTCAACATCTAGCAATGTATGGAATGCCATGGGTGGATACATGGATAAATGAATGGATTGATGGATAGGGATGTGTAGGATGCCAAGGATTATCTTGTGATAGGATAACATGTTTGGATAGAGTATGCCTCTTTGGAAAATGCCTTCCGGCTCAAATAATGTTTGTTAGGATAGGACCAATGATAGTGACCCATGTCAAGAAGTTTACCATAAGCAAGTGTGAAGTACATACCAAACCTTTGCCAAGATCAAGATAAGTCAAATGGGATGAAAAATGGATTGGATAATGAAGGGTTCTTGGATTTATTATTGATAAGATGGATGGAATGCATAATTTATTATGGATGGGATGAGATGCTTCCACCTGAATTGGTGCACATATATGCTTGATTCTACTCATGATGCCTATTTTCCAGGTTTTCATCATGGTACTTGTCCAAAGCGCCACTGAAGTGGTTTTCACTAGAGGACAAATTTTCTCTATTTTCTTTATTTTTTTGATTTTTTGAAAGTTTATGCTCATGTCGAACCACCTGGACATGCTGATGTAGATGTTGTTGGTGTTGATATAGATGTTGTTGTCATGATGTGCCAATGATAACCTACTAGGAGGAGTTGCTTTGTTTAGATATGGGCACTTGAATGTAACCCTTGGATTCTCTTATCTTCTTTATTGATACCAGAGATAACCTTACTTAGATGCACACATCACGATGGAGTGCCCTTAGAGTCCTTATGATAAAGAGTTGCTGCCAACACACAGTCAATACGAGAGTTGGATATTATGGATGTTGAAGTGGATGGTGGAATGTGTTGAGGGATACGAGATGCAGATGGATTGGTCGACAATTTGGAATCTTTGATTCTCCAAACTTGGGATGATGAGCAATGATGGGTGGATATGGAGATTCGATTGGGACCAACTTCTTCATATACTTTGTAGGTCATTCTTGAAGCTTTCTTTTGTATTGACGAACACTTTTGATGGATGAAATTCCCTTTTTTATTTTTCCCCATAGTTTCTTTGACTAATGGAGTGTGATACAAATAATTTTCTTTATTTTGCTTTGGTATCCATTAGATTTTTTCTTGTCCATTTTTCTTTGTCAATTCTTTTGCTTCAATAATTTTCTCTTTTCTTTGATATAGACCTCTTTCTTGTGGTTGGTCCCAATTAGAGGGTGGAAAGATACATGGATGACGATTCATGATATGAATGGTTGGATTGTTGGTAGCCATTTCATCATAAGGACTCTTCGTGCTCTCCATGTTGGTGTTTGCACTAGATAAAGTTTCCCCCAGTATTATGGGATTATTACTAACATGCTTTGATTCTGCTGCTATCAAACCATTTCCTTCCTGTTCAAGATGCTTTTTCTTTGCCGATTTTTTATAATGCTTGATATCCTCATACTCACTTTCTTTAATCTATATGGAGGATGTGTTTGATTTTGATGCTTCTTCAAAAGGTGTTGATGATATACAATCCATCTAGGAGTCTTCTTCATGATCCATTTCTGCTTGCTCTTCAAAGGATGTTTTTGTTTTACCATCTATGTATAGGTCTTCTTCATGATCAATTTTTGATATATCATGGATTTTGTTATGCCTCGATCATGTGTAAAAATATTAAGAGTAGGAGACTCTTGTTCCTTGGAAATGATATCAAGAGTATGAGACTCTTGTTTGGATGAAGATCATCTACATGTCCATTAGGATTAAGCATCTCATGGGTAGATGGAGGAGTATGCGATATATGGATATGATCATTATTTGTGACATATTGTATGGATTGGAAAATACCCATTAAATCAGGACAGTATCTTAGAGATACAAATTCTTGATCTTGATTAATTTTGGAATTGCTTTCGACGTTCTTTGGATCAAGTTCTTCACATGGGTCAATTTCAAAGGATGGATTGCTTAAAAAGGGTTCTTGAATGTCTTCATTAGGCATGGGTATTGGCTCAATGTTTTATTTATATTCAAGTGAATTTAAATCAAGTGTTGAGTTGAGGATTCCCTCAATATCTGCAACCATGAGGTCAAAGGATGTCAATATGTCTTGGAAAGGACCATTGCTAGACTTTGGTGAAAGATGTTGATCATTCTTTGGAATAAATTCTTGAGATATGTCCTCTAACTTGTTAGGTGATGTAGATACATTATCAACATGATCACTGGCAGATGAATCTTAAATTTTGTCCTCAAACATGGTGGTGGGGATATTGTCAATGTTTTCAATCATAGGATCAAATGATGTTAATATTTCTTGAAAGGGATCCTTGTTGGATATTGTTGATGGGTCTTGATCATGATTAAAAAATGACTCTTGATGTATGTTGATTTGATCATCGAATGTGGTAGAAACATCTTCAAGGTGGTCATTAATGGATAGATCTTGATCATTGTTTTCAACAATTGTGGTGGAGATATTGTCACTGCCATCATTAATCATTGAATCTTGATCATTCTCTTCAACAGTTATTTTTTCTTGATCAAGAAGGTCTTGGATGAGATCTTTGAGTTTGATACAATCTGATGTGCCATGTTATTTTGTGCTATGGTATTTGCAATAAGCGTTATCATCATCCCATGGGAACTTGATGCTAGATTCACCTCCATTTAATGATTCTGGAAGATTGATAAGTTTAGCATGGACTAACGTGTTTAATGTTGATTCAATTGGCTCCCCTAAAGGAGTGTATTCACATTTGGTGATGGTTTTGTTATCTTGTGAATCTTGTGCTTGTTGTGTTTGATCTAGTTGTGATTCATCTTGGAGATGTGGTGATTGATCTTGTTGTTGAGGTTGTTGATTTTGATATCCAACTTCTTGATATTGAAGATGTTGTTCTTGATGTGGTTGCAGACACAACTCAATGTTTTCATGACATGGTTTAACCAATGGGGGAGTGTGTCAATTTTGGGGTGGAGATGTCTCTTGGTGATATGAATCAACAAAATTTCTAAGTATAGGAATTTGATTTTGCATAATTTGATCTTGATTTTGATTTTGATACCCAGTTGATCTGGTTGTTGGTAAAGCATATTTGGAATATACACTTGTGGTATTTGTATGAGATTATGCACAAATTGATTTTGGACCATGTTATGATTTGGGACGATGCTTAGATTTTGCATTACAAGTTGGCATTGAACATTGTTGTGGTTGGGAAACACATTGCTTTGATTTAGGTAACCTTGATTTGGATCAATACATTGAGTTGCCAGTATATTGTTTGTATTTTGAACAACATTGGTGTGATTTGCAAATGTATCTATCCCATAGTTCACCAAGTGTGGATTTGATATGTTCATGTTTGGTAAGTTTGTATTTGGTATATTCACATTTGGCATGTATTGATTTGATGGGATAATGTTGTTTTGTTGAAGACTCATGTATTGATCATTTGGCTGATAGATTTGTAGGTTTTGACTTTATTTAAATCTACCGTAGGGAAAGGTGTTCCAAAATTTAGATTGGGCATACTCACATTTGTTGTAGCATTGAGGTTTGTAGGATATAATAATCCCATGTGTGAATTGTATAAATGTCAGCTTTGATAATCAATTGGTATTGTAAGGTTTTGATAGTTTGGTTGATTTAGACCACTCATGATGGATGAGTCAAGTTTATATTCCATGTTTTTCTTGTGTTTTGACCTTGTTGCAAAAGTGAACCTCTATGTGTTTTGGACCAATGGTGACAATGGGAGATGAAAAAGGTGAATGATATGGAAAGTGATCTTTGCAAACGTTTTGAGAAAACACTTTTGACTTAAGAGTTTTGATGTTTGATGTTTGATAAAGGATGTTTATGAACTTGGAAATCTTTAGGGTAGGCTCATGACCTTCAAGATAAATTAGTTCAAAGATGATAACTAACTTATTCCAATGCATGGAAAAGGATTCATTTCACATACAAAGTAGCTAAGTTAGGGTTTGGGTTGATTGATGTCTAAGTCCAAAGTGTTGGTGTGTTCAAAAGTTTGTAAAGTTTGGTGAAGTGAAGGATGAAATATGATGAAGGATGGATGAAATGTTTGACCCAATGTTGACCTAGAATGAACTTTTGTTTTCCAAGACCAAGGTAGCAGAAACATGTTATACCTCTAAAGTGATCAAACCCTAAGGACTCAATGATTTTGGTAAAATAGAACTCAAATGATTTTGGAAATAGGACCCAATGGTTTTGGACTCAATGTTTGCAATGTTTTCCTTGTATGATAGTGGGCATAAGGTCAGGTTGTTCAATTGCACAATTAGTTGCCAAATGGTCATGTGGGGTTGTCATGTTTATCTTGCGTAAGTGAATTGATTTTACAAACACTCGTCTTGATTATGTTTTCAAACTATATGTTTATGTCAAAAACATCATAACTTTCACAATGTCCATTTCGTGAAAATTATGAGATTAAAGCCACAATTGCCTATGTTGTCTTTGGAAAATATGGATTTGAGATTAATGTTAAGATATTTAGAAATCGCTAAGGATAAATCCTTATGATAAGCAGTAATATCAAGGCTAACTCAAGAAGTCCATATTTAAACCAAAGTGTTTGAAATTTTGAAGATGATAGTGAATGTTTGTTTTTGTATCATTTTGAAACCAAGCAAAGTGTTAAATTGACTCTCAATCATTTACAATCCTAGGATAGAAATGGCCATATTTGTTGAGTCCCCACTCAGATTTCTCCAAACACTAGACAATGCGAACCGTTAGAGATTTGGCAACACTAGTTTCCATCCATGGCACACACTTCTCGAGACCACCAAATCTCAAATTCCTTAAAATCTGGAGATCAAAAGGATTTTTTTTGTTTCTACAATTGAATAGTACAAATGTGGGGCGGCTTCAAAATGACCGTTCTTGCACCAAAAAATATTTTAGGATTTTGGCTTGCTAAACAAGGGATTTTAATAAGGACTTCTGTTCAAAGTGGCCATACACATGGCAAGATTGGCTCAAGATTATGGAGAATCAAGAGGCCTCCCAGTCCTTTCCCTAAGGAAGGATTTTTACGTATCACACAGATACTATAGGTGACACTTGTCAGTATGACACATCCACACCTGTTGTTAATGACTTTCATCACAACACATTTTTATATAGTGATTAGAAGAGCTTGGCTTTAGCCTGTTACCGCTTGAGTCGTTCCCTTGGGGTGAGTAATTTTTCCCACCAAGGAACACTCTCTAAAGATAAACAATAGTGAGAACATACATCCATAGTTTGATCATCTTTGTTTGCATGAACAAAGAGAACACACGCTATGACTTTTTGTCACACTCGCAAGGGGGTTCAATTTTAATCCAAATTGAAAGATGTAGATGATCTTACAAAGTGTTAGAGAATGTTTATGTTTCTCAAGGTTGCCAAATGGCACGAGAGAATTTCATACGCATCCACTAACAACATTGAAAATCACAAAACATAGCAAACAATTGTAATTTTATCCAACTTTGAGCGTTCATTTTAAACCCAAAAACAATGATGAGAGTTCAATTTTAGCCAAATTTGAAAATGAATTTTAAGCCCAATTGAAAGCTAGTTGGTCCTAAGATTGTAAGTTTTTAAAACCCAATGGAAATTTAGTGGTCCTAAAACATAAACCAAAGCAACATATGATGGGTTATAATTGCCCTAAAAGTGTCGAAACACTTGTTACAATTATAAGATTTAAAGACAAGAATGATTTTTCTTCAATTAAGTGCTCCATGCTCCTCTTCAAACCTGCAATCCATGTTCCAAGTGTTAGATTAAATCAAGAAAACAAGAAGATGTTAGGGTTAGATAAACGATTAAGCATTAAAACCCTAAAACCTAGACCAAGTTGCAATGTGATTTGAATTTAGATGCAAAAATGGAAAATTTAACTCCACCAAAATTGAAAAACGCTTATACCATTGCATAGAGCATGAAATTCTATCTAATTTAAAAAAAAGCTTCGAAAAAGACCTCCATATGACCATTTTAAGATAGACCATAAAAGCAAGAAAACGATAGCGTCGCTATAGCAATATAGTGACACTTTTGCATTATGGTGACACTTTTTCCAATTATGGCGACACTTTTTTCAATCGCTTTTGCAAAAGCATCGCTTTGGTGAATAAGAGCGTCACTCTGGTGAATAATAGAGTCACTCTGTTGAAAAATAACATCGTTGGAGCCTCCAAAAGCGTCACTCTAGTCTGGAAACCTGCAACTCACAAAATTTTTAAGATAAAATCATCAAGAAAAGTTAGTAAATCCCTCCTTCTAGTGCCAAAATGTGATCGATGGATTAGTACAGGTTAACCACACTTGATCCATGAGGAATTGAAGTACGATTTAGCCACTAAACCTTAGTCCCAATAAAATCATTCAATGTAAATTGAAGTGGAAGCCATTAAAACTTAACATGTTAAACTACAAAAGCTTTTGAAATACCTACTCTAATCCATTAAAAATTATTCTATTGGGGGATTGGTGTCATGCTGATGTGAAACGATGACCCTTTCCCAATCCCGTGATTAGTGAGCCTGTTTAAGTTGATTCTATGGAAGAGAATCAATGAAACCATTGTGATTGATGTATGAAAACCTAATTTATGCTAAAATGAACATGATGCAAGCTAAGTTACCATGATTTTATGCTAAGTATGCACTGATTATGCTATTGCTAAGCTAATCTAATCTAAAGATATGCTAAAAGATTCAAACCCTAATTTATAAACAAGCTAAGATGGATGCATGAAAGCCATTAATGGATTCTCAAAGCTATTATGCAATGAAAATGAACTAAAATAAGCTAACAAGTGAGTAAATTGATAGTATGAATGCAAGTGAATTCAACAACATAAGTTTGCAATTGAAAGATGGATGTACGAGTTTCAACAACATAAGTTTACTCTGAAAAGATGGATCCATTGTCTCCAAATAGTGATCTATTTATATGAGAGAAAATGAGGAATGAAGGGTTGGGATCAAAAAGCTTAATCAATGGTTCAAGATGAAGTGGATGAGAGGCATGGATCATGGATTCTCATCAATGGACGAGAATGCAAGATGAAAGTTAATCAAGGGCCCACACTTGCCTCAAACAAACACACTTTTGACTTGCTCGCACAGGTCAAAGGTAACTTGTATTTGAAGCTAAGTGAGTTGATTGGAGGAGAGAGAATATTTGTTAGAATATTCCTTTGGGTGAGGAAAAAGGTAATTTACAAGTTAAAACAAAGTTTTAATTGTGAAAAAAGGCGATAAGGAATATTCCTTTGCTTAGAGGAAAATTAGTTTAATTGCTAACTAAACAAGGTTTAATTTATGCAATTAGGGAATTAAAAGAATTAAAGAGATATTTATTAAATTAGATGATTTAATAAATGGGGGAGGGGTGAAATGATATTTAATTAGATAACTTAGGGTTATTTAATTAAATATGATGACTTAGGAGATTAAATTAAATATTTTGATGTATTTAATGAAGTGTTAGTGTGAAAAGAGATGAATTAACCTGATTAAATTAATTAGGCCAAATAGATGAAAATGATGCAATTAATTAATTAGCTAGGATAATTAAATTAATTAATCGAAAAGAGGATGGATTAAAGGGGAAATGATGTTAGTAAATTTGATTCGAATGTATGATATCGATTAGGACATTTTTTAGTGTCTACAATACCTTAGTTTTGGTGCATCACTAATTTTCATATCAAGTGTTTAATAAAGGACAAAAACATAACAAAGAATGTGCATATGGTGTCATCAAATCTCTAGGTTTGAATAGGAAGAAGATAGAAAAATGCACGGGGGATCCAAATATAGATACCATAACCCTATTTTAAAGATGAGCAAGATGTACATGTTAGACATGGATCTCATGGTGGTATCACAATATTACCCAATCTTGTTATTACCAACAAACAATATAGAGGAATAACCAAGTCTATGATAACTACTTGAATTAATAAACACAAGATAATGGTGTGCGAGAGTGGGAGAGAGAGTCTGAGCGGTAGGTGAAGTTTGAATTCTGGAGAGGGTGATTGAAAGGATGCCTTTGAATCTGATGACGATGAAGATGTTGATGTTGTTGTGGGCTCGCGGGATGGTTTTGTTGCTGTTGCTTCCCTTTTGGTTTTTGCTTTGGCAGAGGTGAGGCAATTTGTTGCTGGTTTGGAGGGTGCTCGATGGTGGGGTTTGCTTCCTTTTTATGGATTTTTATTTGGTGTTGTGGACGTGTTGATGGTTAGCGTAGACTTGTTGTTGATGGTGGCCTATGTGTGGGTTTCTATTAGTTGTTGGTGTTGGTCTTTAAGACTCTTTTGGGTTTGGGTTGTCTTTGGCCTAGACATCTCTCCTTTAGCTGCTTCTTCTGACCACATACTGCTATCATGGTTTGTTGAAGCTCTCTCTTTTGTGGTGTTGTCTATGCTGATTGTTGGCCCATGGGTTCCTCAACATTGGTATAACATCTCCTACTTTGTGGGTTTTGTTTCCTTCTACTCAGTTTTTGGGAGCGTCGTTTGCTTGCGGACCTTACCTGGTGCCGTTTCGTTGGGTGTTTATGGGTAGAAGCCTATGTGCTTGGTGTTTCTTTTCCTGTTGGGTTTGGATTTAATATCTTAGACAGGCTGTTTGGTCTATTTTTTCTTCTTGTCTTGGTGCTTAGTTGTGAACCCCCTCTCAGTTATGGAGATTATTTATCTTTTGGGGTTTGTTTCCTTCTTGGTAATGGTTCATATTGGGTTTAGCTCCTTGTTGTCCTAGTTTTATAGGATTGTTGCTTTTACCCCCCTTTAGTCTTTGAAGCTTTTATGGTTAAGGGGGGTAAATTTGTTTTATTGGTTGAAGGTGCATGTGTTTCTCTTTGGGGTGGAGACTACCTTGGTTTTGTTAATCATCTCTATTTTGGCTGGTACTTTTTTGATGATGGTTGGGCTTGGCTTATTTTTTTCTCTTCAGAACCAGTTATGTGTGTTGTTTGAGGAGGTTTTTGCTTCTTCCTACCAGTACATGAAGCCTGCACCGCTAAGGGATGTTGTGTCATCCCTTCCTTCTAAAGTCGATTGTGTCCAAGATCTACAGTTGGTGTCTCCTATAGAGGGGGAGTTTGTTCTTTTTGAGGTGGAACCCTCTTCTTTTGAGGTGAAGTTGGAAGTTGTAGTTTTGGTGGGAAATCTCTTAATTTGGTTCCTATTGAGGTGGAAATTGTATGAGAAAGAGAGATGCAATTTTGGTGGGAAGGGGTTTCATTTCATCCTCTCCTATAGAGGTGGAGGTTAGGTTGGCTTTTCAGGTGGGATGGTACTGCAGAGAGGCCGTTGGTTCACAGTTTTCAACTGTGTTTACTAGAACCCCTACTGAGGTGGGGTGTTTAGATTTTCTGGTTCTTTTGTGACATAGGGATTTATTGGTGTTCATCATCTTTAAGTTCTCCATTCTCCTTGACTTAGATTTGGATTTTCTAAGCAACAGGTTAGCTGTTTCTTGGCTGATACAGGTAGTGTCTTTGATCATCTAAGTAGGGTTCAAGATCCTTGTCAAAATCTGGTTGTAAAGGGTCTAAGGTCCCTTTTAAACATATTTGTTGCAACTTGAGTTGATTTGAATATTTGGGAATGGGTGCTGCTGATGGGTTGCAGATGGTTTGCTGATTATTTCCTAACAACTTCTTTGCATTATAAAGGGTTTCAAGTCCCTTCAAAATCTTCTTGTATTGGGTTTCGGGTCCCATCAAAACCTTCTTTTCTCCTAATAAAAAATAAACAATATAGAGGAAATATAGAAAAAAGAGTCATCATAAAAGAAATTTGTGTTGGTTATAAGAAAACCATTGAACTTGAAGTTTTCTTGAATGGTGACAAGGAGACAGATGAATGTTTAGTAAATAATGGTAGTTGATGGAAAAATAAAAAATAAAATATAACAACCTATAAGGATATTTTTTGGTTAAGGTTGTAGGAGTGTCCTTTGGTTGAAGTGTTGTTCTAACCCCTCTATTGTTTGTCCTTAATGACAAAGTCACAAATAAATAATTGATGGTCCTCATTGAATAATTAATGCACCTTATTGATGGAATTCTTGGTATGTTGGTCATGATTTAGAGGTTACAAAATCTTGAGGCTACTTCACTTTCAAATATTCATTTGCAGATGTTTATGATGATTCAAGTTTTTCATGTTGATATTACTCATGTGGTTCAGATTTATGAATGCAATATATCTTCAGATGATTATTGGACTGACAGTGTTGATAAGGTTTGGTTCAGGTGGTATTCATGGCGATAGGGCTCTCTTCAACTTCAGATTTATGAATTTGTCACTTCACATGTTCAGGTATATTAATTCATGGCATATATAGTTATGTTTCAGTTGGTATGACTTATTGTTGATAAACATGGCACATCTCTTTGGTTCAGTGCTTCTATATATTGCTCCATCTCAAGTAGTTTGGTTATTGTTTCATTTTCTCCATGACACTTGGATTAGTGACTTAATTTCTCTCATGCTTCTAAAGCAATCCTAAACTTACACTTGTTTTTGGAGGCATTGTATTCACCATGGTTATGGTATTTCACTTGTTTGATGGTTTTGTTGGTTCACATGGCATATTGGGTTGGAATTATATTAATGCTCTCTTTGGCACTCGAGTTTGATATTTAATTTGGCATCATTGGTATATGAGGTTTCTATTCACTCTCAGTTGGTTTTGTCATTTCATGGCTCTCTCACATTATCTTGGTGTCACTGGTTAAGACATAGTGAGTGACATATATGGAGTCTTCATCCGGTTCATATGGTTTAGATTGAGCTGATATCATAATCAACTTCTAAAAATGATCTTGGTTATCATAGTGTTAATTGCATGTGACTTTGTAAAAGTCACCTCTATGGCTCGAAGGTAATATTTATGGCAATTTTATAATGTTGCTCTGGGAATTATTTTGGCTAACTTGCCTTGGTAAATGACTTTGAATAAAGTGATATTTGATTTGGGCTAAATGTTTATTTGGCTTATTTAAAAGTCACATTGAAATGACATGGCATCGACTATTTGGCAATTATTGTTCATTGTTATTATTGTGGTCGACATTGTTGAAAAGTCTTCAAGATAGCATAATGATTTGATGAAAAGTTGGTGTCGGCACTTGGTAAATGGTCTTTGACAACAAACTCATTGCATTGATTTGAATTAAGGTTTTATGCCGCGGACTTAGAAGAGCTATGATCATTTGATAATAATTATGTTTGCATTGCGGACTTCAAATCTCATTATGATTTTGGAAAGTCATCGAATGACTTGGCTTTTGAGAAGTTAGGGCAAAATGATATTGCATTTTCATTTTGGCTGAGTATGGAACCCTAGCTGACGCCTTGGTATACTTGTAACTGTTGTTTCTCAGTGGTTTAGCTGGCTGTAACGACATTATCAAGGAGAAATTCATTGTGTTTAAGCATGATGAGTATGGCTGCTTTGTTTGATGATTTTCTTTGGTTGAAAGCTCAAATATGGAAGGAGATTCAAAGGTGTTACTTTGCTGGGTTGGTAAATACTTCATTATAGTTTTATCATGCATTTATTTTTCATCTTCATGCGCGTTCAGGTATCTTTACCATCATTTGGTGTTTATTTTTTATCAAAAATCTGCATCTGGTTTTCTTGCTCGAATCAGAAAAGGTATAAGCATTTTTTGTGTGTCAGATGTTAATGCATTTCAGTTTTGGTGAAATGAATCATGGCCTGATAAAATAATGAAGATCTGTGACTTCTGGTTGTTGGGTAGTCGTGCATTTTGAAAAATCTGTCAGTTACATTTTGAACTCATTTCATTCATTACATAAATGATGGATTCAACATATGGGTTTTCTGAAAATAGATCATTGATATATTTTGACAGAGTTTATTACAACCTTTAATATAGGTGTTACAAATGATTATTCACCTTTTGCTGATCATTATTCTACTGGTTCATATTCTTAAAACAGAAAGGGGGTTTCAGATTCCTTTGAAAAATGTTTTCTATGAAGACTTATTGGCAGACATACATGTGAAAATATATAAATACAGTGTTTTGAACACTGTAATTTGATGGGAGGTTATTCTGTGATATTATAACTTGTTGTTGTATCAAGAATGAAATAGTGAAAAAGCTCTGTTATAAAAAGTTTGAAAATATGATGCAGAGTAATATTATAAAAACCTTGTTTATTTAATATTTTAAGGATTCATGTTGAATCTTTAGGGTATTAGATAGAGAGGTATGAGTGAGCTTATCTGAGAAACAGAGAGATCCTTTGTGTTATTGTAATTTATAAATCTGAGTAAGGGGTTGGTGCTCCTTGAGTTGGTGCTCAAAAATGAGCCTGTAAGGCATTGTTAACAGTGGTATTTGAAGATTAAGCCAATAAGGCAGTTTAGGAGTGGTTTTTCTACCCCAGGAGGGTTTTCCACTCGGCAAATCCTTTGTCTTATGGTCTCTTTGTTTTGATGTCATAATGCTTATTGATTGTGATAATTTTCTATCAGTCTGAACATTGTTGAATGTTAGTTCCTTCATCTTTGCAAATATTTATTTTAAATGTCTTGCACAAGTCATTGTTGAAGAGCCTAATTCAAAAGGAAGCATAAAAGTTCTCATTTGATTCATTGCTCAAGAATTGTTATAATTTGCTAAAGGTGTTTGTTGTCTCAATACCTTTCTTGTGTCATTCTATTGCACTGTTGTTGCAGTGTCTTATAAAGCTGCATTCTAATAAGTTGTTTAAGAAGTGAGTCAATAATGTTGATCTTCATTTGCATAGTCTTATGAGTTACACCTACACTGTCATCATGCTTTGATTGTTAATCAATGTCAGCCATAATTGTTTTGGAAAATTCAAGATATCTCACTCAAAACAGATTTGCATAAGTTGTCTAATGGACTGAGTTAATGTTGTCATATCTTTGTTTACCCCTTTTCATAAATTCTTTCAAAGTGATTACTCTACTCTGTTGTTGATAGAAAAGGAAATCAAAAATAAAAGTCTTATTCAAAAATTGAAAAAGTTTAGACACTGATTCATCCCCCCCTCTCAGTGTCTGTCCGTAACTCCAACATGAAGTTGTTCAATTTAAGGGAGGTAGTTATACCCACTATGATGGTAAGAAGCCTAAAAAAATTGATGGGATGAGTTGCTATATTTTGTATTTCATTCTTGATGGTTGTTGATGTTGTTGTCGTTATTGGAGGTTATATATAAGATAATATGTGGAATTTGAAACTAGGACCATCATGTTATAACACATGCATATTGATATCTAGGAAAGGATGATTTGGGGTCAATTCTATAAAAGATTTTAAAAAATATTAAATATTTTCAAAAAATATTGATTTATTGGCTACACTTTATTTTGGGAATTGTTGCCATTAGCTCTGTTGTCTGTAAGACATTATTTAAGATTTATTTTTTAGGTTGTGGGTTGTGAAGTTGACAATGATGATTATCATTATTTTTCCATGGAAGATAACCATATGAGAACTTTAAGCTAGATCTAGTGCTAAAGAACTTACTGCTAAGCATGCCCCAAAGGAAAATTATATTTATAAATAGTGACAAAGTTCATCTTGTAAAGGTTATTAGTAGAATTGGATTAGAAAATTGTTTTGAAGGTGTAATATACTTTGATACACTAAATTCTCACTCAATTTTTCTAGAAAAATGTTTTATACCAAGAACACTAGTTATTTCTAAGCCTCCAAAAAATGCTATGGAGTATATTATTCATGTTGTAAATGCTAATCTACACAGAAATTGGAGCTTCAATCCACATAGAGCGAGATTTTTTTCTTTCTATTAAGCACTTTCTACCTAATAGAATCCATTGAGGAGGTAGGAAAGAGTTAAATTTGAAGATCCAACCATGAACTTTCACATTCAAAGGCTTTTTGTCATTTTGTGATGTTTTGGAGGGAAGGAATTTTTATTTGCTCATCCAATGTGCCTATATATACTTTTGTGAAACTAATTGTAAGGAATTGGAAAACCCATTGGGGTTTGGAAAATTTGAATTTTAATAAACATATTATTTTTCTCCTTTTTTCTATAATTTTCTCTATGCAATGAGGTTTTCCAAATTCTAAATCTATTTTCTTTCTACTCAACCTTATACACTTAATTTAATGAATGTTAATGAAACTTGACATGTGTTTAAACTAGTAATTACCCAACAATTTTAGGGTGTTTTGTGTGATTGAATAAACACATTCATGCATGTTAAAAATTCAACAACACTCATGCACATGACTTTCCTTTGAAGATCAAATTATCTTGTGTTGGGATTGCAAAAATAGATCCAACAAAGATTAGTTCTCATCAAGTTAGTCCATTTTCCAAGTGGTGTATAAGAGGATAGGAATAAGGTTTGGATTTTTCTCTCTAACCATTTTTATTCCCCTCACTTTTTGCTATTTTATATTGGTAATAGATTAGGACACTAGTGATAAATTTTATTTTACAAGGAATTTTTTTTGAGGTGATTTAATGAAATTAACATGGTTTAATCTTTCAAATTTTAATATTACCCCACTATCCTATAATTCAAAATTTTAATTATGTTTAAAATGTTCAACAAATTTTAATGCATAACTCTTTCAATTTCACACTTTTAAATTCTATTTTTTAGGGAATATATGGTTGTTTCAAGTAACTTAATTGAGTTAAAATACAAATTAATGATAATTATATGAATTCAAACAAACTAAATCAAAATCACCAATATTTTAAATTGAGATACATTTTTTGCATCATTAATAGTTGTAAATTTCACTAGGACCCCTATGTCAATTAAATGATTCCTAATTTCTCATTCCAACCCCTTGAATAGACCAACCAAAGTGCTCTCTAGTTGAGGAATTTTGATGTACCTCTCTATTAATTTATGAAAATATCTTGAGGATATCAACCTTCCAAGTAAGGAAACATGTTATTTTCCACCCTATAGGATTCATAGCTTGTAGGTAAGTTGGTGTGTCAAAAACCACATGAAAAAGTAGGTCTCTCAATAAACTCAATGTTAGTTCTAGCCTATAGATCATATAAGACTCCTATTCAGTGGTCTCCTCCTATTGTCTACTATATTGTAGTGTATATGAGTCCTCTACGTGTGTTCCTATGAAGAGACAAGTGTGTAAATTGTTGCCATGATTTTTGGCCCCCTTTAAAAGCCATGTTTGCTTGTGAAATTTTTGCCTAAGTTAAAATTGTCGCCCTTTCCCATGGTTTTTGAAACCTTTTCGAGTCCCGCCTTATCAATGTTCTGATTGCATGGATGAGTATGAAGTGAAAAGGAGAAGTTGGATGAGAGTAACCTCAAGGAAAATTGTTAAATTCAAACTAGGTTGGGATGTTCAAGGTATTGAGGACGATGAATTTGATCTAGTGGAACCCATTTATTTTAGCCATGTTTAGACTCGGCCTATTGTATCAATGGATTGGAGCATTAAATAACATGAAACTATTGAGGCAAAAATTGCAGTTGTATTAAAGAGAACTTGAGAGTGGGTGGCAAATAAGAGTGCAAAAAAATGCCCCCTATTAGGTCACAAAGTACTCAGACACAAAGAGAAAGTAGCTAGTTTCCTTAAGATTTAGGAGTGCAAGCCTCTACTTCACAACAGGTGTCATCAGAAGGGCAAGGTGGTGATGACATTCAACCTCTAGAGAAAAGCTTGATAGATAAGACATGTAGAGAAGACACTTTTGAGCCCCCCCAAAAGGACAAAGAAAAGGAAGTGGCCGAGGATGAAGAGATGGTTAATGTTTCCAGTTCTCCTTCTAAAAAATGTGCATCCACATCCCCTAAACCCTCTCCTGTTGGGGATACACGCACCTCTCCTAGGGTGGTTCCTACTCCCTCTTCTTCCCTTGATGATGGTCCATTGGCTACTCCTCCTTTGAGAACGGTTTTGAATTTTGGTTCTCCTAGCTCTAGATCAATAACATCACACACTACTACTTCATCGCTCAAGAAAACCTTATCTATAAAAAGGAAGGCTATCCAAGTAAATCTTCCAGAGAAGAATCTTGTTGGTCATCTAATTCATAGGACCCTAAAGCCCAAGAAGTTGAAAACTACCTCTAGGTTGCTTGAGGATGACAACACAAGGAATATGTGCACATAGAATTAGCCCACCCCTTTGTACACAAAGAAGCAAGCTAGACCATTGTTAATGATCTCAAAATCACTACGGTGAATTTGGGGCCTTCCACGAGAGATGGGGATGTGCATAACTTCCAAATAGTAGTAGAAAGGTTGGTGGAGTGGACAACTAAAGATAAGAAGAGCAAAGATGAACTTAAGAGTCAAATAAAACTTATAACTAAATGTTTGAAATCCATATTTGACATTGCCTTAGCCAATCACTCAAGCATAAGCCACCTTTGATCCCACATCACCAATGGGGAGGGAGGTGGTAAATAAAATACAAGTTATAAAGTCTTTGTCAAAGCTACGGAAGAGTGGGCCACTAATATCTTGAATAAGGGAAACCAATTAATTTTTGACATGAAGAAAGTGTGTAAAGATATTGGCGCTCTGAAAGTTGAGGTAGATAAAGACATTGCCTTGGCTAAGCACAAAGAGGTAGAATGGAAAAATATCCCCAATGATCTTAAAGGAATGGTAGAGTTAGTCCTTGAGAGATTGGTCAATGAGAAAATTCTCCCAAATGTTATATATAATCGTTGTCCTATGTGGAAGAAGAGTATAGAATGGAAAATCTTTGTGCTTAAGTAGAGTATACAAGAGTTTGGTAAGGTGCAGATAGAATGCAACAATATCAGGGATGAAATTCAAAAGAACTTCTCAGGAATTGGCCTGCAGCTTAAGAAAGAAGGTAGCGATAAAGATGAGGATGAAGAAACCCTGAAAGGAAGCTTCAAAAGAATGGTCGATGGCATCTATGCCAACTGACCATTCAATGTTGAAAGTCCAAGAAGATTCAGTGGTATTGATTTGATCCTATTTCAGTTGGTTGGACTTGCAACTACCTATGAAGGGAGATTCCAAGTGGGAAAAGGGAACAAAGCTATATGGAAGCTCAAAGCTAGGAACGCCATCATCCCCCAACATGAGGAGATGCCATGTATCATGAAATATTTCTATGCTTTCCAAGTGAGAAGTACCACATCGTCAAATCAATCATTCAAGGGGATAACAAATGAAGCACCGACCCAGTGACCTTTTAGTTGCTCTTTATGAATTTTATGTTTAGTTAAGACTCTTTAATTATTGGATAGTTGTTTTAAAGAAGCGGTTATGTTTTCTTAGTATTTATGTAATGAAGATGAACCAAAAGCTCTCATAACATTTTTATTGTCACAATTTTGATATATAATCATAGAATTGAATTTTTTTATATGTTTGTGTGTGTTTAGTTTATCCTTTGAATGAAAAGGAATTTCTTTAAATTTGTGTGTTTAAATAATTCTTTTAGTTATATCATTTCTATGCGAATGGATGGTTGTTTCATTTAGATGATTGGCTTCATTTATGGAGTTATATTGAATTGAGCATTCTTTACTTATATGGGATGACCTGCTTGTTGTCCTTTGTACCAATGATTATACTTATTCTTATTTCATTACATTCAATACTTGAGAGTTTTTTGGTGTTGAGTATTTATGCCTTTCCTTCTTTATGGCTAAAAGCATATAGTATTTTAGGTTCATAGTTTATGTGGTTTTATTGAAAAATTAGAGAGGGAGCTATACCTCTTTAAAATTTAGAGAGTAATTTTTTCCCATAGAAACAATTATCTCAACTATTGGGAGTGGATTGCATCTATTTAAGGGAAAAGAGTTGAATTTATATGATAAATTATAAGGTACAAATCTGTTAGCCAACAAATTTTTGGCAACTCCGCTGGGGACATGAATAAAGATAATTTTAAAGTGACCTTATTCATGCTTTGTACAATAAATTGAAAGTCATCCTGGATTCCAGAAGATATACTAGAGGGGAAAGAAGAAGAGGAGTTATTGACCCAGTCTTTGAAGCTTTAAAAGAAGGTAACTTTTTCATTTATACACTTCCCAATAGAAGAGTTATATCTAGGAGTAGACCTTCACCTATCAGACCAACTTCTCATTCTTCCACTTGTCAATCCCACATCTTGCACGAAATTGTAGTCCCATTAGTTGTCAATTTCACTCAAAATATGGCCCATTAGCCACCAATTCTATGGGGGGGATCCATAGTTCCTGTAGCTCTTGGTGTTTAGTTTCACGAGTTACCTAAAGGATCTTAAAAGAATATCCCAATGTTTAAAGGAGATGGGAAAGTTTCCATTGATGAACATATAAATGCCTTCTATGCCACATGTAGGGTACTTGGGGTGCAAAATGAGGATGTGGTAGTTATATTGTTCATGGAGTCACTCACTGAGGTTGTTGCAAAATGGTTTTACCACCTACCTAATTCTTCCATTAACAACTGGGATGCAATGAGAACACAATTTGATAATAGATTTAAGAGTGCAAAAGATGAGCACACTTTACTTGCACAATTAACTCACCTCAAGAAAGAAGTCCATGAACCTATGAGGGAATTTGTGGCTATTTAATAAACTAGTAAATAAGATTGATAATGCAAAGAGACCTACACCAAAGAATCAGAAGTGTTTCTTCATTAGCTCACAACCTCTAGATATTGGTTTTCATTTAAGAAGAGCATGAGTGGCTACTTTATACACAACATAGACTATGGCTATTGAATTTGAAGATGACTTAATCATGGCGGGTAAATGGAAAAGGGAATTACACTCAAGTAAGTCACAAGCCTCCACTTCCTCAGACCCAATGATCCAAAGATTTGATAATGATATAATTACCTTAAAAAGGTAGATTCCCAAAGGTTCCTATCCATACCAAGACATATCAAGAGAAGGAAACTTTCCTTTAAATAACAAGACCCTGCCTCTCCCTCCTGCTCAATGGAGGCTAGAAATTGAAGTGCCTCTAGGAGGAAGTAAGAAAAACATGTGTACTTTTCACTTGAACATCGATCATGATGGGGAAGATTATCTAGAAATGAATAGATTCATGCAAATGACAACAATGAAAAAGGTCATTGAAGAAATTATTTATGAGGAAGATGTTTCAAATCAGTGTGACAACTCTACTATTGGTTTTCTTGAATTACACTTGGTGAGGAAAGAGCTGGAGAAATTTACACTACCTTGGATGATTTTGCGTGTGCAACTTTAACTCAGTGTAACATTCCCAACTAATATTTCCCAAATAAATTAATAATTGACATTATGAATATAAATTTAAGACACAAATTCCATAGCTATTTTCCAACATAGAAATTTCATGTCCATAAATAAAAAAATAAATAATTTGTATATATTCATTTCCAAATGTCAATAGCTGTAGCACCCCTCTGATTTGCTTATATTTTTAGACAGTTCGTTTACTTTGATAGACCATGATAATATGTTTTTGTTATTTGATTGCTGACATTGGAGCGATGATGGTTTTTATATTGCGATGTGATGGTACACTTTATGGATGACTATTGATTATGACATGATTTTTGGATAGCATAGTTGATTATTTGAGTTAATATTAATATATGCTCATATGTAGTTAATTGATGTTTTAGTTTTGTCAATTTTGATGTGACACTGTATTGGTGAAGGGAACAAGATTGCATCACTCGCTTGCGAGCGCCCTGCGATTTCGTGATTTTCTCTTCACGGTGTGATTGTTTATAATCTATATACATGTATGACATATGTTTTATTGTAGGATTGTAGGTACATGACATTGAATCCACTTGGATTCCCAGGTTTGAGCGTGTCCATTGCCCAAAGGAATAGTTGATTGGGAGATAGTAACTAGATTTCCTTGTCAAGACACAACCCTAGTCATAGTGTGTCGTCATTCTTTGTTTGGTTTTGCTGAGTTGTCATGTTGTCCACATTTGCCTTTATTAGACCCAGGGAACACTGAGAGAGGGGGGTGAATCAGTGTTCAACAAGTTTAAGCTTTAAATCCAGATCTTAAATCATTAACAACATTTCAACAAAAGAAAAATTGCAAGCACAAGAAGAAGATAAATAGAACACCATAACACCAATATTTTTACGTGGAAACCCTGTTAGGGGAAAAACCATGGTGGAGATTAATCCACAATTATACTCTGTTAAAAGTATGAATAAAAGGGAATGCACATGCATTCAAGCACACTGCCTAGAGCTCACTGCTCAAAATAAGGAAGGCTCACTGCCTTACAAAATGTTTGTGATTACAAAAAAAATTGAATTAAGAGGATAGCATCTCCAAATGCCTAGATTTAGTTCCAATGAAGCTATGTAGACGATATTCATCCCTTCTGACCGATTCTGTATTTTTGCTCTACTCTTCTTTGATTTTCTGCCCTTCTAAAACTGCACATAAATCACTCAATCACCCTTTTAATACTCGCACATACATCTACTCTACTTTACACATACATTCGCACACCTTCACACTTGCTTGAATACGTAAAATGAATTACCGATCTCATATATATATATCCGCTAACAAAGATTTCATCGCTTCAAGTCGGCTTTAACAAAACATGAAATATCCTTCAATGGTCGGCTCAAATCACAAATTAAATTTAATGCACACCCATCAAAGTCAACTAAGACATAGCTAGGACCCAAAAAAAACCAACACAAGAAACAATTAATCAATTGCTCCTTATACATCCGCGACATGCGACATTCACTAGGTCGGCCACAATGAGCAAATAAACAGAAAACCATCCTGCCAAAACATCCAACCGGATCTCCTAACTCATACACTGATCAATGTAACATCACAAAACTTAACAAAAAGATAGTAGAGATGCTTAACAAACTCTCTCAGAGATCCACAACTCAAAATGATGATCCAGTGAAACATACAAATTGATATATTGACCAGATACGCTGTTCTTCATGCTCTCTGTCGGTAAAATACTATTCACTACATTTCCTGCCGGTATGAGAAAATCCTGATCTGCGGATTGGAGGGATGACTTAGGTTGCCATCAATGACAACACTAGAAGCCACATGCCATCAAGCAAGTCATATACCAATAGCCTTGTCATTTATTTATTTTGCAAGGTATGTTCTGTGGGAAAATTAATGCTTAAAATGTTTTTTAGTGATTATTTAATTAATTTTGATTAATGTTGTTAGAAGTTTTATATTTGATTTAATTAATTAAATTTAATTTATTTTGTAAAGTGTTTTAATCTTTGAGATTAAATTTATTTTATAAAGTGATTAAATTGATTAGATTAAATTTAATTAGAAATTAATATATGAATTTTGAATTATTAAATGTATAAATATCTTGTAATTATCTTAGAGGAAATATTTGTGATTTGGTTGAAAAGATATTTTATTTGTGACATGTGTTAGAAAAATTAAACATTGTTGTTGGGAATTAATTCTCGGAGAGAATATTTGCATTAACTGAAAGAGGAAAGAGGCTACTTCACAACAATGAGAAAATATATTTTAAGAAAATAGTTGTTAAAAAATTGGGGCAAAAGTTCTCGGGAAATTTTGGCTCTGGTTTTGTTTTCTTCTTTCTGAAAAAGTGGATAATTTGGAAGAAGCTTTGGTAAATTGGAATCTAAATGCGAAGCTCTACTTCAAACATCATTTCCTCAAGCATCCGAAAATAGGTTCTTTAAATTGATATTATTTTTATGCAAATTGGAAAGATTGTCTGTACAAGAAGAATATGTTATTTGTGTAGAAGCTTTAATATACATTTTAAATTTGAAAGATTGCCGTGTTTGGAAAATTGCCATGAAATTTTTAGAGCTTATGTAGAAATTGATTTAAAAAAATAGAATACCCAGAAAGATTTTATTGTGAAATCTAAGAGCCTCTGTAGGAAATTATTTTTAAACAATAGAAATCCTAGAGGGAAAACAATATAAAATTTGGAAATCCTCTATAGGAATTGATTTCAATCTTCCTGTTAAAAAAATTGTAAAAAACCTCTAATTGTATTGGAAAAGATCTTCTTGTAGAAGATTATTATTTTTCTTCCATTTAGATTTATTTGGCTGGGAAATTGAAACCTTTGGTAAATTTGTAAACCTCTTCCTGTACAAAACTTTTTGTGAAAATAATTTGCTCAACTAGAGCAATCTTTTTGATGAATTTATATATATACATATATATATATATATATATATATATATTGAAATATATATACATATACATATACATATACATATATATATAAATGTATATATATACATATATTATTTATGAAGTTCCTTGTAATTTTTCTGTTTTGAAAACCCTTTGAAAATGTTTGTACGACAAATTTTATATTCGTAGGTTTTGAAAATTGTGCGGGGGAGCGTTGTGGCTATCCCATAGCTGAATCCCCATTGGGGAGAGTTGACGCTATGAGGTAGTGCCAATGCTACCCCACAATGGTCGCGCCTCCCCCACAATGGGGGTTCAGCTGTGTATGTGCAACCAACGCTACCATTAATTTCATCTGCCCTGTTTAAAATTGATTTTTTTTATATGAAATATAATATATATATTATATGCATAATATATGTATATATATATATTGATCGGTAAGCGAGGGTAAATATATTGATTATAAAAAAAATAGAATTACATTGATGTTCATGCCCGCACATGGCAACCAACCAGATTTTAAGCAGAAAACCAACTATCCCTATGACCATATTTCTTAGAGTGTGGATGCAGCCACTATGCTTTAACTGTTATACAAAACACTTAAACTACCCACCTTTACATAGATACAAAACCCAACGGACCCAAAAAGCCATGACACCCAATAGACCAAACCACTGAACCAGTCGACCATAGACCATCAAGAAATCGACCTACCCATATTACTAGATGTTTTGCTGAGCAAAAATTCTGAAAGCCCTCTTCCAAGCTGAATCTTCAACAGGCACCAGTTGAAATTTATTTTTCAAAAACTCGGCTCTTTCCATAGCTAGACGTCTAAACTCCAGAAGGGAAAAACCATTAACATCCAAAATGAAGGGATGGTATCTTACCAAGGCATCCATATCATCGAGAAGATGCAGGTCCCACAGATGAGGGATTCCTTTGCCAATTCGAGCCATTGCCAAGGCTCTATCCAAACTGACCAACATATCTTTGCGGAAGAGACCCCACATAATCGCTCTCGCATCCAAATTTGAAATCCCTATGTCAAGCAGACCAACCAGCACCCGTGAGGAGATGTCCGAGTCTAGGCAATATCCCTTGGCATCCTCCATGAAAGCTTTCCCCGCCAAGCATTTGACTACATTGAATGTCAGATAGTCTGGATGCCGAATGGGATAATGCAACCGAAGGGATGAAATGGGGCATTCAAAAGCATTTTTCCGCTTGGAGCTTTTCAACTGAACCGACGTCACCATCCCGCCCATGTCCAATTCTTTTGCAGAGACCAGGAGGATAAATCTGCTCATCTCACATACATTACTCTTAACCAAGCCACCACAAACTGCAAGAATAGGATGATGCCACCCAACAATAATAAATGCTTCGACGGACGTGCAAAGCCTTCTTCATATGTGAACTATCAATTGCACAAAAAGGACCATCATGGCTAGATATGTCGGCAAAATAAATATAAAAGACACCATCTAGAATGTTCTACTGGGTCGATGCCAACTCAACCATCTGCTAACTCACACTTTCCCTCCTGACCACCCACATCAGCATGCATGGGATGGGGTGGCGCCTGCCCAACCACCCACTACGCCACCTCACCCAAGGCCCAAATTTTTTTTTTGCAAATTCCATCAGCTCCTAGATTTGCTAGAGAATCTGCCTCAGAGTTGCCTTCACACAAGATGTGTTTTATTTCAAAGTCTTTGAAGCTTCTTAAATGGGAGAGGGTGGTCTCCAGAAGTGCATCCAATTTCCAATTCTCCAATTGGCCAGACTGTAAGGCATTTATGATTATGGTCGAATCACCCTCAACTATGATTTTCCACGCACCCACTTCCCTGCAGAGCTTGATGCCAAGATCCGCCGCCTGGAGCTCAACAACATTGTTTGTTCCAAAACTTAGGGGTTGAGCCAAACTTCCCACCACCCGCCCACACCAATCTTTGATGATGCATCCCGCACCTGACTTCCCAGGATTTCCTCTTGATGCGCCATCAAAATTTACCTTAAGCCAGCTCAGAGGAGGTGGGCTCCATTTGACTTCTGCCTTGCCTAATTTGCTTGGGTCTGTCCTTGAGTAAATTAAGCTGGGAACCTTCAATCCTACCCAAACCTTCAACATTTGAGAGTCCCAGCTTGAGAAGAGAGAATTGGCACTCACATCCCCTGCCGCTCTTGAATTAGCTAGTTCAATTATGCAAGCTTCAAGTTTGTTGAGGAAAGAAGGAAGAAACATTGCCTCATCCTTGAAGATCCTACGATTCCGCTCTTTCCAAATCTCCCAAAGCAACATTGATAGACAAAGCCACCACAGGCAGCTGAAAATTGAGTTACCACCCAGTACTGGCCAACTTTTGAACCAATCCAATATTTGAAGGGGCCACACAGAGACCAAATTTAACTTGGCACACAACCAATCCCAACATTTAGCCACAAAAGGGAAAGTAAGGAAGATATGATCACTCGATTCTTCTATAGCTTTGCAGAGAACACATCTTGAGGGCCCAAGAATACCAAATTTAACCAACCTATCTACTGTTAGAACTCTGCCTTGGATAGCTGCCCATGAAAAAATACCAGCCTTAGGGAGGCAATTTTTATTCTAGCATAATTTATCTGGGATATCCAAGTTCCTTTCCAAAGCATGTTCCTTCCCCCTTTCCAACTTTTTGTAGCCGTCCTTAGCCTTGTAATTACCAGAGGTTGATCCTCACCACTTTAAAACATCATTCCCAGCCCTGATGTTCAAAGAAATTTCCTTTAAAATATTATCAAAGGCCACCACTTCCTCCGTATTAAGACCCAATTGTCTTGGGTCCTTCCACGACCAATTTAAAATCCCCTTCTCCTGGGAGGTGGTGAAGTAGTCTTTCACCCTACTTCCCCAAACCCGCTTAGATACCTCCATAATATTCCTTAGGTTGTCTTGTGCTGCTAGCTTACCATATCCACCCCACGAGTCTTCCCAAAAGAATGCCGAATTGCCATTTCTGATATCTCGAGAAAGAGAGTTTGAAATGAGATTTCTGTAGTCACATATGAAATTCCAAATTCATGAGCCCTTGGGAAGCTGGCTTGTGGTGAAAAAGCTTGTTTCTTCTTTGCTTAAATACTTTGCTTTCAAGATTTTCACCCATTTAAGATTTTGGCCAACATACATTTGCCAGGCCAATTTGGCACCCAAGGCTTTATTTTGTAAGGAGAGCTTCTTTAATCCTGCTCCAGCCTGCTTTTGCACACTACAAACCTTCTCCCATTTAATCAAAGGAAATTTCCTTTGCTTTGAACTTCCTTGCCAAAAGAAATGTCTCATTTTTTGATTCAATCTGGAACAAGTGTTCCTCGTTAGAGGAAGACAAGAAAGCATGTAAGTTGGCAAAGCTGCTACCACTGTCTTGATCAACGTTAACCTCCCAGCCCAAGACAACCATCCGCCTTTCCAAGAAGATAGCCTACTTTCCACTTTTTCAATTAATGAATCCCAAAGTTTTCCAGATTGAAACCCTGAAGCCAAAGGAAGACCCAAGTACTTACAGGGAAGCTTGCCTCTATGAAACTTCAAGACATGAAGAATGCGGGTTTCCAAAACTAGGTTGGTAAAAAAGAAAAAAAATTCAAATTTTTCCAAGCTTACCTCCTGTCTCGAGGCTCGAGAGTAATCGGTCAAAATTCTTTTGAAAGTTTGAGCTTCTTTGATCCCAAATTTACCAAGCAACATGTTATCATTTGCAAATTGCTGATGAGTCACTGGAGGGAGGTTGCTTGTTATTTGAATCCCTTTGAGATCCCCCAATTCAATTGCTTTGTTAAACGACCTTCCAAGAGCCTCCTCCATAAGAATGAAAAGAAAGGAGGAGAGTGGGTCTCCCTACCTGAGCCCATGAGATACTTCAAAGAAGCCACAAGGTGAGCCATTTACAAGTACTAAAAATATTGGACTAGCAATCTAGTCAAAGATCCAATCCAAGCACAATCTATGAAAGCCAAAACACTCCAAAACTTTCATAAGAAAATGCCAGTTTACTCTGTTGTAAGCCTTTTTGATGTCCAGTTTCATGATCATGGACTATTTCCTAGTGCTGGTGATTGAATGGATTACCTCCTGAGCAATGATGACACTATCATAGATGGATCGTCCTGGAATGAAGATTGTTTGTTCTTCTGAAATTAACCCTAGAAGAAGAGACTTAAGGTGATTAGCCACTGCTTTTTCCAAGATTTTGTAGATGGTGTTGCAAAAAGAGATAGGTCAAAAATCCTCCATTTTATCTGGCTTCTCCTTTTTTGAAATTAAGGCTATAAATGTATTATTCAATTCTTTCAAGATTCTTCATGTGGCCCTGGAATCTTCTATGGTTGCTACAACATCCAACCACACAATATTCCAACAATGTTGAAAGAAGGAGGTTGGAAAGCCATCAGGTTCAGGGGACTTATCTGGGTGAAGTTGAAAAAGTGCATCATGAATCTCTCCCTCCGTGAAACTCTTTAGAAGTTGTTGATTTTGCTCGCCCGATACCAGCTTCAAAATGAATTCCAAAAGATGTTGAGCAGAAAGTCTCGAGCCTTCCCAATCATTAAGGAGATTTTGGAAGTAGGAAACTGCTTCTTCTACTATCAGGTTTAGATCATCTAAAGATCTCCCATCAAAAGAGATGATGTGAGAAATTCGATTAACTTGTTGCCGTGCTTTAGTTGAATTGTGATTTTTTTTTGTATTTTTGTCTCCATCCTTCAACCAAAATTCCCTTGACTTTTGCCTCCAAAATATTTCTTCTTTCATTGCAATCTCATTTAGTTCCTTCAACAATTCTTTCTCCTTCAAAAACCTTACATTATCCATCCCCCACTGAATGACTTCCTCATTTAGGATCTTCAATTCTTCTTCATTTCTACTTTTTTCTGCAAAGATATTCTTGAAGCATGTCCTGTTCCAGTCCTTCAGCCTATGCGTTACATGCTTCAGTTTTGTTGCCAGGTTAAACATTTTTGAGCCTACATCACCAACTTCTTCCCACCAAGCAGTAATCAATGAGAGAAATTTAGGATCCTTCAACCACATTGATTCAAACTTGAATGGACACCTAACAAGTCTATGCTCCCCGACAAGCTCCAGGAGAACAGGAAAATGATCCGAGCCCGAGCATGGGAGAATCCTAAATTCCATAGAAAAAGGAAAGGATCCCATATTACCTTGGAAGAAGAATCTGTCTAACTTTTCTGCAATAGAGCAGAAACCCAAACGCCTATTAGTCCAAGTGAAAGAGCCATTGGATGTTGGGATTTCAAAAAAATGATTTCATTCCACAAAGGCTTCGAAATCAATTTGAGATTGCAACCTACGTGTAACACCACCCCGCTTATCTTTAGAGTGAAGAATTGCATTGAAGTCACCCCCCACAATGCAAAACTACAAACTAGCTATTGCACAAACTTGCTCAATTTCCAACCAAGTCCTTTTGTCAATACAGGAGATCGGCCCATAAACATTTACTAGAAGAAAATTGAGGTTTGAGGAAAAGCTCTTGACTTTGCAAGCTAGCCACCTACCACCCTCCGCCACTAGCTCCACTAAAACTTTATTAGGACACCCAAGAGTCATCAGGCCACCGACTACCCCAATTGCAGACACTGCCAGAGATTTCCAAGATCTCATTCTTTTTTCAAAAGAAGCCGCCTCCCCAAGATTCAGTTTGGTTTCCTGAAGAATAAAAAGATCTGTCTGAGAAGACTCAATTTGATCCTTCACCAAATGACGCTTGTTAGAGGCATTAATGCCCCTAACATTCCAGTTGAGGAGTTTCATTTTCCTTTAGGAAGGGAGTCCCCCTTCCCTACTTTAAGCATTTTAGAAATTCCCTTCTAGCCAATTGCCTCACCGTTCACCTTTAGCCTCTCCACATTTGGAGTACAACCCCTCCTCTTGTGGCCTCCACAATCTGGAGAAGACTTTCCAACTTCTCTATGCATGATTCCCAGATCTACAGCTCCCGGTAAGCTCTGGTTTTCTTCTGCCAAAACCGTATCTAACCTAAACTCCTCCAAATCACCATCCACCATCCATTCATCCTCCAGCTCTGTGTCCCCAATGAATTGATCATTTGAGGTAGCCTTTGCTTCTTCCGCCAATTCCACAATTTCCTTACTCACCTCAATTAGGGAGTCTAAGTTTCCTTCCCTGAAGGGTTTATTTATCAGATCCAGTGCTTCACTTACTTTATTATTTAGTAATTGACTTCTATCCTTGGTTGCTCTTGGGTTGTCCATAGCTACTTCCTAATATGAAGCATCAACTTCTTTATTTCCTTGGCTTGGCTGCCGATTACTGGTCTCTTTCGAAGGCTTCACAATCCTAGAATCCCTCTCACTGTGAAGTCTGGGCAAGGGGCCGAAGTGGGAACCTCATTACTCTATTTCAAGATGGTAGAGTCCTCCCATGATCTCCATCCCAAAGTTCCAATCTAGTTACCTCTAGGTCTCGGCTCAAAGACCAGAAGTTGAGACAAAATTCCAAAATCCGTATGAATTTCAATCTCCCTCCATCTGGTGCTTGAAGGGGGGTTCTCCACACAAATGCCCACATGAGTGCTTATTCCATCCTCCCCAGACCATTCATCCGTACAGATGTACTTCCCTAAATTGTTGCCAATTTCTTCCAAAATATTTGCTTGCCAGAATTCAAAAGGGAGATGGGGAAGGCTATACCAGTCCTGAATATATGACATCTAATGTTTGAAAGGATCGAATCCAACCTCCCATTGTATCATGTAGAAGCCGAAACCATCCATCAGCCATACTCCTTCCATAATTTCCTTGAGAATAGAAAAAGAAGGGAAAACAACTAGGAAATAACCGTTATCCAGATATTTGAATCCCATTTCTGAACCCCAACGACTTTGCCACCATCTAATCAATTCATCCCAATTCAAATTCGACCCATACCATTTCATGATTAGCCCTTGATGTTTTAGATGCTTAATTGACGGAGCCAAATACTTTGAACTTAACACCATAGTCCTTCAATTTGAGCGACCAAATTCATCTTTTGGCCGAGCCTTGGAAGATCTAGGGTTTCCCCTCGTGCCTCGATCCGAGCTCTTCTGGTTTCCAAAATTTGAAAGGTTTTCCTGCCAATGACCTTTTGAGGAATTTTGCCTTTTGGTTCGATGAGGGAAAAAAGCTTGATTATGTCGTTGCCACCCAGAACAACCCTTATTTGAATGTTCCTAGCCATGATGCCCTCGGCACTTGGTGCACCAATCTTTCACTCCAGCTTGGTCCTGCACCTCCTTATCCAAAATTGCCTTTGCTGCTTCCTCTCCCCAGGAAGGAGAGCTGCCTTTGGATTCCTTACCTGCAACCACCTTACCATTTGAAGCACCATCTCCCTGTCACCTTTGGTCTCCCCAGGGGTCTCCTACACCCTTCTGCAATTTTTTGCAAAGCTCGCATTGCTCCGCCATTTCCCAATCCTAAAATATTTAAATTGATTTTTTTTTTTATTCAAGGGGTAAACGCTTTTGACCGGAGCTATGAACTGGATACAACCATTCAAAAATACCACCCCAACGGGGATTGAACCTTGGTGGCAAGAACAACAATGCCACCTATAAACCATCACACCATGCCAATACCGGCAAATTGATTTGATATATGTGTATATATATATATTTTATCATTATTTTTGGAAAATTGTAATTTATTTTTAAAATCATTAAGTAATATATTTATGTATATATAATTATATAGAAATACATATATAATTATATATATATTTAAATATATTTATTTAAATGGATATTTCTATAACAGGTGCATGTAATTGCACAAGTTAGATTATTTTAAAATGATATGATATGAAAGAGGAAATTGATTTTTATTAGATGTAATTTGGAAATTGAAATAAACAAATAGATTTAATTTCTTTATTTTTCTGTAAGCGAAATTGTAATAAGCTAGTTTATTTGGGCAATTTGTTATTGTAATTTCTTGAAATGGAAATTGGATTTAGGAAATCCTAATGGTAGCTTTATTTCCTGCCTGAATTGCTTATTAAATTGTGATTTCTTCTATTCACGTAAGTTGGGGAAATTGGTTAGATGTGTATGTAAGTCTTCCAGATGATGTTAAGGGGGGTTGTTGTTGTGATTTATGGTTCAACCCTTTGATTTCCCTTGGGTAGTGCAGTTGGTTGTGATTCAGTTTAAACACCCGGTTACTACGAACGGGATGTGTTGCCTCTTATATTTTGGATTGGAATTTAATATCCATTGTGTGCACTTTGTTTACCCTTGGATTTTGGATTAGATCCTTGTGTTGTCAGTAGGGGAGTGGCTCTCACTGTGGGCTGACGCACAAAGTGGTGCCAGGGTAACTCATGTGAGAGTTAGTTGACTTCAGTGGAAATTAAATAATTGTATTAGGGGAAAGGGTAGCTTAAATCATATAACTTGTTAATTGTGCCTTGCTCATGGGCTCAAGGGATTGTTTAGACTTGGGATGAGACAGGAAGGCCTGGAATGGCAAGATCATTATCTTGACCCTTTGAAAGATATTTGATTCCGCATCGGTTTGCATGTGGGGCCAGGGGTCATGAGAGGCTACCAGGGTAACCCAAGATGGGGGCCGGGGCCTGGGAAGATCTTCCAAGGTAACCCATGCAATTTTGTGATGAAACTCCTCCTATGACAACATTATGTATTGTGCAGTTGATATACTTGATTATTTTACTTTGGAAGCAATGTATCCTTTATGTATGTATTGTTCTTGTATGGTATAGTATTGTGTGTTGCCTATGTCTAAAGGTTGTTGGTTTTGCCTAGGAAGCCCTTTTATTATCTCCTAGCATGGGGGGTGGGCCTTCGGGTACCACTTGGTTGGGTGGAACATGCACCTTACACCGTTGGGTTTCCACTTTATGTTCGTGATGGTGGGATCTTCCAGATTGGAGAGCTCGCGTGTACTAGTTGCTTTGTACTATTTCTTATGTTTTTTTTATTAGTTGGATACTTTGTATATGTACTACTCCTCATTTGTATTTGAGGAGGATTCTTGTATCAATGTAGTTGTAACATTATTGTATGATCTTCCTCATTTTGGAAATGAGCTTTGTAATTGCTATATTGAATAAATGCAATCTATGAATGATTCATTAATGTAATTTGTATCTTATGTGATGAGTTTAATACTTTTGGATCTATGTTCTTTATATCATGAGTATTTTTTTTTATATATGCTATGGATTAGTTTACTTTTGTATATTATGGGAATTCAAATGTAAGTGTTGTCGCGTACCTTAGTCGAGGATGTATGTGTTAAGTGTAGTTCACTTTACTTGTTATTAATTAAACTTAAAAAAAAAATTACGCTTCCGTTGTGTTTGCGTCATCCTCTAGGGTTATGTGGCGAGGCATTACAATAGCCAATATACATAGTTTGACTTGGCATTCAATCGACACATAGTCAATACAATAATTACATCAATGATACAAGTACATCAAATAAGACAAAATTCCACTATAGTTCCTCTTTGATAGCTCATCTCCATAGATGGATGAGAACATGGTTCAAGTGCTTTCCCAACCAACTACGAAGCTACGCTTCCTTGGAATTCTTTTGTCCATCGAAGAATATCTGACCCTGCACGAAACACTTAGCAAGAGATACAATTTGCAAGGTGGAATTTGGTGCGTGCCTAACTACATGCATTTCTATCTACTATTAGAACATACAAGTTCCAAGTTAGGTATAGACAGAGAGAGGATAAATAAATAAAACAGTCTGTTCCAAATAATGACTGCAAAGCTTGGCGAAGCTCATGGTGCAAATGCAACTTAAATAAGATTTTGAAAAAGAAGAATCTACAATCTCTAGCACCCTTTCCTGGAAGGAAACTTTCCCATAAATAAAATAGGTATCCCTCCCTTCAAGACCATACTAGCATCATACAATAGTGTGCTACAATTTATCTAGTACTTTTGTATCATTTCATCATGTCCCATTTCATCATATAAGTAGTCGACATATTTCATGAATTTCCATACAACCATTGATCAATTAACTATCTCCCTTAAGTTTCACATTTACTCATCAATGTTGTTCCATTCTACAACTTACATTCCTTTGCAAATGAAATTAATCTAACATGAATCAAATGAGTAAATACGATGAAATAAGAAGGTATACCACATGTATGTGTACATGCATAAATGACGAGTTTATGCATGTGCACATATATGCATAATAATAACAGTTGTATATGGGTATACATTCTTTAAGAATAAAATAAAATCCATTGTACATGTAGATTTCCTGATTTAAGATATATTGGTTACATCTTATGCATAAGTTCTGGTCTTAACCACTTTATTCAATGATATTCAATGAATGTCAATACAATAGTTCAAGATTTTTTACAAGAAACAGAGTTACAACTAAAAAAATGCAAGGTCGTTTACCTTTAATAAATGAAAAATTCAATTCTAGAGACATTATGAGAACCAAAATTAATTCTTGGCAAATCATCAATTTTGAGTTACTTGATGAAAGTATAATATTATCCTATCTTCATTCTGTTTTTGATAGACAAATAGGTTCAACATTTAACTAAGTATCATTTAGTCCCTATGTTTAATTTAGAAGATTGTGATAAGTTACATTTTGATCATCTTTAAAAAAAAAACACAATATATGTTTAAATTTATCAAACATACTGGGGTCGATTAGCACTATTTGTGCTATCGACTTATACCCCTTTTCACTATTTCAATGGTGTTGTCATCCTCATGCCTAAGGAACATATTTTATCAAGTGAAAGAAAGCAAAGTATAAATTACTATTTGAATATGTGATGATTCATACACAAGATCGACCGAGCATGCATATATATGTATGTATGTATGTGTACATATATATATATATATACACACGCACACATGCTCGTCAGAGGGATAAAGGAAGACTCGTTTAATTGTTGCGAGGGTTCCATACACCCTCGGCCTAATTTTAGATTGTGGCGTACCAATAAATCTCATGCATTATCATTTTTGGAAGACATTTTAACGAACAATTATCCTGGAATGATGGTATTGTTCCATTCTTCTCATTTGAACGATGCATGATCGTTTGACATAAATGAAAATAAAAACACAACTTAGGGGCATTTTCCAATACAAATCCATATGTTATATGGTCATTCTCAATCAATACATATATTACATCGGGTCGATAATATTCAATCCAGACTAAAAATTAGAACATGATGACATATATCGTCCATCAACCTATATCAAATTTGGTGATAGAACCACCCATTATCATATATATATATATGGAGCAAAATGATATGGATCATTTTGAGTCAAGATTCATGCTCGAATGGTCCATACCATTTGGCCCCAAATAACAAATCAGATGTATAATGTTGCAAACAATGGTATCATTCGACTGGGCATCTTGAGTGAACAACACCATAAAATGGTGTTTACATTACAAAGAACATATTGATGTCCTCAAGGATTGGTGGAAAAATAAACATATGGACTAGAGCCCGAACACAAAGCTTTGAATTTGACAATGCACATACATGTTGATACACACAATAGAGGTAAAATGGGGTTTTCACCCACCAAACGTGTCTATCTAAAAGAAATTACATAACATATAATGAAAATCCAAGACCACGAATACAACAACAATGTATAAATAAAGATAATAATAGGGCACTCGAATCTCATTAAGCTAGAGCTTTGCTCAAAAGGTATTCAAACATTTGAAGGAAAATTATGAGAAGGTATCAATTTTAACCTCTTTTGTCTGCAAGTTCAATGCTTTCTGCCTTCAACAAATTGGAAACAAATACCCACCTTTCGTGCCTTCTCTTACTGCTTTCTTTCCTCCAAATCTTCTCTCTATCTTTTGCTACATTATCTCCTCTTTTTCAAAAATTCCCCCACACATTGTCCATCGATTTGGCATACTATATTTCAAGTGGTCTTGATTCTCCATACCTCTACCACCTAGCCGCCCATTCCCCTATTTTCTATGTAGTATTACCTTTACTCTAATATGGGAGGAATAAACCTTACTCAATTATGAAGGGGGTTATATGAATGTTAATTGCCATCGTTCCTAATGCAGGAGCATCCAAGGTGTACGGGCAATCCTGTGTCACCAAAAATATTTTTATTTTGCTTTGTTTGATTGTAATAAGGGCTTAAGTGATAGGAAAAATAATATTTTCATTTGCAACAATGTAATTTCCCTTTGTGTGAAAATGTAAATGTAAATTTGATGGGAAATAGGTCCTAGTAAAACAGTAAAAGCATCTTTTGGAGGAATATTCCATTTGGGCGTCCCACTTTTGGAGGAAGTAAAAAAGTCTTGTCTTGCTGTGATTTTTGCATTGTTTGCATGCACATGTGTCATAAAATGTCATAAAGTGGGGCTGCAAAAGAATCTTGCATGTTGCTTGCATGTCTTTGCATGTAAAGTTGTAATTAACAAGGTGTAAGGAATTTGTAAGAGGTGTAAGATGCCATAACCTACCAAATATGATTGGTCAAGAGTCTAGGTGCCCAAGAGAGGGTTGGCATGCATTGGACCACATTTCTTATGGAAAATTTTAAAACTCCCAAGGTTGGGCGTACTTTTCTCAAGGTGGTTTTCAATTGATGGTTTTGGGAAAACCATGAGTTTTTTTCTCCTTACACTTTCTCTATTAATTCATGCCTTTTCATTTTGGAGAAGGGGATGGGGCTTGGAGAAGTGAAGTTTGCATACCTAGATGCTACCGAAATTGTGCCAAATTGTTGAAGACACATTTGTTGCAAGCGTTGCATGTAGGATTGTAAAGGATCCCATGAGCTTCATGTTGATGTAATCTATTTACATATTTGAATGAAATAAAGTTGCAGATTTCTCTTCCAATTTCTGTTCTTGTTATGTATTTGCAGCCTTCATGTGTTACGTTTTGTGATCGGATTTGAAAGGGAGAGTCTCCCTTTTCATCAGTTCCCTTCCATATAGTTTCATAAAAAGAATTTCAAATAAAATACACTCATCATTATAATCCTTTACAAGATATTTGTACATATATACATATGTATAGTTACATATATATAACTATACATATATATGTAACTATACACACACACATATTTAAATTCATAAACATACATTTTTATTTTCCTTTATCAAGAGCTTACTTTCAAGTTCTTCCAAAAGAACAAATAATACAATCGTTCTTCTCATGATAATTATGTATAGTCAAATACATTCCCAATACCATTATGAAATTATCTTTAGATTAGACAAGGTAAGACAAGCAATGAAATAAATTCATTTCTTTCATAAGATTTCCTATTTAACCATTCACGATTTTCATACAAGCAAGAATGATATCTATCAATTGAAAGATAAATGCGGATGTCAAGGTTTGTTGTGGTGTGTGAGATTCTAGATTCTAGTCTTGCTTATCATTCATCATCCAACTAAACACTCCTACCTCAACCATGTTGTTGTTCTTCAACTTGTTCCTGCATACACACACTCTTGCACTTGCAGTTGTTCATCAATAACCTTTAACCGTTAGTCATTATAAAATAATCCTCTCAAATCATAAAGTTGCAAGATAATCATTTTTTTCAACTATTATTGCATTTATCAAATTCCATAAACAATAACAGATAAATTTCATTTTTCAATTATTTTAAACATTATTAAATGCAAGTAAGGAAATTGAGATGTGACACTCAGAGTCAACAAAACATCAGTAAAAAAAGGTACACAAAACACTCCCAAATTTTTGTTAAGTCTAGTTCTACATTCAAGAATGGTACCTCATCTCATGGATATCAAAAAGCATTAGAGAGTACTTCAAAGGTTTCTGATTCTTTACCCATTGAAAGGTTTATTAGTTCTTTTTATATAATAGATTTATGTAAGAATTTGAAAGTGTGGATCTCATAAGCAAAGTATTTCAAGATGAATCCTAAAGAATTGGATAGATTAGTGAAATATGTGAAATCTAAAAGATTTGAACCCCATGTGGCCTTAGATGACCAAATGATAAAATGTTGAAGAACCCTCATCCTGCTTGTCCTCAAGTAATAAGAGTCTCACATCTAGTGATCCAGGAGATAAACCTAATCCTTTTTATGTATCTTTATTTGCTAATAGATATAGGTTGAGTAATTGTATTATTGATTATGGAGCTTTTGATAATGTTATGCTTGCAAAGGTGGCTCATGCCCTAGGGTTAACTTTGACAATTTTTTTTGGGAAATGCTACTCCATGGAGTCTAAATAGGTTTCTTTGGTGGGGAAAATTAAATATGCTCAAGTTTCTCTCGTAGCCCAACCTGGAAAAAGACTTAAGTTGAAAATATTGGTGGTTGACATTCCTGCCAGTTACGATATGCTTTTAAGTAGATGTTTTTGTAAGGATCTAGGAGGTGAAATTCAAATGGATTAGTCCCATGCCTTCATCTTGTAGGAAACAAAAAGGACATTTGAATCCTGAACCAAAAGCTAAATTTATAATGCTCAAATCAAAGGACCCTAGGTCACATATTTTGTTTGAAGAAACAAAATTTGGAAATTATATGCTCTTCTTATATCAAATAAAGTTGTGGAGAACATTGGTTTGGATATAGCTTCAAAATTTTGGACATTAGAATTCGATGGAAGTTTCTCCAACTCTAGATCAGGTGCAGGTGTAGTCCTAATCTCTCCTATTGGTGAGACCCTTCCTTTCTCATATAAGTTAGATTTTGGAAATACTAACAACACTGTAAAATATGAGGCTTTGTTATTTAGGGTTATCTGCTACAAAGGAAAAAGGAATTAAAATGTTGAGAGTCTTGGGTGATTCTAAATTGATAGTTAAGAAAGTTCGTAAAGTTTATACAGTAAAAAATGAGAGACTAAAGCATTAAAAAAATAAGGCGTGGGATTGCATTGAACATTTTGATGCTTTCTCTATAGAAGCCATACCTAGGGAGTTGAATTCTAAGGCTTATTCATGAGCTATGTCCACTTCCTTATTGCTATCTCACCCAGATTTCAAAAAGGACTCATATAGAATGAAAATGATTTACAAACCAAGTGTCTTTGACAATATCAATCATTGCCAAGTTTTTGAAAATGACAAACAATTTCAAGATTTTTTAGAAAATACAGAAATGTTCGCTCATTCTTTCTTTGAAGGAAGCCTTGATGAATGTAAAGATTTTTTTCCCAAATGATGTGTAAGATTTGGAAGATGGTATTCTCTAGTTGAATGGTACCAAAATCCCCCAAGGTCTGGTGCCTTTGGAAGATTTATTTGATTGCCATGATAGGGCAATAAAAAGGAAGATGAGTGAATTTGTTAATAGCTTTGGGGAATATGAGGCAATGAACATTGGAAGTACTAAATCCCCAAAGATGGTGTACATAGGAAAGTGTTGTACACCTGAAGAAAAAGAGAAATTAATTGTGTTATTAGTCAAATACAAAGAAGTCTTTGCATGGTGCTATGATGACTTGAAGAAATTCATGGATGGGAAACTCCAACACCATATCCCACTCAAAGAAGGTATGGATCCCTTTAGGTGAAAACAAAGGACTTATAACCCCAAAGTGACTGGTGCAATTTTTAGGGAGATTGATAAAATGTTGAAGGCCAAGATCATATATCCTATTCACCACTCAACTTGGATTGCCAACATAGTCTCAGTTTGAAAGAAGAACTGAGAGATAAGAATCTATGTAGATTTCTAGAATCTTAATCAAGAATATCTAAAAGACAACTACCCACTACCTATGATGGATCATATTCTTCAAATAATGGCAGGATAAAAGATGATGTCTATGCTTGATGGATTATTGGGATACAATTAGATTAGTGTTGTAGAAGAAGAAGAGTATAAGACCGCATTCACCGCCCCATGAGGGAATTTTTATTATAACCGCATGCCTTCTGGGTTGGTTAATGCTAGTGCCACTTTTCAAAGGGCTATGGATCTCTCCTTCGATGATGTCAGGAAAAAAATAATTGTTATTTACCTAGATGACTTGAGTGTGTTTTCTAGGAAAAGGGAGAATCATTTTAGGTTTTTGGAAAGAATTATGCAAAGGTGCAAAGAACACAACATCTCTTTAAACCCTAAGAAGTGAAATTTTGGGGTCACTTAAGGTAAGCTTTTGGGACACATCATATCAAAATAAGGAACTAGAATTGATCCTCAAAGGGTTGAGGCCATCTTGTAAATAAGCCTACCTTCCAATAGGATAGAGGATAAGTCTTTCTGTGGGTAGGTGAATCTTCTAAGTTTGTACCAGACTTCTCTGAGATCACTAATCACATAGTAGATATGATGAAAGAGAAGCAAGGTTTAAAGTGGAATGAATTTGGGAAGCAATCCTTCAAGGACATTAAGGAAGAAATTTCCCACACACCAGTGTTAGTGCATCCAAACTTTAATAAGGATTTCATCATCTATTGCTATGCCTTTGAACACACAATGTCAGACATCCTTTTGTAAACCAATGATCGAGGTGTTTGAGCATCTATTCTTTTATGAGCGCCCCTCTAAAGAAGCATGAGTTGAAATATTCACAATTTGAGAAAAATTCCTTTGTTATGGTGAAAGCAGTAAAATAGTTTTGGTTCTACATACTACACTCCCGTTTGGTTGTTTATGTGTTTGACCTTGTAGTCAAAAGTGTGCTTACTCAGAAAGATATTAGTTCTAACAAGATGGGTGGGTGGGTAGATAAGGTACAAGAGTATGATATAGATATAAAACCTACCAAGTTGGTCAGGGGGAGGGGTCTATGCAAGTTGATAGCAGAGAACCAAATTGAAGAGGAAAAAGATTTCCCTATTGTGTTGTTAGTTAGTCTCTAAGATGAGTGGTTCTCTAAGGTGGCATACTATCTCACATATGGGGAATGTCCCAACCATTAGTCTTCAAAAGAAAAGAGGAATCTCAAGCTAAAGGTGACCAAGTAAATTATTTGGGAAGAAACATTGTATAAGAGAGGATTGGATGGTACATTCCTGAGGTGTGTAGATAAGAATCAACATAAAAGATTGCTAGAGACATTTCATAATGAAGCTTGTGGTAGACATTTCTCTTCTTCCATGAATACCTTTAAGATCTCGAGGCATTGTTACTATTGGCATGGGATGTTCAAATATGCATATTATTGGGTGGAAAATTGTGAGAAATACAAGCAATTTGCTGGAAGGCCTCAGTTAGCAACATTGCCCTTGCAACCAGTGGTAATAGAAGAACTATTTTAACGATGGGGTTTATATTTCATTGGTCCTATAAGTCCCCAATCTAGTGTTTGGCACACACATATCCTTACCACCATAGATTAACTCACCAAGTGGGTAGAAGCCATTCTAATAAAGCAAAAAAAAATAGAAGTGGTCTATAATTTTATAAAGGAGAATATATTGGTGAGTTTATGGTACCTCAAAATTTAGTGACTAATAATGCCACTACCTTCTTATTTGATGAGATAAATTTCTTCTGTTATGAACATGGAATCACCTTGTCCCATTCTACAAATTATTACCCTTAGGGGAATGGACAAGTAGAGTCTAGCAATAAAAACCTTGTTAATATCATGAAGAAGCTAGTTGATGAGAATTAGAAGAATTGGCACAAGAAGTTGTTTGAAGAATTATGGGCTAACAAGATCACTCCCAAAAAGGTAATAGGAATGTATCCATTTGAACTAGTGTATGGCATAGGTAGTGCCTTACCTTTGCCTTTGGAGTTGTTTGCAAGGAAGTTACAGATTGTGGTGGAAGATCAAGAATTTTGGGATTCTTTAGAAAAGATGATCATGTATCTCACCAAGATTGAAGAACAAAGGGATGAAATGGTTAAAAAAATTACTATGTACCAGACTAGGGTGAAGAATATTTTTTGACAGGAAGGCTAGAGCAAGGAAATTCATGATTGGAGACTCATTGTTGTGGGATAAAAGAAAAGAACCTAAAGGAGCACACAAGAAATTTGACTCTCTCTGGAAGGGTTCCTTCAAGGTAACTCAGGAGTGTGGACCAAACACTTTTAAATTATCTTACTTTGATGGTACTCCATTACCTATTCCCTACAATGGGTAGGATATTAAGCTATACCAAATGTGAGTACCAATGTGAGTCACTCTGTACAATATTAGTTTAGAAGTTTTTATTTTGCTTTGGTCTGTTCTCTTCTGGCTTGCTTCATTCTAAGAGCACTTGGTTTGTCTCTTATTTTTTCCCTGTGGATTTTGACTCTGCTGCCTAATGAACCTTAAAGTATTTTTCTATTGTTATGGTCTATGGGTTCCTTGCTTCGTCCTTTGTAGTCCTCGTCCCCAATCAGAGCCAATTGTTGCCATGGTTCTTGGAACCCTTTAAAACCATGTATTCTTGTGAAATTTTTTCCTAAGTTAAAATTGTTACCCTTTCCCATGGTTTTCAAAACCTTGTCGGGTACCACCTATGTTGTCACAACCTTGTTTCCTCCCGACACCTCAAAGATTGGTTCTAAGGTTCACCTTCATAGTTGGTCTTTCCGTGAGTTTTTAGAACTGCATTAGGTCTTGAAGTGTATGTCACAACTTTGATAATTGTTGATGAAAAATAAAATTTAAAGTGTTTTGAGAACTTTATGGAGGTTTTGAAACCTCAGTCAGTCTCTGACGAGGTTATTGAAACTATACTTCATCCCGATGGCTGGAAAGTTTCAACACTTTCTTTATTTCAAAGAGTAGCACAGTGAGGACTATACCAAAAAGATAGCATTTCATAACTGTACAATAGTTTTGAAACCTTTGTTAGTCCTTGATAGGGTTTCCAAAACTATTTAATTTGTCAAAAAAAGTTCCACTATCCATTTCTTTTCAAATATTCAAAAAGAAGTTGGGGAAAAATAAAGGATTGGAAAGATCACACACACCAACCTTAATGAAGAATCATTAACTACCTACTACTTCTAGCATTAATTATGGGTGTTTATAGCCGAATTGATCTATTTGAAAGGCTCATTTTAGAGCGATTGAGGAAAAATTCTAAGAGAAACAAAAAAGGGGAAATTGCGAAGTTGGTAATTATTAGAGCTCAGGGCACATTTAAAGGTATGATTTTCTCTTGTCGAGTTGTAATTACATTGAGGGATAATAAAATTACACCTTAAGAAAAGAGAATTGTACTCACATAATTATTTTCCTATTTCTATCTATGAATTGAGCATATATTCTATGGTTTCTATCACCATGAAGTATAAATATCAGGGTTATGAGCACTTGTCTAGTTTAACCAATACCATGCCAGAAATAGGGGATAGTAAGTTAGGGAAAGTAAATTTGGATGAATTTTGGGAGAGAATTGGGAAGAATGACTGATCACCCATAACTCATAGTTTAATTGAGAGTGGATTATTACAAGCCACCGCATTCCCCATAAATGTCTAATGCCCTAACCTAGTGCTAGAATGAATACCATTATAATCCTTAAACATAGGAGGCGAGGACAAATGACAACCGATTGGTAATGAAAATTCAAAGGAATACTTTTACTTCTTGCTTAAAAATCTCAGTGAGAGAAGTATATGTATATTTTGATTTTACATGTTTGTACTTTGACTTTTCAGAGAAAAATGGCCGATATAGGAATGTGATTTCCAAAGAATGGTTTGCCACACCAAAGAAGGGAAAATCTCAACTACCCAAAAATCTACACAAGAATCATTTTGTTAATGAACTCTCTGATACAATCATGCTCTTGCATAGGTTAAGAGGTAATGAGAGGGCTCATGAGTTTGAAGAGTGGATGTACTTTTTTATGCAAATCATTATTTGCAGTGAGTAGTTCTTGGATTGGGCACAACTCATTAGTGGCCAAGTGCACCATATGGTCACCATCTTTCAAATCAAAAGTTTTTTCTATATTTCCTCCTATTTTGTTTATGTCATTGCTTGTACCTGTAGTGTTGAAAAATGTACTCCTTTACATTTTTACACTATGTTTGCATCCCCTTAATTAATTGGACTTAATTAAGCTTCTAATTGCCTAAATTATTCATTCCTAAGCCTTATTATTCTTGTCTTGTTTTCTGAAAGGAAAACCAAAATTAAACAAATGCTAACATTAATTTAAACACCTTGGAAATTATGTGTCCTAGATTTAGGTCCCAGGACACATTTTCCCAAGGGCCAATGGGTCCTCCTTAAATGCTAGGACCCAATTTTAATATGTTTTTGGTGGCATTTTTATAATTCAAATTCAAATTTCAAATGTCAGCGTGTGGAATCTAATTTTTGAGAAATTACATAAACACCTATAAATATAGTTATTTGATCAATTCAAACTAAGCACACATAATTCAAAATACACAAGAGTAAATATTATTGTCAAGAGCCTTGAAGAGTAGATTTATCAGTCATCTATAATAGCAATCAAGATCATATTATCATGTCAAGATTCATGTGTGTTTTGGAACTAACATTGTGATGTAGGTTTCAAGCATTCAAGCAAGTATTCAAATATCAAATCAAGCAATCATTCAAGCCAATTCAAGCAATATCCAATCCTTAGAGAGATGTGTTAGAATTTAGTCCTCTAAGGGTAGCCATTAAGGGTTTGGTGAGTTGTAATATAGCATTGTTCATTCATCAAATTCTTTCCATTTTGTCATTATTTCATTATCAAGGTTTAATTGCCAAACTGGGGTTTGACCAAGGCCTATTCACCCGAAAATAAACATTTTTCCCTCTCTTTGTATGTGCAAATTTGTAGGTGAAGAAAGACTGGAATTGGATCAAAAGATTAATTTTGCAAAGTTGTCAAGCCACAAAAAATTACCTACAAAATTTATTTCCAACTTTCCAACAGTGGAATCTAGAGAAATCAGGAGCTAAGATCTGGGATCAGAGGAATATGAAATCATATTTTAGACCCTTGTACAGAGACCCATTCACCCTAGGGAAAATCTGTCCTTGCAAGACACTCATAAGTCATTTTTGGTGCTAGGTACACATCAATCTACCCTTCTCAAATCTTTCTGAAAGTTATTGTTTCTGTTTGTGCTATCATTAATATTTTAATTTCAAGCTTTACATCATATAATTGAGTTCATTAAGTATTTATTTTTTATATCCCAAAAGTGAATTTTAGTTATTTGTGTAATTAGGAAATAGTAGATCCCCATCCTCATAGAGTTGACGCACCTCAAGGTTGAAAGTCAATTCTATCCTTAGGAGATCTCTTTTTTCTAATGAAACTAGGAAAAGTGAGGGAGTCCTAGGTCATCATTTCATTTTGGTGAACTCATTTTATCTAACACACCACCCACCACCAATATCTTTTATGATGTTTCATTTTTGGTGAACTTGACATTCTTACACTATAAGCTTTCTGATTTGGTAGTTTTCAAAACCATAGATCTAAGATCTGCATTAGTTTGCATTGCATCTCATTTAGGGTTTTCAAAATTGCATTAGCTTGCATTTCATTTAGGCTTTTAAAAGTGCATTTTGTATCCTTTAAAATCTCAAAAATCCAAAATCTCACATACATATTGCATTCATTTTACATAGTAATCTGCATATTAGTGTTTTTCAATCATTTAAATAAAAAAAAGTATCTAGAAAGTTGTCATTTTTCTTGTTGTTTTTCATCAAATTGCATTTGTGTCTAAACATAAAAGTTTGGAAATTTGCAATTGAAAGAATATGTTTGCAACTTGAATCAAGAACCTTAAATATTAACTCAAAAACTCAAAACTTAATTTTTCAAACCCCTGTACAAGGACCCATTCACCCTAGGGCGAATATTTCCTTATACAGTCATTTTCCAAATTTCTGGGCATTAATCTATCTCTATTTGCTTTATTTTTGACTATTGGTAGATCTCAGTTTCAATTCCTGGAATTGCATTTTTCAAAAATTATTTGCATTCAAGTTAATTGGTCAAAACAAGTGTATTATTCAAAGATAAAATTTGCATTCAAAAGACATCATTTTTAAGTTCTTGCATTTTACAATCATTCAATTATCACTTCAGATTTGAAACTTTACATTAAACTTCATTATAGAGATGTGTTTTGGTAACATATGGATGACCTTACGATTCTTGGTTGACGTTTCAAGTTGTATATTTGGAGATTATCTTATTGTAATTGATAACACCCATGAACCTTCACCTTCTAATGAATTTCCTCATGAGGTGGACATCTTAGGCCAAGATGAAGATAACATGCAACAAGACTCCCTACACAACCTTGACAATAATGCATCCTTGTATCAATCCATGAAACAACCAATACCTCCTATAATCCCATCACTTGATATGTTCAAACTTTTGCATCCCAAAATTGAAACACAAAGCAAGCCTCAATCATCAATCATGAAAGAACTTGTTAACAAGGACAGTAGTGATACTCTTCTATCCTATGCTCATTGAGTTATTGATACACCTATCAAATTAGGAGAGAGTTTTTTTTTTTAATTCAAGGGGTAAACACTTTTGATCAGAGCTATGAACCAGATACAACCATTCAACAATACCACCCCAACGGGGTTTGAACCTTGGTGGCAAGAACAACAATTCCACCTATAAACCATCACACCATGCCAATACCGGCCAAATTAGGAGAGAGTTATGGTCAAGGCTTTAAAATATTAAATAAACAAGGATGTGACATAAATAATGAACATGGAATCCATCAATGACTAGAACAAAAACCATTAGAAGATACCAAGGGACTAGGATATCAAGGATCTCCTCCCTTGCTACCTATCCTAATGGGAAAGGTATTCTCTTCACAAGATTGTTTCAAAACACTAATTGAGGGCTCATGAGCATGATCAGGTAATCTTAGATCCCCCAACTCCACCTCGAAAAGTTTCTCATTCAAGTAAAAAATTAAGCCCTACAAACTCAAGAAGTTACCATTCTTACATACCATAACAGAAACTGAACAAAAAATGGATCAACTCCTCCATCTAGGATTGATTACATTACCACCTACTTGAGAGAACAAAAAAGGAAAAAGTACAAACATGAATTACTATGCATTTTATAGAACTCTTGGGAATCTAATCATGAATGTCATGCTTTAAAAATAGTATTGAAAGAATTTGATCGTATAATAGACTAACAATTATTCACTTTGCTCCTTGCCATGTGATAGTTGTAGAATCATATCATACTCACTATTACATGTATTACATTTAATGCAAATCACTTCTATATTGCAAGGAGCACATTATCATCACCTATCTTGGCTCATCCTTGTCCTACATTTAGGGGGCAATGGGTTAGATAGCCTTGTCCTAGTACAACACTCATTGTTGCCCCTTTGGCTAGTCATTTTCCTTCCATATACAATGAACAAGATTAGGATGTGGATGACTTGCCTTAGGTCAGCTTGCATGCATCATACTAGCTTTATGTCTATTCATGTTCTTTGTGTGATTTCATGTACGTAATGTGATCCCCCATACTATGCTACTTGGCATGTCTTTATGTTTATGAGCCTACTTTGGGTGACCCTTGTCATTATGTTGGTGCAAGGATACTGTTATTCCTTGCATAACCACCCCATTTTATTTTGGAACAAAATAGGTCCCCCTTTTCTTTTTGCTTTTTTTTGCCTTTGGTTTTTTGCGTTGACCTTTGGAATTCTTTCATTTTCCTCCTTGGTCTATATTTTGTTTTGTCAGATTTTGGTTTTGTCTCAGCTTGAGTTGGTTTTCTTCTTGTTGAAAACTGAATGAAATCATAAAGGATATATTTTATATGCTTTTGAGAACTAATGGAGGCATTTGTTTTGCAAGATTGAATTATTCATTTGAGGATATCTCTCAAGGAGGTCAGTTGGAAGGAATACCTCAGTTAGATTTAGCATAAAACTCCTAAAGAAGGAAGTTGCTGAGACCTTTCAGATGTCTTGCCGACTGGCAGTGTGCTATTCATTTGGGATCCATCAGTCGCCGTGACATCTCAGTCGCCATGAGGTTTTATATGTCTCTCCGCCTGGGAAGAAGTCTCGGCGAAAGGGGATGTCATCGGAAAGATCTCGCTGAGAGAGATTGCTTTCGACATAAAGTCTGGCCGAAGAGGAAAGGTCTTGCCGAGGGTTCATGGTTCGGCGTAACGTCTTACTGACTGAAGGAGGTCCCACCAAAAGAAGTTCGAGTTCGGGGAGAGTGGTTTACTTTCAGCATGAAGTCTTGCCGACCTGAAGAAGTCTCCCCAAAGTGCTCTCAGCTTGCCGAAAGAGTTTGCTTTCGGCATAAGGTCTTGCCGACCCATAGACTCTCGCCGAAATGCAATGGTAGTCCCAGGGTGGGCTCTCGCCAAAACAAGGTGGCTTCGATGAAATTTCCTACTAACACAGCAAAGTCTCGGTGATAGGGGGTAACGTCGGCATGAAGTATCACCGACGGGGTAGACTCTTGCCGAAATGGAACGACGTCGGGGAGAAAGATTTATATTCACCATAAGGTGTGGCCGACCACGGAGGGTCTCGGTGAAAGGGCGTGACTTCGGTGTAATGTCTCGGCAAAGGAGGCTAGTCTCGCCAACATGGAATGATATCGACGTAAGGTCTCGTCGACCTGTGGAAGTCTTAGCGAAAAGGTTTGTCATTGGGGAGAAAGGGTTGCTCGGGGAGAAGTCTTCCCGACCCGCCGGAGTCTTGTCGAGAGGTGAGGGCTTCGCTATAACATCTTGCCGACCCGATGGTGTCACACTGAAGGAAGGGGGGCTCGATGTGATGTCATGCTGAGGGAATAAAGTCTTGCCGACCATTGTATGTCATGCCGATAGCTGCTAGGAGGTATGATCGCATCGGGGAGACACGATTAGTGTCTCACCGACATGCGATTCGGTGTGAACGACCTTTGACCGCCCAAGAATCTTATGTGGCATGTGTTCTACCAATCAGAGAGAATTAAAGGAAAACCCTGGACAGTTTGACTGATTGACTACCCCTGTGAAGAAGATCAACAAAATGTAAACGACATGGATATGATCTAAGATCAAAAGCGATGAAGCAGCTCGGTGAACAATGGTGTGGAGATCTAACGGGAATTCTGATGCTACTTCCAGAGATGGTCAACGTGTAGAAAGATCTTGAGCACAAGGAAGCCAAAAGGAAGCAAAGAAACCACGAGTCTCAGTGACAGCTGGGATCTCTACTGGCAAAAGGGTAGATCAACATTAATGATAATGCTCCAGGGCATTCAAAGCAGCTCGGCAGAAAGTTCGAGGATGGACACGAAGCCCAGAAGTTAATGCTGTGGTTGTAAAAGATCTGAAGCTTCTCCTGAGGGTGATCTATCACCATCATGGACACGGGGATGCGCATTGAATGCAACATTGACTTCATTCTAAAATATCTGAGGGCCGACCCTCCTGTAACCAACTAATATTTTGTAAAACCCTAAAGACGGGCCAACACATTATTTTTTTGGCACGTTTTGTATATATGGAATTTTGCCTCTTTCAAAAAAGAGAGTACAAGTTTTAGAAGATATAGAGAGAGATTTCAAGGACAGAGTGAGATTTTCAAGCAATAGGAATTTTCTGAAAGATAGAGGAGACATAACTGCATCCTGTTTCTTTGTAATGGGAGCTTCTTTTGTCTTCTTAGTTAGGAATTAGATTCAGCGTAGGCAGTAATGTATCTTTCAAGTTCTCTTAGTATAGATGGAAACAGTTTGAAGACATAGGTTTTCTGTACACTGGTGATTGTGCCAGATTTGTAAATGTTGCTTATCTATTTCACTAACAATAGAAGCAACCCGATTAAAATCTACTTCATATTGTGTTCCTGAATGATGTTTATCCTGGGTTAATCATTTGATTTGAGAAGCTTTCAAGGAATGAAGTTTTATTTTATGTTCTGTCTAAAATGGTGATTTAAAATCTGTTGTTGAAGTTAGCACTGTGAATGAATGAAACTGTGTGTTAATCACAAGTTAATTTTTGTTCTGTAGTTTTAGTTAGCAATTCCTTGAAAGGTAACAAGTCTAGTTAAGTTGGATGAATTATTATTCTCTTCAGTTCCAAAGCTTTGATCTATCTTTTTTTCTATTTTTTTAAAAACCCCAGTTAAAGTAGGTTTGAATTTATGCTTGATCTTAGAACAATCCACCAGCTCAACACCAGCAGGCCCCTTGAACATTATAGTTCACATCAACCACTGAGTGAAGTTAGCACAGTCGAGAACCGATTACAAAGAGCTTGGGAGTTAAGATATCCATGTGTTATTCTTTCTCTTTCAGGAGAAACATAATAGTAATATTATGTTTAACTATTGCTGTGCTCATCAGAACCATCAACAAATACAAAGGAAGTGAATTTGTTGTGACATTCTTCTATTTATATCTTCATTCTTCTATATATGTCGTAACCATTGTCTTTTTTATTTGTCTTGTGTTTCCTTTTAGGGATGATGCAAAGCGTTGATACATTTAAGTCTCTTCCATGTTGACCCAAAAGGCTTATCCTCTGTCTTCTCTCTCTATGTGTCATTCTTCCTTTGTGTTCATTGTTCCATGAGTTATTTTGGGAATGATGATGGCTCCAAGCTTGATTACATCACTGTAGAAAAGACATACGATGAACCCAAATCTGTGGATCCCTTATGTGTTATCTTAGGATTGCATATGTGGGGCAACCTTCTTTTCATGACATAGCTTCATTTGGAAACATATGTTTGACATAGGGCTTTCCAAATAAGCTCTCATGTATCTTTTATCTATTGGTATTTTTCATCTAATTTAAAGTAATTGCTCACAACATGGTGTTTAGTAATTCCTTTAAAGTGGAGAAAATTATGCCTCTCGCTTGTTGCTTGCTTGATGACATGACCTTCATTGAAAGTGTGGTCTTCTTATTTCACGTGACGTGTCTTCTTGTTGGTGACATTGGGATTGATGTCCTCCAAGAGCATGACCTTTCTTTGCATATGGTATTCCTCTTAGTGGTAAAGCTATGACTTGCATTCCCTAAGGTGTGCATCTTTTATCTCTTGACTAGTCCTCTCTTGATGGTGATATCGAGTCTAATGTTCCCTAAAGTGAGACCTTTCATGAACTAAGAAAAACCCCTTTGGCTATCATAAACAAAACTCTTGGCCACCAAACATAACACAAATTGCTTTGTGGTGCCTTTATTTCGTGAGTATCTAGCATAACATAGGTCTCTAGCCTTGTGATTGTCATATGTGGTACCTTATCAAAGTTACCAGGGAGTATAACTTTGGTATGGTTATGGGTACACACCTAGTGTATATTGGATTACACTAGACCATTGTGTGTTTCTAATTTTGCCTTGTGGGCTCACCTAGTGTATATCAGACTTCACTATCCCTTGTGAGTGTATTTTTCATAGCCACCTAGCATAACACAACTTGCTTTCCTATGGAGCCATGTGAGCGTGTTTGATGGACGTGGCATAATAAAAATTGCTAGTCCATCTTTTCTTGCATTAATTTTGATATTGTATGATGTTTTATCTTGTGTTGTTACTGCATTCGTGTGTCTCTTTGTGCTTTTGTTGGTTTTCCATGGGATATTTGATCCCAAGGGCTTGATCATCTTCCATGATCTTTGTCATCTCATATTTCTAACAATTGTACAATTAGGCCTCTCTTGACTTATTTGTCTACTTTAGTGTGAGTTTGAGCATAGGGATCATACTCTCAGTAAAGTGGGGGCTAAATGTAGTGTTGCAAAATGCACTCCTTTACATTTTCACATTATTTTTGCATCTCCTTAATTAATTGGACTTAATTAATCTTCTAATTATGGAAATTGTGTGTCCCAGATTTAGGTCCCAGAACCCATTCTCCCCTTAAATTCCAAGACCTGATTTTTAATATGTTTTTGGCTACAATTTTTATAATTCAAATTCAAGTTTCAAATGTCAGCCTATGGAATCTAATTTTCAAGAAATTAGATAAACACCTATACATAGCTATTTTATCAATTCAAACTAAGCACAATAATTCAAAATTCACAAGAGAAAATATTATTGTCAAGAGCATTGAAGAGGAGATTTATCAGCCATTTACAACGACAATCAAGATCATATTATCATGTCAAGATTCATGTGTGTTTTGGAGCTAACATTATGATGTAGGTTTCAAGCATTCAAACATCAAATCAAGCAATAATTCAAGCCAATTTAAGCAAGATCCAATCCTAATAGAGATGTTTTAGACTTTAGTCCTCTAAGAGCAGCCATTAAGGGTTTGGTGAGTTGTGACATAGCATTGTTCATTCATCAAATTCTTTCCATTTTGTCATTATTTCATTATCAAGGTTTAACTACCAAACTGGGGTTTGACCAAGGCAAACCCCTATTCACCCAAAAACAAACATTTTCCCCTCTCTTTGTATGTGCAAATTTGCAGGTGAAGAAGGACTAAAATTGGATCAAAAGAGCAATTTTGCAAAGTTGTCAAAGTTGTCATCAAAATATTCAAGCCACAAAAACTCACCCTCAAAATTTATTTTTGACTTTTCGATAGTGGAATCTAGAGAAGTTAGGAGTTAAGATCCGAGATTAGAGGACAATGAAATCAGATTTTGGACCCCTGTATGGAGACTCATTCACCCTAGGGCAAATATGTCCTTGTAGGACACTCAAAACCCATTTTTGCTAGGTACACATTAGTATGATCTTGTCAGATTTGCTTGAAAGTTACTATTTCTATTTGTACTATCCTTAATTTTTGTATTTCAAGTTTTACATCATACAATTGAGTTCATTAAGTATTTTATTTTTATCTCCCAAAAGTGCATTTCAGTCATTAGGAAACAACAGATCTCCATCCCCATAGATTTGACTCACCTCAAGGTTGAAAGTCAATTCTATCATTGGGAGATCTCTTTTTCTAATGAAACTAGGAAAAGTGAGGGTGTCATAGGTCATCATTTCATTCTGGTGAAACCATTTTATCTAACACACCAACCACAACCAATATCTTTTTCGATGTTTTAATACTAGACCTTGGCCTCGATTGAGGTTGAATATAGTTAACCATCAAGAGGTTCAAATTTTTTATTACTATGAAAAGTTACAATTGGGGAAAAGCTATCACCACTATAGGAGAGTCAATGATAATTTTACCATGAGAATGGTATGGAAGATTCAAGGAAATATTGGTTTGAAGATATCTCATGATGCCATACAATTAATTGACACCTATGAGAGCCATTTCATATAATTTCAAAGGTTCTCAGATGTTAGAATTGGAGGATTTGATGGTGTCCCACTTAAACTCCCTAACTATGCAGAGGATAAATTTGTCTTGATAGAAGTGTGCAAGAAAGTGGCAGAAGTGAACAAAAGATGTCAAGAGAGGAAAAAGGTTGGTATATAATTTCCTATTGGGCTTGGTTATTTCTCCTACAACTCCATGTCAGACGCCCTTAATATTGAAAGAGACCTTGTCAAGTATACTCTACATTTTTATTTCAGGAGGTTTCCCTTTAATAGCAAGGACTTTGTGAATATTTATCTGCAACTAGGACCTAATTTCCATCATGTTCCATATTTAGAGTATTATTGGGTTGATTGTGTGAATGAGTAAGAAGTGAGAAGGAGAAGCTGGATGAGACTAACCCTGAGGAAAATTGTTACATTCAGACTAGGTTGGGATGTTCAAGGTATTGAGAATGATGAATCTAATCTAATGGATCCCATTTACGTTAACCATGTTCAGAATTGACCCATTGTATCAATGGATTGGATCATTAAAGAACGTGAAACTATTGAGGCAAAAACTGTAGTTGTATTAAAGAAAACTAAAGAGTGGGTGGCGAAGAAGAGTGTAGAAAAGTAGCCCCCCTCAGAGGTCACAAAGTATTAAAACACAAAGATAAAGTAGCCAATTTCCTTCAACTTTAGGAGTTCAAACCTCTACTTCACAACAAGTGTCATTAGAAGGGAAAGGTGGTGATGATGGTGAGCCTAAATAGAAAAGATTTCCAAAGAAGACATGTAGAGAAGATCCTCCTCAACCCACACATCAGGGCAAAGAAAAGGAAGTGGTTGAGGATGAAGATATGGTCAATGTTTCGATTTCTCTTCTTAGGTAAGTGCCTCCTCATCCCTTGAACCCTCTCCTTTTAGGGATACACACACCTATCCTAGGGTGGGTCCTACTCCCCCTTCTTCCCTTGATAATGGTCCATCAGTTACTCCTCCTTTCAGAATGGTTTTGAATTTTGGTTCTCCTAGCTCTAAATTAGTAACAACACACACTACTACTTCATGGATCAAGAAAAACTTATCCAAAAAAGGAAGACTATCCAAGTAAACCTTCTAGAGAAGGATCTTGTTGGTTAGCTAATTCAGAGGACCTAAAAGCCCAAGAAGTTGAAGACTACCTCTAGGCTGCTTGAGGATGACAACACATGGAATATGTGTGTAGAAGTAGCCCACCCCTTTGTATGGAAAGAAGCAAGCTAGGTCACTACTAATTATTTCAATATCACTAGGGTGAATTTGGGGCCTTCCATGAGAGATGGGGATGTGCATAACTTCCAAATAACAACAAGGTTGGTAGAGCGGACAACTAAAGATAAGAAGAGAAAAGATGAACTTAAGAGTCAGGTAAAACTTCTGACTAAATGTTTGAAATCCATATTTGACATTTCCCCACAACCAATCATTCAATTAGAATCTTCCTTTGATCCCACATTAGCAATGGGGAGGGAGGTGGTAAATAAAATATAGAGTTATAAATTCTTTGGCAAAACTATGGAAGAGTGGGCCACTGGTATCTTGGATAAGGTTAACTGATTCATTTTTGACATGAAGAAAGTGTGTAAAGATATTGATGCTCTGAAAGTTGAGGTAGATAAAGATGTTTCCTTGGATAAGCATGAAGAGGCATTATAGAAAAATACCCTTGGTGATCTTAAAGGAATGGTGGAATTAAGCCCTAAGAGATTGGTCAGTGAGAAAATTCTCCCAAATGTTGTAGATAATCATTATGATATGTGGAAGAAGAGTATAGAATGGAAACTCTTTGTTGTTAAGAAGAGTATACAAGAGTTTGACAAGGTGCAGATAGAATGCAACAATATCAAGGATGAAATTTAGAAGAACTTCTCAAGAATTGGCTTGCAACTTAAGAAAGAAAGCAACAATGAAGATGAGGATGAAGAAACCCTGAAAGGAAGCTTCAAAAGAATGGTCAATGACATCTGTGATAAATGACCATTCAATGTTGAAAGTCTAAGAAGATTAAATGGTATTGATTTGATCCTATTTCAGTTCATTATACTTGTAGCTACCTATGAAGGGAGACTCAAAGTGGGAAAAGGGAACAAAGTTATCTAGAAGCTTAGAGCCAGGAACGTCATCATCCCCCAACATGAGGAGATGCCACCTATCATGAAAAATTTCTATGCTTTCCAAGTGAGAAGTGCCACATTGTCAACTCAGTCAGCCGTGGGGATAACAAACGAAGCATCGCCCTAGTGACCTTTCAGTTGCTCTTTATGAATTTTATGTTTAGTTAAGATTCTTTTTAATTATTAGACAATTATTATGAAGAAGCGGTTATGTATGCTTAGTATTTATGTGATGAAGATGAACCAAAATCTCTCTTAAAATTTTATTGTCATAATTTTGATATAGCATCATAGAATTGAAAGCCTATATACGTCTATGTGTGTTTAGCTTATCATTTGAATGAAAACGAATTTATTTAAATTTGTGTGTTTAAGTAATTCTTTCAATTATATCATTTTTATGTGAATGGATGGCTATTTCATTTAGATGATTGGCTTTATTTTTGGAGTTATATTGAATTGAGCGTTCTTTACTTATATGGAATGACTTGCCTACTGGCTTTTGTACCAGTGGTTATACTTATTCTTGTTTCATTGCATTCAATACTTGAAAGTTTTATGGTGTTGAGTATTTATGCCTTTCCTACTTTCTGGTTAAAAGAATACAGTATTTTAGGTTCATAGTTTTTTTGGTTTTACTAAAAATCAAAGAGGGAGTTGTACCTCTTTAAAATTCAGAGAGTAATTGTTTCTTGTCTCAACTGTTGGGAGTGGATTGCATCTATTTAAGGGGAAAGAGTTGAATTTATATGATAAATTCTAAGGTGCAAATCTGTTAGTCAACACAAATCTATGAGTGTGATTGACCTAGTGTCTTGGCTTGGGAATAACCACGTGTTTATCAAGTAACTGATGAGAGCCATTCATGTTCCATTTTATGCCATCTTTTAGCCTTTTTCGTATGCCTTTATATCCATCTTCATATTCCATTTTCATACCATTTTACCACATTTTGCTGCATATGGTTAATATATATAAGTAATATTTAATTTAGTTTTTAGATAAAATATGTGAATAATAAATATTAGATTGTATTTACTAATATTTTATCTCATTATGTTGAGAAAATAATTCTAGCAACATATTAATGAAGGTGGAGATAATAAACTTCACACAGACTTCCTGTCACTTGTAAACAGACTTCCTGTCACCTGCACAATAATAAATAATTTCAGCTATTAATTTAATTTTAAATAATTATTTATTGTGCTAACAACAAATAATATATTTTAATACTCATATGGCGAAATAACATGTATTATTTGCTATTGCAACTAATGAAATTGTGATGAATGAAGGCAAAACAAATAGCTATTTTTATGGCACAACAAACTCCTATTTTATGGTTGGTTTTATTCCAACCCACAAGCCATAAAAGGTGGCAAGAGAATATGAACAAATGCTATAAAATAGTACTACAAAAAATGTAATAGGTGGTGTGGAAAAGCATATGCATAATATTAGAAAAATAATGCAACAAAATTAAATGTGGAAATAAGAGG